>JAMWYP010000196.1:935432-1254152 GCA_025563575.1 Acacia pycnantha | reverse complement strand
GATTGTGACAAAAAGGGTAGAAAATAAATTATTTTTTAATTTTTTTACCCAGGTTGTTCAAAACACAAGGTAATTAATTTTATTTTAGTCAATTCTTAAACTTTTTACATTGGTTGTTTAAGCGATCAATGTATAAATTGATTTTTTTACACTGGTTATATTATTAGGTGATGTATTGACCAGTAGGAAGTCAATTCGATAACAATTTATTTATAAAAGAGTTAATATAATCTTTGGTTCCTAAAATATGTTTTCATTTTGGTTTTGGTTCCTTAAATTTTAAATCATGTTGTGGTCCCTTAAATTTCATTCCTTTTAATATATTAGTCCATATATTAAATAAATAATTATTCCTGATATGCATTGAATCTAATAAAATATATGCTTCTTTTATCAAAACTCAAGCATTGATTCTAATCTTTGTATTGGCCAAAAAATTGTCAGTTAGTGACTTTCTCTTCTTAGCCAACTCAAAAGAGAAATAAAATTTCCTCATATTTATGATGCCTCTCCACCGTACGTGTCTATAAAATGAATTAGAATATAATACTTGTTCACAACAAACACACACAGAAAAATGAGTAGACCCCATAATAAAGTTCGGGTTCTACCCTTTCCTGCTCAAGCACATGTCAATTGTCTCATGAACGTGTCTCATAAATTTGCCCAAAATGGTCTCAAAATCACCTTCGTCAACTCAGATTACAACCACAAGAGAATGCAACAATGACGGACGACGAGGACGATGAGATTAAGGAGAGGATTCCTTTCAAGTTAGTGTCAATCCCGAGATGGTATGGGACACGAAGATGACGAAACGACATTCCCAAGTTATGTCGGCCATGTTGGGTACCATGTATCCCGAGTTCGAAGCTTCTAGAAGAAAACATTGTTCAAGGTGGTGATGATAGAATCACTTGTGTAGTCGCAGATGTGGCCAAAGCGATTCGATATGGAATCCTAGATCCTCATGATAGTTATATGGTTTTATTTTTTTTTTCCTTCCCTTTCTTCATTGAGACTATTCATTGACATGCATAACCTTAACATTAGATCTGCCCCTTTATTATTTATATTAATGGTTGGGATATGTATTGACCCATCGTGATATGTCTCTTGGCATTAATTGTAGGAACCCGGCCAATTGTAAAACGAGAATTCGAGCTATCCCCAGATTCCTAAGAGAACACTAGCCCACATTCCATGGTGTTGTATGAGATCTCAAAAGATACCTCACTTACATTTTTAGATTCTATTTCCATTCATTCAATTGTTAGTTGACTGTTAAATTTGACTATTACATATTTTCTTTGATTAAAATACCTCTCTTTCAACAAATAAATAAGCATTTATGTTAGCAAATTTTAAATTTTTAAATTTTGTATCATATTTATTGAAACTTGTTTATTTATGCCACAACACCATGATAGAAAACATATTTGACAGGCATATTTTTATTCATAAATGTTATTAATAATGTAAATTTAAGATATCATATAACATATTAATTTTAATTTTTAATTTCTTAAATACATTTTTGTATAAACATTTATAAACACATTTGGTTAAGTATGCATTTATTAAAGGAATTGATCATATTTTTAATTAAGTTTTTTATGTCGGAATTGATTAAATTAATTAAGTCTTTATCTCAATATGGAAAAAAAAACAATTAACTGATAACTATTTGCAAAAGTAAAAAATAAATGAACAAGAAAAAAATTCTTAAATTAGTCAAAATTAGGAAATTACTAATGGTAAGTAAATTAGTACATAAAATTTATTTTAATATAAATTTTAATTAAAAAGAAACAATCCTGAACATAGTTAGAGTCTTAGAGAGTTAATGGTTTAAGGGGAAAGTGTATGTTTTCAAAATAGAAGGGAAATCCATGTAAGTAATATAGCATATAAGTTTGTTTGAAATAGCGATTGAAGTTGTCAAAAGTATCTTTTTAATGGTGGTATACGAGATAAGTATGCATGTATGAAGAGTTTTATTTTGATTTACATAAATAGGCACTTTTAGAGTTCCCAAACAAACTACTCCCTCCGGTCCCCGATCGGAGCGGAGCTAATTATAGGAACACTACACTTTTGTAGTGTAAATTATACTATTCATATAATTAAGACTGGAGCTAGTATGAAATATGAGATTTGAGATATGGCGATTTAAGCTGTATTCTCTCGTTTGTAAATCCTTAATCGCTTGTTTAGTACGTAGCGATTAAATCATATAAGTGCATATATAGAAAAACATACCTACGGAGAAACAATAACTACTGTTCTGTCATAGAACATAAACCCTAACCCTAGGTGGGCTAGGATGTGGATATAGGATCTAAATGGCTCTCCCCCAAGCATCCATGGATTGAATACCTAAGAGGATCTGCGATCACAAAGCACCAGGGACTTGACCTAGGTGCGATACCTAGGGCCTACGTACCCATATAGAGGCTACCTTAGGGTTAGGGTTTGGACTTGTTGGGCCTTTGGTGCCTCCAAGCCCAAATGTGTTAGATGTCTCTTGTTGGGCCACACCTTGGGTGAGCCTAGTATTTTATTCCATAACAGTTGCCCCCAAGCTCGGTGACAGAACATTGGCGCCGTCCGTGGGGAATCGGTAAATTTCAGATTCCCATGACCGAAGAAGGTTAATGATTCAAATTCCCACTGCTACATGAACAATCTGGGATCTGCTGGAGAAACTTTTTACGAAGAAGGGGTTGTGCAGAGAAAAAATTTCTAACGGAAAAAGCAAAACCCGCAAGAAGCAACGGAAAAAATACAGCAAATGGCGGTGAAGATCTGTACAAAAACACCTATGCCCAGATTTCGAAAAAAAAGACCAAGCCCAAAAAATTGTGGTGAAGATCTGTACAAAAACATAAACCCCAAATTCTTCTCGAATGGTTGGCCCCTTCTTCTCATATCGAAAACAAAGTCTTCTCAAATGGAGTCCGCTTACTCTTCCAGCGCCGGCAAACCGCCCATCCTCTCCACTCATGTCTCCGCCGTAGATGCCAAGAGACGAGGGTGGCAGGGAAGAAGGCCCCTGCTTTTGATATGCAAAACTGTTTCCGCCAGGGCTCCCAGAATCAACATTGTTCTGGATTTAGATCCGAGATTGTAGTTTGAGATCTGGGATAGCCATTTTGCTTCCAGGTTTGCAACTCCGCGATTGTAATTTGAAGTCGTGCGGGTGGAGATCCGAGATGATCATTTGAAATCCGAGATAGGAGAAGGCCGAGAGAAGATGTCCCAATCCGGGATAATCAGGTGAAGCCCGGGATTGTAATCTGCAATCCGAGATTAAA
This sequence comes from Acacia pycnantha, assembly GCA_025563575.1. Taxonomy (NCBI): domain Eukaryota; kingdom Viridiplantae; phylum Streptophyta; class Magnoliopsida; order Fabales; family Fabaceae; genus Acacia; species Acacia pycnantha. The sequence goes on along the minus strand of JAMWYP010000196.1, from coordinate 1,250,835 downwards.
GATAGACTCTGTCTTGGTTGGAATCAGAGATAATCACTTGTAGCCCGGGATCATGATTTGAAATCCGGGATTATAACCTCAAACGCTGAGATGCTGAGGGACGACCGTGTGCGTGCATGTCCGAGGTACCATGCCGGGGTGCCTCAGGATCAAAGGCCGAGATTCATTCTTCTATCCAGCGCCGGGTGCTTGAGGATCCAAAGCCGAGATGCTTTCATTTATTCAATGTCGTGACACTGACGAGATTTCTAAGCGCCTGGAAATACCAAGATATGAGAAATACTGGTTGAACAGGCTTGTTTCTCTATCATCTGTTCCATGCCTTTTGGAATGTTTTTATTCTCATCTGTTCCAACCTTGCATAATTTCTGGTCCCTTGCCGTCTTGGTTTTGGTTCTGGTTTTTTGTGATTCATGGGTGCTGGCTTAATTTCTTCTGTTTGCTGGAAACCGAGTTCATCATTGGGTGTTCATTAACATCAACGATTCCTACTGATCCCATCACGGTATCAATCTCTTGTCCAATGTTGATCGTGGCAGCAACAACGACTCAGAGCGTTTCCACAGATATAAGGAACGGAACACTCAGGCAGAAGAGATGGAGGGGACAGGTTTTTGAATGCAGTCATTTTTATCTATATGCAGTCTCTAAGAACCTGTGTTTTTAAACTCGGAAATGAAAAGAATAGCCGTGTGTTGTTTTCACCTGGGAAATATTCTTCTTCTAGCCTTGTAATTGAAGTTTCTGATCCTAAAACATGCAATGAACCCGATCCACTACTATGTTGTTCTTACGTTGGCTAATGCATGTCCTGTCTTTAATTATGAAGCTCATACAACTAATATAGTTGGTCAAAGTGTACTATGTGATTTAGAGAATGTGCTGGTATATGCCTTTCTTGACTGGAGGAAATATATCATGCCGAGGACCAAAACCCGTTAGTCCTGAATCAGCATGAGAAGGCCCACTTTTGCCATATGACTTTTTCTCTAAAGTGAATCTATTGGATTAGCTGCAGACTTTCTCGTGCATGGTTTTTGTGTCATGAATAAATGGCCGGAGGGTGTGAAATTGTTTAATGGAATGAGATGCGAAGGCATCGGACCTAATGTTTTTACTTTTAATGTATTGTTGGATACATTGTGCAAGGAAGGCATGGTCACTAAAGCGGAAACAGTTGTTGCTATGATGATGAAGTGCCTTTCAAATGAAGTTTAAAAGGAATATTTCCAAGTCTTTTGGAAAATTTCCAACTACGCTTTTTCCTCGAGTATGATACCTGTATTCATGAGGGATTGCATAACTGCCTAGGCCGTGAGAGCTGTACCAGTTTGTTCTTTCTTTCATTCATGTGTACGGGGGAATGGAGTTCAAGGCTTTGAGTTTTCTTTTACCATTGCTCAAGTTATCCCACTGTTTCATGCCAATTCATAAAGCACAACGTCTCCATCTAATCATAGATATTGACTTGAAGCTTATTTATTAGAAGGCAATGATTATGCTGATCGTTTCTTGACCAACTCATAAGTGGAGAATTAATGCAATTACTTCATATGTTACTAGTAAACCATCACAATATTATAAGCGAAAGGTCTTGGTCTTTCTCCCTTGCTTTTGAGTATTACCCTGGTTGGGATATAAACCTTCAATGATAAAGGTCCCGAGGAGTTGGGTGAACTCTCTGTGATTTGTGTGAACTTTCCAATGGTTTCACTTACTCACAAATGTTGTTCCATGCACCTGATTCTGAGTTTAGGCACAAGAAAATCCTGTGGTGGATGAGGAGACCATCTTCACTTTGCCTAATCTATAACAACTCCGGAGTCCCCTCGTCTTGGTTGGATGGGGGATGAGGCTCTGGCTCTAGAAACACTTGAAGGGGAAGATATCATTAATAAGATATCACCAACACTTTCAAACTCTCTTTACTTCAATCACCGATTATCCACAAGTCTTGAACCACAAGTGGGCCCCGGTTAAACCGAATCTAGTGGAAATCAGGGATCCGTATAAATTTGTGGCCGGACCCGATTTAAACTGAATCTAGTTTAAATCAGGGATCCCGGTAAAGTTTTGAAGGCGGACCCGGTTAACTGAATCTAGTTAAAATCTGGGATCCGTGTGTTAATTAAACATGTAGGAATATGAGGTACATAAACCCGTTTCCAAAAATCATGTCGAAGAAAAACATGTAGAATTCAGGGTAAAGAAACCCGTCTTCGAAAATCATGTCCAGTTTAAACATGTAGAGGGCAGGGTAATGAAACCCGCCTTCCAAAATCATGTCCAATATAAAACATGTAGGAATCCGAGGTACATAAACCCGTTTCCAAAAATCATGTCGAAGGAAAACATGTATGAATTCAGGGTAAACAAACCCGTCTTCGAAAAACATGTACAAATAAAACATGTAGGAGTATGAGGTACATAAACCCGCTTCCAAAATCATGTCCCATATAAAACATGTAGGAATCCGAGGTACATAAACCCGTTTCCAAAAATCATGTCGAAGGAAATAAACATGTAGAATTCAGGGTAATGAAACCCGTCTTCCAAAATCATGTCCAAAGAAAACATGTATGAATTTTGAGTAAAGAAACTCGTTTTCGAAAATCATGTGCAATCTAAACATGTAGGAATTCTGAGTAAACAAACTCGTTTTCGAAAATCTTTTCGAAAATCATGTGCAAGTTAAACATGTAGGAATCTGAGGTACGTAAACCCGTTTCCGAAAATCATGTCAAAGCTAAACATGTAGAATTCAGGGTAATGAAACTCGTCTTCCAAAATCATGTACAAGTTAAACATGTAGAATTCAGGGTAAAGAAACCCTTTTCCGAAATCATGTACAAATAAAACATGTAGGAATCTGAGGTGCACAAACCTGCTTTCATGAATCATGTCAAGTCTATTTTATACAATTAAATCTGCACTCCTTAATTGGATCCCGGATAAATTGTGGAATCCATCCCTACGAAAGGGATGAAGGTGGACCCCGGCTTGACTGAATCTAATTAAAATCCGGGCTCCACAGAAATAACGGTTAAAACGTGATCCTTCGGGACATGGTAAAGCCAGATCTAATGGTTAAAACGTGCACCCTTTGGAACACGGTAAAGCCAAGATAAGTTCTGTTTAAAGTTTGGCAGGAAACAAAGACAGAAGACGGATCCCGGTTATACCGAATTTGGTTAAAATCCGGGATCCGTGTAAAATTTCGGAGGAGGACTCGATTTAAATTGAATCTAGTTTAAAATCGGGTGTCCCTGTAAAGTTAAGAGGACGATCCCCGATTTAAACTGAATCTAGTTTAAATTCAGGATCCGTATAGAGTTAAGAAGGCGGACTCGCTTTTAGCTAATCTAGTTGAAATCTGGGCCCCGCATTGAGGCGGCAAGTCTATTTTAGGTTCCCTTATTGGAATCATTTTGCGATGGCAATGCCGCCAATTTTATTTGATTGAGTTTGGGTAAACAAACTTGTTTTCAGAAATATAAACCCGGAATCTCGGTGTTAGAATTTATAGACCCGAAATCTCGGAGTTCAAGTATCTAAACCGGAATCTCGGGTTAGAATAAATAACATCCGGAATCTCGGTGTTAGAATAAATAACATCCGGAATCTCGGTGTTAAAGTAAATAACATCCGGAATCTCGGTGTTAGAATAAATAACATCCGGAATCTCGGTGTTAAAGTTTATAGCCCGAAATCTCAGAGTTAAAGTATCTAAACCGGAATCTCGGTGTTAGAATAAATAACCCGGAATCTCGGCGTTAAAGTATCTAAACCGGAATCTCGGTGTTAAAGTATCTAAATCGGAATCTCGGTGTTAGAATTTATAGACCCGAAATCTCGGAGTTAGAGTAAACAACATCCGGAATCTCGGAGTTCAAGTAAAAAACCCGGAATCTCGGAGTTAAAGTATCTAAACCGGAATCTCGGTGTTAGAATAAATAACATCCGGAATCTCGGTGTTAAAATTTATAAACCTGGAATCTCGGGTCAATATGCACGGAATCCCAACAATGACGACCACCTGGCTCGGGTTAAAAAATAACACATCCTGACAGCTCAGAAACCTGAACTACCAGGCTGGGGGGCAACAGAGGTGACAACGATTTGTTAAGTGGAAAAGCGTGTTATCAAAAACCGCCATTAATGCAAACCAGAAAGTTTAATGCAAGCTCGGACAAATATCCGAAATGAGCACGTTGAACGGTTTGCACAAACAGTAAGTATTTTCCATTTATTGTGATTTGCTTACATGTTATTAAATGCAGGAATATAAACCAGACAATTAGCCCGGGAAAATTGCTACGAAAGCAAAGTCGGATTCAGGGGATCTCGGAAAGCAGTCAATTAATCTCGGCAGCTCAGAGACCTGAACTACCGAGCTTGGGGGCAACTGTTATGGAATAAAATACTAGGCTCACCCAAGGTGTGGCCCAACAGGAGACATCTAACACATTTGGGCTTGGAGGCACCAAAGGCCCAACAAGTCCAAACCCTAACCCTAAGGTAGCCTCTATATATAGTTGGTTAACCTAAAGAGGTACACGCCTTCTAAGCTCTCTCTCAATTGCATATACGCACACGAGCACACACACCACCCTTGGCTAAACGCCTCCAAGATCATCGAACTACGTGGACTTTGATCCCTCCTCGGGTACGTAGGCCCTAGGTATCGCACCTAGGTCAAGTCCCTGTGCTTTGTGATCGCAGATCCTCTCGGGTATCTCATCCATGGATACTTGGGGGAGAGCTATTTGATCCTATATCCACATCCTAGCCCACCCAGGGCTAGAGACTTATGTTCTATGACAGAACAACTACAATTTTAATATCTACATCTCTAAATTAGAAATTATACATAAACACAACCGAACTGAGGACGATATAAAATTCAAAATATATATTGCATTCTGGATCTTTCTTAATACATGAAACAAGCAATCACAGGAAAACAACAAAACCAACAGCAAACAAAAGAAAATATCACAACCACTGCTTAATTAAAACACAAAACAGAGAGAGAAGAGGACACAGCTTTCACTAGAACTTAATATTCGGTTGGCCATGCACGTACCTACGTACTAATTTCTCACTGAAGTTGTTTAATTATATTTATTGACAAAACTTCTCAGAACCCTAGCTTCAGTTTCGAGTTCAGCCACTTTTATCGTCATTGCAGTCCGATACCTATTAAAAGCATTTTCCGTCTCCTGCAACTTCTGTTCCATCTCTCCCAACTTACTCTTACAAATCCAAAGCTGATTTATTTTATTGTCTCTTTCAATCAGTTGGTTCTTGTAAGACTCTATCTCTTTCTCCAAAGCTTCTCTCTCCATATCTCTCTCTCTCTTCACACAATCAAACATCTGTAGGAGGACTGAACATTGAAAGGCTAATATATATAACTCTTGAGAAGGTTAGTTTATGAGCCCTCATTAAATCACAATTTTATATACTCTGAATTTGGATACATGAATCATATTAATCTTTACAGTAATCTAGGCATCATACACGTTTTCCTAAAACAAAGGTACAGTAATCTAGGCATCATATGCTAACCAATTACTATAACATTGTATATACCCCGCTATTGACCCTTTTTTTTCTTCTCTTTTTTAGCCCAACATTAAAGTTAATCGACACTTACAATATAACAAACCACAATTTCGGAAACCCCCCCACCAAAAAAAAATATATATATATATATATCTTCCAATCTTATCTTAATTGTTTCTTGTATTCTTTTATTTGTATATTTTCCTCTTGCTTTTGGTGGACTGGATATAATTCCCTCATACTAATAACTAAACTTTCACGGGCTGATATATAATAACGCTTGAACAGGTTTATGATCCTTCTTATTAAATACTAATAGTACTTGTTAATACATGAACTAATTTTAACAACATTCTTTGGAATTGATGAATTAGTTCTTTGTCTTTGATACAAAGAAAGAAATGGAGTGCAATTTAACCCTAGAACAAAAAACCAGATTGGACTGACTTGCCGGTCAAACTGGCCAGTCCGGCCGAAAAACTGGTGACCTAGACTCCTATCTGGTCCAGCTTGATGCTTCAAGGGGGGAGTCGACTCGATCAAAACCAAGTCGACTGAGCGTTTAGCATTGACTCGAGAAAACCCTCCAGTTAAGCGATTTGCCCAAGTCATATATATAGAGAAAATGTCTCAAAACGAAGTCATATATATTTAAGAGAAAATGTCCCAAAACGGCGTCGTTTGGGACAATATAATTAAAAAAAAGTTTGAATTCTCAAACTCAATGTGTCGACTGAGCAAATCTTAGAGCCTGTAAGGATGATTTCAAAACCTAAGTTTTGCCTCCAGTTTGCCAAACACCCCTCATTTTGCCAAAAGCTATATATTATACACTCAAAACCTAGGTTTTAGAAAAAACTATTTTTTTCAGATTTTTCTCTCTCCTCTGCCATCATCAGTATTTTTTCAGTAACAATCAATATCCTAAAGTATTTTTTTAGTATATGTCAGTACCCTGAAATATTTTTCCACGATCAGTCATTACCCTGAAATAAATTTCCAAGAGCATGAATTATTTTTTCATTATCCTTACGTATCTTTTTAGGGCACATCAGAATCTATCTAATATAAAGGAGAATCCTAGCTCACCCATAATCAAGGAATATTTGTTAGTTCTCTGTATGTTTTGATGATAAATGACAATTGGAAATAAAAAAGATTGTTATTGACTCAAGCAATTGTGTTTAAAATTGAAAAACAACTTGGCACTAATATGACTCAGTCATAGTGTTTGTGGCTCCAGTCATATATCTCTGAGTCTTGAACTGAAATACATTTTGATCCAAATGACTCCAGCTAAGGATATGTGACTCTAGTCATAAAGTTTGAAAATCAATTTTCAAAAGACCCATGACTCGAGTCACTCATTAAATAACTCAAGTCATGCTATGTATTTCATGTTTTCTGAATGACTATCTCGATATCAATTTCTAATAACTGATATGACTCGAGTCATTTAGTACCTCACTCGAGTCATGAGATCACGAGAGAGCTTTCGATTGATTATACTGATATGACTCCAGTCATCCTAACGTGACTCGAGTCATCACACTTGTAATTTTTGAAGATGATCGAACTATGACTCCGAGTCAAGCAAGTATGACTCGAGTCAAGCTATTCGAAAATCTTCTCTGTTTGAAGATATTAAAACAATGACTCGAGTCAATGGTAAGTGACTCCGTCATAGTATTTGAAAATCCTCTCTGTTCATACTTGACTCCAGTCATAGAGGTATGACTCGAGTCTTGTTTTCACATAAGCTTTTCACTGACTTAGATCAATGACTCGAGTCAACCATGAATGACTCCAGTCATGATATACAGCTTTTGAAAACATCGTTCTCGTAATCTGCAATGCACTGATTTAGCCTTGGGTACTCCATATTATTGATGATTATTGATCCTAACAATGTTTAATCAGTTTGCTTATGAGTTTAAGATGAATCTAACATGGTTTAAACACCAAATCGCTCAAAAGCATATATGTGTCAGAAGGCATTAACTGTTTTGCAGAAATGAAACACGAAAATGTAAATTGAGTTTCTGAACAACCGAAAAGCATTCCGGCCATTCCCAGTCAATATTCCAACTAAGTCTCAACGGACAAAATGAATGAAGAATGTCAACGGAGTAAACGGCTAACTTCGAACGAATGTGAAGAGACGAAGCAGAGCACAACTCAATGGATATATTTATTATACTCAACAGCTCAATAAATCTCTCGTCAGCGGTCATTAAATGCCATCAACTATAAATAGTAGAAGCATTCAATTCTCCAACGACAGAATCCCTGTGCATTCAATTAGCGACTCAAAGCATTTACTGTTCATACTCTTACAGACAATATCTTCGGATATATCAATCTTCAATGTTTATGTATCTACTCTTTTAAAGAGTCTATTATTGATTATCAATCATTGTAAGATTCTCAAAGTATTGGGACTTTGAGATTGTGATATTTGATTACAACTTGTAAGGGTGAGCAAGTTCTAGTGAGAGAATTACTTCAAGAGTTACAGAGTGTGTAATCATTTGAGTTAGTGAAATCCCGGAGAGTCTGGGGACTGGACGTAGGTCGAGGATTTAGACCGAACTAGTATAAATTGCTTGTGTTCAATCTCTTCCTACCTTACACCGTTCATCTCTGTTTTGTTGACTACGAACAGAGTGTTTCTGTGACGAAAATTTAGTATCCCCAATTCACCCCCCCTCTTGGTGATACTTCGTCTTTCAATATCCTCAGATATGATATGGCGGTTAGGATGCTCGGGCCTGAGATCACACGAGGCCCACGATACTTAACCTAAGGTACACTCTATAAATACAGAGGTCAAGTCCTAAGGTACACACGTTCTAATCCCTGAACTATTTACGTTCCGTCACACTGTGCACACACCCCACCCCCTTTGGCGAGAGCCTCGTTGTGTACAGTGATCCTACGCTTGTAAGACCGTCCTAAATGCGCTTTTATCTATCAGAGTTATAGCGCACAGGCATCGAAGTAATTTGGATGAATTAATTGCGAAATAAAAGTTTCACAAAATAACTTAGTTTGAAAAACTGAGGATAAATTTTCGCGATTCGAATCTATCTCATAGTGGGTTCTTAATACAGTAATCCAAAATAGACAGATGATAAACGTTAAAGTACAGTCTAACTACTCATATTTTCCCAACAAATTCCATCTGTTGTAATTCTTACAGCTGCATCTTGCCTCTTGATCCTGAACCACTACCTGTCTCTTTCATGCTGTCTGGAGTTCAAATGAATGAACCCCAGGGGTAACAGTTAATCTCAGGAACAAATATGTAGCATAAATGATAATATAGTGCATGTTAAACATAGAAGCATTTACAGGTAAACAAGTCACACCGTAACTGCAGTTAACGGCCAAGGACCGCAGCCCTTATTAGGACACGCAGCCCTATGAGACACGCAGCCTCAATCCATAGCTAGGAAAAACATAACATGTAAATCATCTATCAAACATGATCAGCTAATACATAAACACATACATACATGCTAACAAGATTACAGTTACCCACCTCAAACTTGAATCATTACTTTGTCCGAAGGTGTTGGGATCGGTTGAGGCGTCTATGAAATCCTATAAACGTTCATCATTATCATTAGTCACTTAATCGCGTCGCAACATAATTAACTATGCGAATTAATTTTTAGAGGATTTAAAAATGGATTAACCTCTAAAAATTCCCTTACTAATAATACCCTTTTTAATTATCATTAATTAATAATAACACTCTTTTATTTATTATTAATTAATAACTCCCCTTATTATTTTTATTCCCTTCTTACTAATAATAACAATAATAACATTTATTTATTTTATTATTATTTCAATAATTAATTATTACGTTTCTATAATTATTTTAAACTCTCAGAGCTTATTTCAATACTTTAAATTATGAGTGTAAATAAATATTAACAACATAAAAACATATTCTTTTTTATTATGATATATATATATATGGGGAAAAGTATTTCTATATATATATTTGGAAATAGAGTTATCTCCAATGACCCCAAAACTACGTCGTTTTGAATTAATGAAGGGTGTGTTGGTAATTTTAGGTGAATTAATGAAGGGTATTTCGGTAAAATTTATATGATTAAAAAATAAACAAATCAAATTATAGAAACACCCTTCATTAATCCAAAACGACGTAGTTTTGGGGTCACTGGAGATAACTCTATCTCCAGTGACGGGAGAAATCATTTGCCCTATATATATATATCTATATATATATAAGTAAAATGGGCTTTAAAGTGATACATAAAATTTGTACATATGTAAATAAATTTCCCCCTATTATTTCCATGTACATTGGCATAAAAGAATTCCTACAATAAGCATATAAGATCCTGGACAAGTTTACTACCATATTTCCAATGAAAATGACAGGACCCTCTTCGATGTGACTATATTTATTAATGACTTGCATCAAAAAAATTATTAAGTATGCAAGACACAATATTTCCTTTTTTTTTTTTCTAGGTGCTTAAACGTTTCCTTATTTATACATGATATTTATGCATACTCTAACACCCTCAGCTAATAACCTTCATTGAGCCTCACGTTATGCAAGGTTTGTGGTCCCATGAACACTCACTACAAAAAAATTCATGTTTTGCGGCAGAATTTTTCCGTCACAAAACATGCATTTTCCGTCGCAAAAATGGTTTGCGGCGGAATTTGCGACGGAAAACTGACTGTCGCAAAAATTGGCCTCGCAATCCATTTTTGCAACGGAAAAAATCATTTTTCCGTCGCAAAAATGATTTTTGCGACGACAAAACATCTCCCTCACAAAATTCTGGAAATTTGCGAGGGACAAATGTTCCCTCGCAAAATTTTAGATTTTGCGAGGGAAAACTTTTCCCTCGCAAAGTTCCTGATTTTTGCGAGGGAACATTTGTCCCTCGCAAATTTTTGGATTTTTGCGAGGGACAGAGCCTTCCCCTCACAAAAATCGTGAAGTTTGCAAGGGACAAATATTCCCTCGCAAAAATCCAATTTATTTAAAAAAATAAATAAACAGAAAAAATATAAAAAAAAATTAGAAAATAAATAGACTTGTATATCATAAAAAGAAATTGTAATGATCATAAGAGTTTACAAATCAAAAACAAAATATTACAAATTATAATGTTGTGGCCAAAATGAACTAAACAAAAGAAATCTAAGCAAAGACGATTCTGATCATCGTCATCACTACCAAGAGTTCTTGTACCCTTTTCCTTCAATAGGGACCGGATAAGTGCCCGCATCTCATTAAGCATCTCTCCTTGCTCCTTCACCTTCTCTTCTAACACCTTTACCCTCTTATCTTCTGCAAAACCAACATTACAAAGTCAGTTTATTTTTTGTACTTCATTTAAATAGACGAGGGAATAATGGTTTGCGATTGATAGCAAAAGTATTACGTCTACTGCGAACACATGTAATGCTAGATGTGCGCTTCATAGACGACTTCGGTTCATTTGGCGAGGCACCCATCCCGAAGACTCTCCCTTCTTGTTAATCCCGCTGCAGCTTGAATGAAGAGATCTTGTTATCAGAATAAGAGGACGACAGGTCGTTCTCAATCTGTGAGTCTCTCTCCTGCGTCAGCTGGTGATAGTTGTTCTACAAGCACACAAATAGATCACAAATAAGACATGTAATGAAATAAATGTTCTTGTTTGAAACAAATATTAAATTTAATTAATCTCTCACCGCGAATTGCTTGGGACTTGGCGTTAATCCATCGCTTGCCACCGCCTTCGATCTCCTGGGAATGAGTCCGCTCAAAAGTGGTCCAAGAAATCAATTCTGGAGGAACATCCCCAGACTCCATCTGCAAAAACAAATGAATAACCATTAATTAATTACTTTACAAAAAAAAATATTTAAAGCTAAAATAGAAAATAACGTATACTTACAATTAACGTCGATGCTCACTAAATGGAATGCAGCCGCCAGCATATGACGGTCCATCCATATGGGCCCTATTTAATTTATTTTGTTCACTTTGCTTTTTAAATTTCTCGTCCGTGGCCCATCTTTGAAATAATTGTTCTGCGACCTCCGGTCGAATCCAATTTTTCTTTCCCCTTTCATTTCTCAATTTATAAAATCTATCAGACACCCACTTGCTTCCCTTGAAGTTATAAGCCTTTCTTAAATCGTCCCAATCATTAGGCAACCAACTAAAATGTCTCTGAAAATCGATAATAAACAATTAGTGCTCCAAAGTATAAAAGTAGTTAATAAGTTTGCATTTTGATGAGAACAAATTAATAACCATAAATCAAAAAACTTACCAAAAACTCATTGAACCAAGCGTCCCGATGATCCTGAGGAATCTCTGTCCAAGTGGCCCAAGGTTGATTGAAATTACGGAACATTTGTTCCCTCATGAAACTCTTCACCGTCTTACGCGCTTCCGCCTCATCGTCTGATTCGTCATTGTCAATATTGATAGGAATCAACTCTAACTCCGCGATGGAATCAATGGCCATGGCAACAACATTTAACCCAATAACAAGACCATTACAGAAGCTTCCTATTGTTTTCATAGTACATGATCTACACATTACGATCCTTCAAAGTTCAAGAATTTACCTTCTAAGAAAGGATAAAGAAATCTCCTTCTGCAAATTTCCTCAAGCTTTTTTGATGCCGCAGAAGCCTAAGAAACAAAAACCCAAAACCATCTTCGATCACTATCTCTATGGTCCCAAACAGAGTGACCAGTAAAATGCATTGGGACCATAATACTATCAATTTCTGCATTAAGTAGGTAACATAACAAACATCTAAAACAGTGATTACCACAACTATTTCTATCACCAAATTCCACCACTATCAACGTCTCTTTTGGATCTATGTGTGAAAGGTAAAATGCAGGTTTTTCAAAACTGAGGCACTTATTAATAGTTGTGTGAGATTATATTAATAGTTGAATTTTTAACATCTCAAATGATGGTTCCAATCGAGAGCGTCATAATGGAAAAAATCTTAACTTCATCCAGGAAATAGTGCATCAGAGTCTAACATCAGTATATCAATGTTGGGTATTTGATAAGGAGGTTGTAGAATTTAGAAGAAATGGGGGGGGGGGGGAATAGAGAAGGGAGAGAGGCAGAACTGCTGCACTCCTCATTAGTCTATCATATTCAACACAATCAATCTGAACATACTCTTCGGTTAGCCTAGCCTCATCTATATATAGGATAGAGACTGACTCTCAAGGCAACTGTCTAATACAACTCATAACAGAATAACAGCATGACAACTAATCCTAACTGTCATAAAAGCTAACTACTAATACTAACAGTCTTAACTTACTAACTAACTGATATGTATTTACAGTTTACATATCAGTATTGCCCAGAAAAGAGCTGAAAGAGACAATTTGTGGTGACTGCCCAAAACAGGAAGACAGAAATTCTTGAAATGAATATATGAAGACCATCACTAAGATAACAACACCAAAAACGATGATAAATTACAGGAACAATGCATACTTTGTGGTGACTGCAAACCTCAACATGGCAAGCTTGTGAAAGAATATAAAAGAGTAACACACAACAGAATTACCCCAGTGTAATCATAGTAACAGTGGTAGCTATAGGCCAAAATATGATTAAGGTCCTGTATTATCTAAAGTGATTACTTAGACTATCTGTCTATCATCAAGAGATCATGGAATCCTAGAATTCAATTCCAATATATATAAAACAGCAAAACTCATTCGATACAAATTATAAACCAGAATGGAAGAAAAAGCCAGAATATATTAGCTGAAGAGAACTACAGCGACGGCGAGAGGACGAGGTCACAAGAAGCAGCAAAGTTCGATGCGAAGACCGAAGAGCTTAGAGAGGCAGACGAATTCGGATCAGCATTTGGGGTTTTAGGGAATTAGGGCACAAAAGAGAAGTGGATGGCAAAGTGGAGAAAAAGACGGGTCTCTGGAATAGTGGAAGCGAAGGGGAGGAACAACACAGAAAAATTCAGAGTTCATATGCATACTGAAAAATGAACAAGAAACTAGAATCAGAGTCAAATGAGATACAAAACCAAGAAAACAAGAATCAGCAACAGCAACAGGTTGAAGATGATGAATAATCCCCCAAAACCGCCGCTGCTCCTTTGTTCCAGGCTCCTCTGTTCTTTTTCAATTCTCCAATCGTGCTCCCTGTGCTAACGGCGCTGTTCCCCTCTTTCTCTTCTATTTTTCGTTTTTCTCCTTTTTGTCCAGCCGCCCCTAGTTCCACTGTACGTCTCTCGCTCTCCAAATCCCGCGGCTGCTACCTTTTTCCTTCAATCCCTTTAGGTCTTTCTTTTTCTTCAATTCCAAAACGGCGCACTGCTAGCTCCCTACATCCTTCAAACAATCAATTTCCATTCATTTGTTTTTTGCGTCTCGCCTCCTGGTCCTTTGTTTATAAAAAACAAAAACAAAAACTATATATTAATAATAATAATTAAAACATAAACTTATTTCTTTTTTTTTTATTTATTTAAACTAAAGTATTTCTATTTAAATTTGAAAACTATGATATTTACCATGAAATCCCCTAAATAATATATCAATTTAATTTGATCTTATAATAACATAATCTCATTTAAATCTTTTAAAATTGTTTAGATAACTCTCCAAATATCTTTAAAATGTACTTTAAATATACAAAATAAGGAGAGTTATCAGATCTGCTTCCCAATCAAATTACCATGAAATCCAATTTATTTCAGAGGGGGAATGACAGCGTTCTTCTTCCTTTAATTGATGGCGACGAGCATCTTTTCATGTAAACTAATAAAATTAATTGAATCAAAGGGACTCATAATATACACACACTACTACAAAAAGACTGATTAAATGAAAACAGACATAGGAAATGAGGCGGTGGCATTTTTGAAATTTTGTCGAAAATATTCAACGACTGTTCTGTGTCACTGTTGTAATTCTCTGCTTACCTTTAACGTTTGTTTCCTTAAAAACTGACGTTAAAATTTAATATTTAACGTCTGTCTTATAAAAACAATCGTTGTATTTTTATCTATTTTCCTATGTAACCTAGAATTTTGATAGTTAAGAGACGAAATCTAACCGTATTTTTATTTAATTAGTTTATAATTAAAGTTGATAAATTAAACAATATATCACTTTTATATATATATATATATATTACGCATTGAAATCAAACAATAAATTTAATAATTTAATACATGACGGTTGTGATTTTAATATGTAAATCTAAAAATTACAAGACCGATTGACTGTTGTGATTTCAATCAATCTATCTATAAAAATATATATCAATATCATTGAAATCACGCATCAAATTTAATCAATAAGCAAAAAAATTGTGCTACTTATCGTTAGAATAAAAGCCTTTAAGATTACATGATTATTGTGATTTTATCTCATATTAATAGCTATTTACTAGTATATAACCTATAATTTCGATAGTTATATTAAGAGAAGTAAAACAAACGATTTGTTTGTAAACAAACAATCGTTGATACGCATTAAGAAAAAGTTGAGCCTCCTCACGCCACTTTATTTTATTTTTAACTTACAACGACTGGTTTTCAAAACCGGTCGTTGAAATTCAAATTTTCGATATTTCAATTTCAATTTTTTTAAGTTACAACGACCGGTTTTTCAAAACAATCGTCGAAACTCAAATTTTTCAGATATTTCAATTTCAATCTCGCGCTTTCGACATTTTGTTGTTCCATCTCTTCTATAAAAATATAAATTTTTCTCTTTACAACCCAACAGTATGCCGAACGTCTTCCTCAAATCCATCATCCTAAACGCAGATAAAAGTCTTGAGACCCATCCATATCCTTCGCCGCACCCAATGGCCCCACCCTTGCCGTCAAGGAGATTCGCTATAGCGGTGTTAGCGACTCCAACTCATCCTCTGTCGTGAACTACGAGCATGCTCCACAGCTTCTAGATCTGTCGTTTACTGCCGGTTGCAGATCTACGTCTCTCTCCCTCTCCTCACTAAACAATATGTCAAGCAACAATCCCGAGCATCGTGAAGAGGAGGAAGCCCCCCGTAGGTGATGATGAGGATACCAAAGCTCTATTTTCTAGTGCTTTCTTTTGTTGAAATTCTGAATGGATAATTCTATTGTAGTGTTTTTCTGCTCTATTTCCTTGTGCTTTCTTTTGTTTGTAAACAGTTCTTTTATTTGTCTTCTGCTTCATTCAGTTAAGACCTGAGAGATTTTATTTTTCTTCTTATTTTTGTGTTTTACTGGACATGAAATGCTCTATTTCTTGCGTCGAATATTGAATGGTGCTACTTATCATCTATTTCCAATCCATTCTTTTTCTCACGAGGCTTTAGCTGGTTCAAATTGCACCTTATATTGTGTTTTAGATGGTTTTATAGACTGCCTAGCGTGCGTGCCTACGGTAGATTTATGGATATACAACGACTGTTATTTAAATAATAGTCGTTAAAATTCAACGACTGTTTAACAGTCGTTTGAAGTTATAAACTTTCAACGACACTTTTTTACA
Organism: Acacia pycnantha; assembly: GCA_025563575.1. NCBI lineage: Eukaryota > Viridiplantae > Streptophyta > Magnoliopsida > Fabales > Fabaceae > Acacia > Acacia pycnantha. The sequence goes on along the minus strand of JAMWYP010000196.1, from coordinate 1,234,715 downwards.
CGACCGTTAAAAATAGTCGTCTAAAGGTCTTAAAACAGACGTTAAAAGTGTTTTTGTAGTAGTGACAACATGGCCATATGCGAGCAAAAATAAAAAATCATACGCATATGCACCGAGTCTTAAGGTCTCATACCGATCGTAGACGAACCGAGGAGAAGATAAGGAGAGGCGCTGGACTTGGAAGAGCCGAAGAGGACGGAGGCGGGAGGACTAAGAACTAAGAGTGGAGTGCCGAGAGCCCGAGCGAGAGCAGGTGCCGAGAGCCCGAGCCTAAGGTGGAGAGTGGACACGGAGTGCGGATAGACGGTGGAGAGCCGAGGCTGGAGGAGACGCCGAGATAAAGTAACGAGAGGAGAGCCTGAGTGCCGACCGACTCCGACAGTGAAGCCTGAAGACGCCAAGAAGAGTAAATAGTAAACCAAAAAAAAACCCTAAGGCCTACGATTTTTTTAAAAAGTAAAAAAAAAAAAATTGACTTTTGCGAGGAAAATTATTCTCCTCGCAAACTTAAGTAACTTTGCGAGGAAACTATTTTCCTCGCAAAATATCCCAATTTGCGAGGAATTTAACTTTCCCTCGCAAAAATGACCATTTTGCGAGGAAAACACTGTCCCTCGCAAATCAAACCATTTTGAGAGGGAATATTACTTTCCTCGCAAATATTGCGAGGGAAACTTATCTCCCTCGCAAACTGTGGGAGCATTGGTGGGAAAAGTGGCGCCAATTTCCCACAATTTTGCGAGGGACAATGTTTTCCCTCGCAAAAATGACCTTGTTTGTGAGGAAAACATTGTCCCTCGCAAAAATGTGGGAAATTGGGCGCCAATTTACCCCATTTTGCGAGGGAAACTATTTCCCCTCGCAAAATGTCCCCAATTTGTGAGGGAAATTAACTTTCCCTCGCAAAAATGACCATTTTGCGAGGGAAAACATTGTCCCTCGCAAAATGGGGCCATTTTGCGATGGAATATTTTTCCTCGCATTTTTGCGAGGAAAATTAATTCCTCGCAAAGTCCGTCGCAAATATGTATTCCTCGCATTTTTGCGAGGAAAATTAATTCCCTCGCAAAGTCCGTCGCAAATATGACATTTTCTAGTAGTGACTATTCACCATTTATATATACACATATAAGCATAACAACAAACTAACATATATATTTATGTAAACAAAAAAAAACGATGCAAGGCCTAGGGTCATATAACTCAGAGATGCGACTTTTGTTTGCTGGTGTGAATTATGTATATAAATCTATATCATTTGACTCATTCAATCATGTAAAACCACATCAATAAAATCTTTCCCAGTCTTAGCGTCATGCGTGATGTGGTGCATTCAAATTATTGGGTTTTGGGCTCATGTGTGGTGAAAAGCCCATTTTTTAATTGCCCAAATCTTATATATTTCCCATTTTATGAAAAGAAAGGAAACGAAAGGAAAAAAATACGAAAGAAGAAAAAAAGTGATAAAGAATATTCTCTCGGAGTTCCCTAATTTAAAGTTGTATCTCACTTATTTAAGTGGAGAGAAGGCATATTAGGCTTTAGGCAGAGAGATCTCGCCGATGCCGGATAGGCTGAGGCTGGAGAGATCAAAAAAGTCTAATGTTATAGATATGTGAGAGAAAAACATAGTTTCACAGGTCTGTCTTGATAAGTCGGCATTTGTGCATTCTGTTGCCCATTGGATTGAGCTGACATTTTTTCAGCAGGTTTAGAACATACGATTCTTTATTTTCAATGTTGGGATTGTCATTTGGAGGCGAGGTATAAGAGAAAACATGTTTATGGTGAGAGACGTTTTTCCTATATTTTGGACTACATGATTCTATATTGTAAGCTTGTAGATCATGTTATTTGGTTGGGTGATTACACGTGTTTGTGTATTTGTTTAAAACTCTCCGTATCTTATTTTGATCATAATGTATCATTTTTCACCGGTTTAGACCACCTTTGTTTTTTACCCTTGAGTTGAGGGATTTTCCATATTAATAATTTTAGTGTCTTTTATGTTATTTAATTTCTGTCATATATTTAATTATTTGTTTCCCCACGACTCTTACAAATGATAGAAAATTTTCAAGGCCCCATCCTAACACAAATTGGGGTTAACCAAAGTAGTCAAAAACACGCTTTAACTCATAAAAATGCCGTTTTACGCTTTTATTTGAGCAAAACGTGTTTCGTTGCAGCAAAAACGCAATCGAGTGAAAACGTAAAAACGTAGCGAAAAACGTAAAACGTAAAGCGAAGGATTAAAGGAGGGAGGATTTTTTTTTTTTTGTTTGGGGTGCGCCGAACGAGGGACAAAATAACTTTCACCTCAGTACGAAAGAAAGGAATGGAGGTAAGGACAGGCGTAGGGGCCACCGTTTTGAATCCTGCTCCAGCTGCACCAAGCGTATTTCAAATCCAAATTTATGAAATATTTTAATTTCTCTCCTTTGTTTTCTTAAAAAAACATTGATAAAAAAATATAGTTGGGGGCCAGGACCAAGGGTGTTAAAAATGAGTTTTTACATTTTAAATGCCTACTGAAAAGTATAGCTGGGGCCAGGACCAAGGGTGATAAAAGTATAGATGAAAAGTTGATTCTACTTTACCTTTAACTTTGATTTCAATATCTTCTTGTGAAATAGAAGTGAGCGAGAGAGAATTATACACACACACACACACACACACACACACACACACACACATATATATATATATATAAAATCTACGTTTTGTATTACGATTTTACGTTTTACGATTTTTCATTCTCCTTCCGTTTTAGGTAAAATCTACGTTTTTACTACTATGGGGTTAACAATTAAGTCCTTCACCCCATGACCATGGGTCAAGAAAGTAATGATTCCTTCTCACCTTGTTGGCTAGTAACGTGAGAGTAATTATTCCTTTTCTCTTCGATCTCTGTTTTACACGCAGTGTTTATGTGTGATTCATTGAGGATGATTTCATTTGGCAAGTTCTTGGAGGAAATGGACACCCCGGAGGGGAAGAGGGCCTTGTAAATAATATAATCCCCAGTACGGTCAGCACATAATTTTCACATATTTTTTCTTCACTTGTGAGATTTTAATAGTTTAAATTTAATTTGAACGATCTAAATTTAAAATTTTCACTTTGTTTTTTTAAATGATGTATTCTTTTTATGAGAAGTAATAATTATAAAATTATCTTTATTTTCAATTTCACATATTTTAAAATAAAATATATTTAAAATAGGAAAATTACATTTAAATACCATTTAAATTTGTAAAACCCTAAATGTCTGTTGAATATGTTAAAGGACTTAAAGGTATCAAGGACCATATGGGGATTTACAAATTCGGGTGAATTTACCCTTTTATCCTTAGTTTTAAAAAATAAAAATGACCCTCGCCGGAGAGCCACTACGACCGGACGACCTGCAAAAATAATTTTTCTTTTTTGGAAAAAGATTCATTGAAAGTGAGGAGGTGGGGTTTGAATCCTCACCCCCACCTTCATGGGGCCAAGTGGCCCCAACCAATGGCCACTTGGTTCCTTTGATATATATATACATTAACAAATATATATATTATACTTAATATTTTTTCTATTAACAAACACTCTTGTAAATCTCATTATCGAACTTGTAAATGCCAGGTGAAAAATTGATAATTGCCATTGAAAGATTTGTTATAGTTGTACTTTTTTTTTTTTTTGGTTTCATCAAGGTGAATTATCACAAATCTTTCAACGGCATTTACAAATCTTTCAATGGCATTTACAAATTCTTCAACGGCATTTACAAATTTTTCAATGGCAGTTACGAGTTGTTTTTTGAGGTTTACCATTTTTGTCTCTGAGGGAACAACTAACAAATAAAAGTGGATGATCATATCACAAATCTTTCAATAACATTTACAAATTCTTCAATGGTATTTAAAAGTTCAAGAATGGATTTTACAAGAGTATTTGTTAATGGAAAAAATATTAAGAAGAATATATATATATATCAAAGGAACTAAGTGGCCCAGTGGTTGGGCCACTTGGCCCCATTAAGGTGGGGTGGGGGTTTGAATCTCATCTTCCTCATTTTCAATGAATCTTTTTTAAAAAATAAAAATAAAAATAAAACCCCACACCCTCCCCAAGAAAAAAAACCATCGCTGGATTTCAAGCAGCAAACTGGCGTTCGGTCCTTCGGTGGCCAGCCGCCGACGCAATGGCCCTCCAGTGAGGGTCATTTTTTTAAAAATTAATTTAAAAACTAAGAGCAAAAGGGTAAATTTACCTGAATTTGAAAATCTCAATATGGTCCTTGGTACCTTTAAGTCTTTTAACAAATTTAACAAACATTTGGGGGTTTTACAAATTCAAATGATATTTAAATGAAATTTTTCCTAAAATTAAACTTGAACCATCCAAAATTATCTAATTGTGTATATGTGTGAAGAAAAGGTGCTCCCCTAATACTCACAGGTGAGGATGATAGATGCAATTTGGGGTAAAAATGGGCCACATGCATTAGGCAAACAAGTCAATTAAACTTAAATCTTGATCTATGAACATATCCTTTGGAAGGTGAAAAAACCTCAGAGCCTGAGCAATGAGTTTTGTTTTCCCATGTGAAGACTAGAGTCTTTCCTGAAAATTGGATCTACCAATAACTTTACAATAAATAAAAAAATTACATTCCAATGATTTTACAGAGTATTATTGAAGAACAAGAGAAGTAAGCAAGTATGGTCAATCAAGCTCAACAAACTCGGCAAATTGAAACTGAACAATCAATATAATCCTATATACCCAAATACATAATAATCCCAACTTCGGCAGCTCAAACTCAGAATAGTTAGCGAAGAGGGCAACCCACAAGCTGAAATGGCAAGGACCATCAGCTTGAAGTTTCTCGTTTATATGGAGGGCTTCGGTTCCTCACTGCCTCACATATCCAATATAGAAACCTTATAATAATAATTTTTAATTTTAAACTTTCTACCCTGATTGTGACAAACAGGGTAGAAAATAAATAATTTTTAATTTTTTTTACCCGGGTTGTTAAAAAACCAAGGTAATTAATTTTATTTTATTTTTGTCAATTCTTAAACTTTTTACATTGGTTGTTTAAGCGATCGATGTATAAAATGATTTTTACACTGGTTATATTATTAAGTGGTGTATTGACCAGTAGTAATTCAATTTGATGACAATTTATTTATAAAAGAATTAATATAATCTTTGGTTCTACCCTTTCCTGCTCAAGGACATGTCAATTGTTCTCTTGAACGTCTCTCATAAATTTGCCCAAAATGGTCTCAAAATCACCTTCGTCGACTCAGATTACAACCACAAGAGAAGCAATAATGACGGACGACGAGGACGATGAGATTAAGGAGAGGTTTCCTTTCAAGTTAGTGTCAATCCCAGATGGTATGGGACCTGAAGATGACAGAAACGACATTCCCAAGTTATGTCTGGCCATGTTGGGTACCATGTATCCTGAGTTCCAGAAGCTTCTAGAAGAAAACATTGTTCAAGGTGGTGATGATAGAATCACTTGTGTAGCGGACCCAGGATTTTAGGTTTGTGGGTGCACAATTAGTGGTCTGCCCCAAAAATTTTTTTAAAGGAAAGTTTTAAACGCATTAAGAAACAAAAGAATATAAACAATAAATTCTCTAAAGTGGCAACTAGTAACTGAATACCATGGGTGTAGAAAAGATGTGACAGGAAATTCTCAAACATTCCAATCCGAAATTTTGACAAACCTTTGAGCAGGATGTGGAGGCAATTGATCGTCTTCCTAGATCAATTTGTACTGAAACATTGGCGTCAGATAAATCTACACCTGAAGACCGCAATGATTGCACAAAAGTGTCCAATATGTTGTTGAGCACAAAAACCCACTTAGTGAAATCTAGTACCAAGAGGAACTTTTGCAAAAGATTAACAAAGATGCCAATTATTTTAGTCAACAGCAAAAAGAAGCCAACCCACTTAGTGAAATCCAGTAACAATAGGAACTTTTGCAAAAGATTAACAAAGATGCCAATTATTTTAGTCAACAGCAAAAGAAGCCTAATGGCACCTACATGCATTGTAACCACAGATACATAATGTTCCATATTAGGACGCATTCCTAGAATCTTAATCTATACAGTTATCACAGCAAGCATCCTACCAATCCACTTGGCATCAACCTTAACTACTAAGCTTAATGGTTTGAATGTCAAGAAGCAAGATTTCAGAATTCTACACGTAAAAAGAAATTGTAAATGTATCTCAGAAACCAAGTTATCACACTACAATTAACACTCATTACAACTTCAACAAAAACTTCAGTCGCTATTAGTCAGACTACAATATCCAATTTGACAATTCAAACAAGTATGCTTCTGAGAAATTACAAAGTCAGCAATAATATGCCTTACATTTGTTTTACAGAACAAAATTTCATGCCTCAGGCAGATGAGGCCATTAGTTTGCAGACAACATGTGGAATTTTGTAAGCAATAAATGTTTAAGCCCAAAATGGTACACACATTTTATACAAGGTCGGGTGGGCATTGGGAAATTCTTTTACTACTAAATGAACTATATGCACATCCAATGCCAGCTTCTAGAACAGTTATAGCCTGGTTATGTGAGTTTTAGTTTAACGCTAACTCTTGGGAATCAAATGAAGAACTAACGTAAACTCACAAGAGAAACTCACCCCTGAGAATAGGCTCTTGAGATGCTAACTGATTCACTTTCATATTTCAGCTCGTCCTATTCCTTCAATATATTATTTCTCAGAAGACTTTTTAGAATCCTTCTCAATAGATTTCACAGTAGGTGTTGCAGGAGCCTGACATCAATCAGAAGCCAAGAAATGCAATTCAAATAGTCCAGCACAAATCATTTTGAACAGCATACAAATAATGTGCCAAAAAAATCAGATTTCAGAACAAGATTCCTTTTCTGCAGGAAATTCAAGCCTTCGTTTCTGAGGCCACTGATGGGACCGCATTTCTTATACAATATACAGATCAAGATCAGATAAATCCTAAAGGGAAAGAGACATAATGATAATAAAACAAAGATGAATGAATACCTTGGCGAGATTGACGTAAAAGAAAAGCGGCTTCTTGGTATTGGAAACCTGGATTCTGTTCCTCTTAGAGTGTTCGGTGTCTCCATTTTCAGCGACGATCATGACGCTTTTCTTCTCGGGGCTTCAGCGTTTCCATTGATGGGCGGGGGCAGAGAACGAGACAAGGGAAATGGGGGAACGATCGCGAGAGAGGGGGCAGAGAACGAGACCAGGGGAAATGGGGGAAAAGATTGGAGATGAGACGAGACGAGACGAGATAGGGCAGGAAATGGGGAAAAAAAAGGGGAAAAGTGGCTTGGCAGATTCGAACCCGCGACCCATTGGTTAAGAGAAAGACCAGAGTGTTAACCATTGCACTACCTACACACATTGAAACTAATTTCTTTTAAATTATATATATTTTGTGTGTGCACTTGCCTTGCACATTGGCACTAGTGCAGGTCCGCCATTGGTCGCAGATGTGGCCAAGGCTCATTCAATATGGAATCCTAGATCCTCATGGTAGTTATATGTTTTTTTTTTCCTTCCCTATCTTCATTGACACTATTTATTGACATGCATATCTTCATTACTCCTGTTATATATAACTAATGCGATCTGATCTCCCTAAAATAACCTTATGTAACATTAGATCCGTTCAAATTGTTTTTTCATACATCTTGATATGCAAAGCAAGCATCCGCCTTGTCACCTTGTAATAATTGCCTTTCATTTTCCCGCAGTACATGATGACACCACAAGACCCTATTACTGTGATAGTTTAGCGGTGCCCACAATATTCCAGTTATATAGGACTATGAGTACCAATCTTTAATTTATTTCTGATTCATTTCAGATTTCAGAAATCAATTCAAGCACTTTTGCAGCCTCTGAAGCAAACTTTTTATTGTTCGACAAAATGAAGGCAATTGAATCCAAATTCAATCCACTTCGTCCCTTAGATCCTCTGATGTTGTAAATGTCAGTGATCAAATGACAGCGTGTGTTGCTACGTCGGATCTATTTATTTGAATAGGTCTTTAAATGTATGGAATCAATTGTTCTCTATTGTTTATGCAATAAAAAAAAAAGAACGATGTTATTTGAATTAATTTTTATTTATCATTATCTACCAATCACTCCAGATTTTAATTTAGTTAGAGATCGAGAATATAAGAAATCTGGCTAAAGGTAATATAGTCTTTATATTATAATGTTTTAATTTCTAATCCTTTAAAATAATTGTCATTTTTATTGTTCTTCTTAATAAAGATTATTTTTTTAGGTCCTTTATTAGAATTTTCGGTTTGGATATATATTGACCCATCTTGGTATGTTTCCTGTCATTCTAGGAACCCCAATTCGAGCTATCCTCAAAGATTCTTAAGAGAACACTAGCCCATATTCCATGTTGTATGGGATCTCAAAATTACCTCCCTTACATTTTGTAATTCTATTTTTAGATTCTATTTCTATCTGTTAGTTGACTGTAAATTTGACCTCTTCAATTTCAACAAATAACTAAGAATTTATATTAGCAAATTTTAAACTTTTGAATTTTTAATCATATTTATTGAAACTTCTTTATTTATGCCCAACACCATGATAGAAAACATGTTTGACAGGCATATTTTTATTCATAAGATGTTATTAATAATGTAAATTTGAGATATCATATAACTAATTTTAATTTCTTAAATACATTTTCGCATAAAAATTTATAAACACATTTAGTTAAGTATGAATTTATTAAAAGAATTAATCATATTTTTAATTAAGTTTTCTATGTCTACATAAATTAATTAAGTCTTTATCTCAATATGGAAAAAAAAATAACTGATAATTATTTGCAAAAGTAAAAAATAAATTAACAAGAAAAAACTCTTAAATTACTTTAAAAAAATTAGCCAAAATTAGGAAATTACTAATGGTAATGGGTAAATTAGTAAATACAATTTATTTTAACAGAAATTTTAATTAAAAGTAACAATCCTCAACAGAGTTGAGGGAACTTTAAAGTGTATGTTTTTAAAATAGAAGAGAAGTCGCTATAAGTAGTATATCATATGTGAGAGGAATTTTATTTTGATTTACTCAAATAAGCAGTTTTGGAGTTCCAAAATAAAGTACTCCCTCCAGTCCTAATTATAAGAGCTAGTTGACTTTTTTGGAGAGATTAAGGAAGCTAGCTATTAAATTACTTTAGAATATTTTTATTTTTATTTTTTTCTTCAAACTAATTAGTTTAACTAATAAACTAACATATAATCTAAGGATACACACATATGAAATAATTAGGTAAGCTTCCTTAATCTCTCGAAAGAAAGTCAACTAGCTCTTATAATTAGGACCGGAGGTAGTATTAAATATGAGATATGGTGATTTAAGTTAAATTTCACATTCTCTGTTTATAAATCCTTAATCGCTTATTTAGTACGTAGTGATAAAATCATAAAAGTGCATATAGGAAAATATATCTACTGAGAAACAATAACTAAAATTTTAATATCCACATCTCTAAATTAGAAATTATACATAAACACAACCGAACTGAGGACGATATAAAATTCAAAATATATATTGCATTCTGGATCTTTCTTAATACATAAAACAAGCAATCACAGGAAAACCACAAAACTAACAGTGAACAAGAGAAAATATCACAACCACTGCTTAATTAAAACACAAAAGAGAGAGAGAAGAGGACACGGCTTTCACAAAATCTTAATATTCGGTTGGCAATGCACGTACGTACGTACTAATTTCTCACTGAAGTTGTTTAATATTCATCATTTGTTGACGAAACTATCGAGAACCCTAACTCCATTATTGAGTTCAGCCACTTTATTCTTGTCATCATTGCAGTCCGGTACGTATTAAAAGCATTTTCCGTCTCCTGCAACTTCTTCTTCATCTCTTTCAACTTATACTTACAATTCGTTACCTCACGTTCTTTCTCTATCAGCCTTTTCTTGTAAGACTCTATTTCTTTCTCCAAAGCTTTTCTCTCCATCTCTCTCTCTCTTCACACAATCAAACATATGTGGGAGGACTGAACATTCAAAGGCTGATATATATATATATATAACTCTTGAGAAGGTTAGTTTATGATGAGCCCTTATTAAATCACAATTTTATATACTCTGAATTTGGATGCATGAATCATATTAATCTGTGAAGTAATCTAGGCATCATAAACGTTTCTACAACAAAGGTACAGTAACCTAGGCATCATACGCTAACCAATTATCATAACATTGAATATACCCCGCTATTGATCTCCCCCTCTCTTTTTTAGCCCAGCATTAAAGTTAATGGACGCTTAGAATATAACAACCCACAGTTTCGGAACAACACCCCCACCAAAAAAAAAAAAAGAAATCTTCCAATCTTATCTTAATTATTTCTTGTATGCCAATGAGGATTGACTCTTGCTTTTGTTGGACTGTATATATAATTTCCTCTTACTAATAATTAAACATTTACAGGCTGATATGTAATAACGCTTGAACAGATTTATCATCCTTCTTATTAAATCCTATACTTATTAATACAAGAATTAATTTTAACAACATTCTTTGATATTGATAAATTAGTTATTTGTCCCTAGTGCAATTTAATCATGGAAAAAAATTGGACCGGATTGGAGATCCAACCAGAAATTTGGTGAACCAAACCTCGATCCCTCCTCGGTTTGATGCCCTGTAACAACCCGACTTTTCTAAAGCAGTATAAATTTTTTTTTTTTTCAAATATCATTTCAAAATGATCAGAGTAGTGCACCGGAGCGATTGAGTAACTGATATATATATTAAAATACCCATGGTAACATGTTTTGCTGTTTAAACAATGATACGTATGTTTCAAAAGAAATGACGAAAGGAGTCTTCACTGGGACTCCTAGGCGTCTTGCTTGCCCTCTCCTCGGTTCTCGGTCCACCCGACCCTGAAGCTAAGTTAAGAGCTGAGATCCAATTTACCACATTGGATCTCAGGTAACGGTTAACCTCATGATTACATACATCATATATGTACAACAGACATTCATAGACTCTTGGCAACATTTACTATGGTCAGACATAGGATATACATAATGATATGTATAACAATGACAATACAATCGGATGATAGACAATAGTACAAGTCGGATGTACGGAGAATAGTACAATCGGATGTACGCACAATAGTACAATCAAAGTACGAGCAATAGTACAATCGGAGTACGAGACAATAGTACAATCGAATACGGCATGACAGACAATTGGCATGACGGACAATATACACATATGCATACAATAAACATCGAGTTAAGGTTACCGAAGACGCGAACGTACCTTCGTTGACGGATTACGGTATTTCTAGCACGTTTACTAAAAGCGTACTTTTACGGAAAATCGTGAAACAATGCAGACGTCGGGCGTAACAGAACGGCAGCAGAATCAACGTTTCAGATATCCTATGAGAATAATGTCACTTCCGTTAGTAATTTGACATTATAATCGGCATTTCGGTAAAAATTACCATTTTGCCCCTATAACCCTACTTGGCGGAATTTCGCCGCCGCTTACACATAGGCTATTTTCTTCCCAAAATTTCGCCAGAACTTCGACGCATTTATGATTCTTGAAAATAAAGACTAAAATAGCCCTCCCATATGATACCCAATCATACTCAAAATTTAAAGGCTATTACTACCCCTAACCTTTAAAAGAGCTATAAAAACTACAACTTTTCAAATGACTCGATCCCTACTATGTTTACACCTCTGCATATTTTTTCAACGCAAACAAGGCTCTAAAACATTTGTAGGAATCTTGTCACCTACTTTCTAAATCTAACTAACAATTCTACTAACTACTAAACTAAAAACTAAAGACTAAAGCCCGAAAGACTTACCCGTTGAAGACTTCGTCTCCAACAGTCCGATTGAAGTTTCCTCGAAAACGTGTCCGAACGCGTCCTGTGTCGAATTCGTTTTCGAAACACTCATCTCTTCGAAAAATTCACTGAATCCAAATATGTTCATGAAAATTCCCAATTCTTTTCCAAATGTCACAACATAACCTTTTCGTCCTCTTGGCTATCTGGCCTTTCTCTCGAATTTCCTATTTCGTCTTATTAGGAAAAAGCACAAACGACTTGAAATTTTCTCCGGAAGAGTATAACGAAAGACAAAATTCCACCGATCATTATTTATCCCCGACTTTGGAAATCTCATTCCTAGATCTCTAGATAGGATCCGTTTCCTAATTTTAAAATTACTATTCACAAAGTTTCACTTTAATTAATTATAATATAAAATATTTGCAAGTTGTAACATAATATCTAGATATTATGTTTTGCAAATTCTATCCTATTTTGAGTCCAAAGTTTCGGTCACACATCTGGTCCTTTTTATTAAATTTTCGTTTTATATTTAATTTAATTTAATATAAAATAATTATTTAATAATTATTTTATATAATTTCTTACATAATTTTCCTATTGGTCCAAACTTGTATTTAGGCTTAAAAATACCTAAACTCAACTATTTTTCTCCAAAATTTCCAATTAATTAGTAAACATACTTTTACTAATTTTCAACTATTTTCCACTAATTTTTGAGCTTTACATAATTATTTCATAATTTTCTTTGCTCGAGCTTAAGTAATTAGCTCAATATTACTTAATTACTTTATTATCACTTGTTGATAATTTTCTTAATTTAGACACTCCTTTATCTTCAAACTTTTGCTTTTACATTAGCATTTCCATGCCTCTTACATTATTCTATAATTTGCGAGGTATTATGGTCTTTTACAATACTTTTTGAGCATTTTATTCAATTTCTCCAAGTTCATAATTTATCAAATTATCACAATTAGAGGTTATATACTCTCATAATTCAAATAATTATTTCATTGCCTTTTAGGATTTTTCACAATTTTCCTAAGTCATTTACCCTTCCTGTGGGTATTTTGGTCATTTTGGCACTTTGGCCCTTAAATTCCCCTAATTCAAATTTCGGGGTATTACATTTCTCCCCCCGTTAAATAAAATTTCATCCTCGAAATTTGTACTCTACCCACTAAACCTCGTACGAACTAAACTTCGTTCTACTTGGAATTTGGACTATCCGCGTCGGATCTTTGCTTCGCCTGCCTGTCGCTCCTCCTGGTGACCGACAATTCGGTTTGGTTTGACCATTATGATCTTGTCATATCGTATTTTGATATATAGTGTCTCCCGAGGCGCCCATACACCGCGGTCAACACTATAGATACCAAAATGTCTCCATGGCGCCCATACACCATGACAACACAAAATATCATACATGTCACCATGGTGCCCATACACCATGACAAAATAAGATACCTCCTACTCAATGACATGATCACGGTCGAAATATAGTAACGAGGAAACATGGAATACGTCACGAAGATGGTTCACGTATCATACGATTTAGTTGCATAACTAACACATAGTTAACGTACAGAGGAAAAATTCCTTAAGAGATGGTACCTTGGACTCTCTCTGGAAGTTCTTTGTCCATGGTATCGGTTAGCGCGTACATTCGGCCCGGGTTCTGCGGTCTTGACGCTGCAGCTTTCTCCGGACAATACACACCGATGTGCCCGGCTTTTGACACTTGAAACATATCGGCTTCCCATCGCACCCGTACTTTGTGGATGATACTTCCCGCATTTTGGACATGGTCTGGGTCCCGATGTTCCCGGGTTATCTGCTGCCTAAATCGGGCCGGCCTCTTGCTTTCTCCTTGAGAGTCACTCCAGGGTGCTTCTCTCTTCCGTGAGGAATTTTCACGGTTGCCCTCGCTACGATTGGTATGGCTACTATTTTGATTCCGTAATATACGTAATTCCTTCAGTTGCGCTCGGTCCTTCTGCAGATTCCACCGCTTTGGCCATTTTAGAAAATTTCGAGATACCACCTTGCCCTTATGTCATATTTCAGCCCGGTTACATCGGTTAGCCTTCCGGCTTTCATTCTTGTAGATTTTCGGGTATGATGAGTACCGCGACAGGTTGGTAAAGCGGGCGAAGTAGTCGTCGAATGACTCTTCATTTCCTGCTGAATCTGCAGAAACTCTTCTTCCTTGATTACTGTATCGAGGAAGGAAAGTATTGTTCATTGAATTGCTCCAAGAACATCTCCCAAGTAACGTGGCTCGTAAAGTTGTGGAAACACTCTTCCACCATCTCGTGCGTCACCATCGAGTTTGTAAATTGCCAGTGAGCTTTCCTGGTCCCCGGACATTCCATTACTTCAAAGATTTTATCCAAACTCATCAGCCAATCTTCTGCCAACTCATTCTTTCCATGAAAAGTAGGCGGCTTGAGCTTGCAAAACTGTGTGACCCATTGTTGTGTGGTCTCGCATGCCTCTCCCTCGTCGTGGAGGTGATTGGGACCTTTCGATCCCTCCGATTCCTCATCGTGCCCGTCACTTTGCTCGTTTTCCTCTTCTTCATTATTATGCTCTTCCTCATTCTCGTCGTCTTTCTAGTTGTCTCTCGGCTTCTCGGTCTTGTTGATTCTGTCTCTCCGTAAGTGTATTGATGAGAGCCTCGCTGCTCTTGCAAGGTTCTCCTCATCTCCCGCATCTCATTCTGCTCCGGTTGGTTTGGTTCCGGATTTACCCGAGGTTGTCTACCTCGTCCTCCACCACGGCCTCTGCCTCGGCCTCTGGGAGCTCCGGCTCCTCTCGGATTTGTCATGTCTTGTTTTTTTTTTTTTCCTTCATTAGGGAAAACACTAGTTATACTCGGAGTACAACGATGATCATATCACAATTTCTATCGCACTTCATATCTATACTACTAACAAATAGACACCAGCAACATGTCCCTCGTTCGAATTTCGTTGGTTCGTTCTTCTTAGAAACGGGTATGGGAAACGTATCGGAAGTTCCTCTACATGAGTCAAATACGCATGTACTTATCTTTATTGGTCTCGGGGTTTCATCCGGCGTGGCCTATCATCGCATGTAAGCTCGATGCTAGGAAAGAATCACCGTCCAGCACAAACTGGCGGTTATCAGAGTGATCAGAGACTGATATCAGAGTTATCGGAGACTGATATCAGAGCTATCAGAGCTATCGGAGACTGATATCAGGGTTATCAGAAACTGATATCGGGATTATCGAATTGATGTACCGACGTAAAGTGGTACACCGGTTTAGAATGGTATACCGGTTCAAACTAGTACACCGAAATGAGGTGGTACACCAACTCGGGGCTATATCGTACTCATTTTCAAAATATGCTCCAAATTTTTGAAAAGGCGTAGAACCTAACTCCGTTAACCGAATAGAATGGCCGGGTAAGTGTTTACCATGGGGCCTCACCGAGTTCACGGCGATCGATTGGCATACCCACGTAAACTAGCCTTGCCTTCGCACCAAACTGTCCGTAATAACTTAGTCAGATCCATGCCAGGACTACTGCTCTGATACCAAATGTAACAACCCGACTTTTCTAAAGCAGTATAAATTTTTTTTTTTTTTTCAAATATCATTTCAAAATGATCAGAGTAGTGCACCGGAGCGATTGAGTAACTGATATATATATTAAAATACCCATGGTAACATGTTTTGCTGTTTAAACAGCGATACGTATGTTTCAAAAGAAATGACAGAAAGGAGTCTTCACTGGGACTCCTAGGCGTCTTGCTTGCCCTCTCCTCGGTTCTCGGTCCACCCGACCACGAAGCTAAGTTAAGAGCTGAGGTCCATGCATCGAACCCCAGGTAACGGTTAACCTCATGATTACATACATCATATATGTACAACAGACATTCATAGACTCTTGGCAACATTTACTATGGTCAGACATAGGATATACATAACAGATATGTATAACAATGACAATACAGTCGGATGATAGACAATAGTACAGTCGGATGTACGGAGAATAGTACAGTCGGATGTACAGACAATAGTACAATCAAAGTACAGAGCAATAGTACAATCGGAGTACAGGCAATAGTACACCTGAGTACGAGGCATGACAGACAATTGGCATGACAGACAATATACACATATGCATACAATAAACATCAGAGTTAAGGTTACCAGTACGCGAACGTACCTTCGTTGACGGATTACGGTATTTCTAGCACGTTTTACGGAAAACTGTACTTTTACGGAAAATCGTGAAACAGGGGCGTAACGGCGGCAGAGAATCAACGTTTCAGATATCCTATGAGAATAATGTCACTTCCGTTAGTAATTTGACATTATAACGGCATTTCGTAAAAATTACCATTTTGCCCCTATAACCCTACTTGGCGGAATTTCGCCAACTTCGCTACATAGGCTATTTTCTTCCCAAAATTTCGCCAGAACTTCGACGCATTTATGATTCTTGAAAATAAAGACTAAAATAGCCCTCCCATATGATACCCAATCATACTCAAAATTTAAAGGCTATTACTACCCCTAACCTTTAAAAGAGCTATAAAAACTACAACTTTTCAATGACTCGATCCCTACTATGTTTACACCTCTGCATATTTTTCAACGCAAACAAGGCTCTAAAACATTTGTAGGAATCTTGTCACCTACTTTCTAAATCTAACTAACAATTCTACTAACTACTAAACTAAAAACTAAAGACTAAAGCCCGAAAGACTTACCCGTTGAAGACTTCCGCCCAGAACTTCTCTCTCTTCTTTCTCTCCCTAGGAATTTCGGCCAAGGAGCTCAAAGAAGATGGTGTGCAGAATTTGAAGGAGGGGGGGTATTTATAGGGTTTAGATAAGGCATTGTTTGGCATTTTGGGTTATAAAAAAACCCATTTTCCCCGATCGGTGCCCGATTTGCGTGATTTCGGAGAATTCACAAAATTATGGATTTACAACTTTGAAGACAAGTTCTCACTTAGTAGAAATGTCCAAGTTAACCTAAATTTTGATTCCATATAGGTCTCCAACAGTCCAGTTGAAGTTTCCTCGAAAAACGTGTCCGAACGCGTCCGGTGTCGGAATTCGTTTTCGGAAACACTCATCTCTTCAGAAAAATTCACTGAATCCAAATATGTTCATGAAAATTCCCAATTCTTTTCCAAATGTCACAACATAACCTTTTCGTCCTCTTGGCTATCTGGCCTTTTCTCAGAATTTCCCTATTTCGTCTTATTAGGAAAAAGCACAAACGACTTCAGAATTTTCTCCCGGAAGAGTATAACGAAAGACAAAATTCCACTGATCATTATTTTTCCCTGACTTTGGAAATCTCATTCCTAGATCTCTAGATAGGATCCGTTTCCTAATTTTAAAATTACTATTCACAAAGTTTCACTTTAATTAATTATAATATAAAATATTTGCAAGTTGTAACATAATATCTAGATATTATGTTTTGCAAATTCTATCCTATTTTGAGTCCAAAGTTTCGGTCACACATCTGGTCCTTTTTATTAAATTTTCGTTTTATATTTAATTTAATTTAATATAAAATAATTATTTAATAATTATTTTATATAATTTCTTACATAATTTTCCTATTGGTCCAAACTTGTATTTAGGCTTAAAAATACCTAAACTCAACTATTTTTCTCCAAAATTTCCAATTAATTAGTAAACATACTTTTACTAATTTTCAACTATTTTCCACTAATTTTTGAGCTTTACATAATTATTTCATAATTTTCTTTGCTCGAGCTTAAGTAATTAGCTCAATATTACTTAATTACTTTATTATCACTTGTTGATAATTTTCTTAATTTAGACACTCCTTTATCTTCAAACTTTTGCTTTTACATTAGCATTTCCATGCCTCTTACATTATTCTATAATTTGCGAGGGTATTATGGTCTTTTACAATACTTTTGAGCATTTTATTCAATTTCTCCAAGTTCATAATTTATCAAATTATCACAATTAGAGGTTATATACTCTCATAATTCAAATAATTATTTCATTGCCTTTTAGGATTTTTCACAATTTTCCTAAGTCATTTACCCTTCCTGGGGTATTTTGGTCATTTTGGCACTTTGGCCCTTAAATTCCTAATTCAAATTTCAGGGTATTACACCGGGTGGGCATTGACTTGGTAACTGAGTCAACTTGTCGGTTTAGCATTGACTCAAGAACATCCTCAAGAGTTTGCCCGAGTCATATATATATATATATATATATGAGAGAGAGAGAGAGAAAAAGTCCCCAAACGGTGTCGTTTTGGGACAATATAATTTTCTTTTTAAAAAAAAAAATTTGTATGGCTCAAACTCAATGGGTCAACTCAGCTAATCTTAATCTCAGAATCTCAAACTACCACTGCAATTTCTCTCTCATTGAAGGTCCACTCATTCTTATAAACACAAATCCTCATCTCCATCTTTGGCTAATTTAGAGAATTCATCGCTGAACATAAAACAGAGATCTTACATATATATTGACAATGCTACCGTGATAGAATGCTTTTATCATTATAAATTTCAACTTCTGAAATGATCAGAAGATGAGAAAAAGCTACTCGTCATACTCTGGTGGATCAAAATCTTCTGAAAGGAAGGAGACTTAATTTGATATGTTTCTATAGTAACTTTATGCTGATGAAGAAATTATTCTCACACACACCAACTTTAATTTAAGTCTTGCGTGGTGATGTTGGAAAGAGGACTATTGCAAATTTCCAAAGATTAAGTTATTTACTCTTTTTATAGTATTTGGTCGGTATAGAAAGTGTGGAATGTTTGATGAAAGAACTTAATCAAATTAAATTCATCAGTATGTTAATTAAAGTGGCATTGGCATAACTATATAGTATATAAACTACTTAATATGAATGTTAAAACTTGGAAAAGATTTATGCATCAATCAAGAGGCTGGCCTGGAAAATTAAGTCTTATGGTATTCTTAAACGGGGACAATGAAAGATATCTTTTAAAACTATTTAGTTGTCAGGAGAAAAACTAAAGTTGTTGGAAGATATTTTTTTACAAGTAATATGAATGTGTGGCTATGCAGTTTAATAAACAAAATAACTAATAAAATTATCTTCAGTTTGGGATGGATGTCTGAATCTTTAGAATAAATTTAGTAAAAGAAAGTTAGGCGGTATGATTTTGCCAATGAAAGTTTATCGAATCTTAAATAACTAATAATATTTATAAATGGTGTTTTTACTACTTTCCATACTTTCATGTTAATTACCATCTTTATAAGTATGATTTTGCCAATGAAAGTTTATTGGATTTGTTTCATGTTCTTATTGATGTTGTAAGGAGTATGGATTGAATTTAAAGGAACACTTTGAGATATTGTCTATGAACTTTCATGCTGGTGCATAGCTATTATGTCATATTTGATATGAGTTATCATGGCATTGAAAAATGTGTTACTTTAACATAGGCTTGTAATTGTAATGTTTTTCACGTCAGATTGAGCTTAATTCACAAGTGCCAGTGGTTCGGAATTTTGTTGAACATTTGAAACGTAAAAATTTCAATGTTTGTGCGGTGTACTTGCTTGACTCACAAGTGTTATATTTTGGTCCTTTTTTATACATACTGTCTTCCTATCATGGGTTTTCATATTTTATTTGCCTATTTGTAATTTTATATCTGTTGGTTCCTGACAGATGTCACCAAATTTATAAGTGGATGCATGGCTAGCCTTTCTGCAATGGTTCATTTGGAATTACCGCATGTTAATATTCTCTCTAAAATGGACCTTGTGACTAACAAAAAGGATCTAGAAGAGTGAGTTCTGTTGTGAAGATTTTGTTCATCAAATCTGTTGAGATCATCCTTATACATTTAAATCCTAATATATTCTGTATCTGCATTACTTTTTAGATTTTTGGATCCAGAGCCCCATGCCTCCTCAGTTTGCAAAGCTGAATAAAGCTTTGATGAATTGGTGGGTAGATTATGTTCTTAGGAAAAATTTACCGTTTTCTTCCCAATTATTAAATCCTATGTCCTCATGCTAAATATGTGTTGCAAGTCAGTCATCACTCATGCTCAAATATATATGACTCGGGCAAACCACCTGATCTCTCCTAAAGCTTTTAAAAATTACTGGGAAGTATTTTCAGACCTGAGTTGAGTTAGAGCTACTATTACTCTCTGGGAAGCCTTGATATAGAATGAACTTGTTGCATTTCCTTGGTCAGCATATTAAATTCTAATAACGATTTAAAAGTTATAACTGCTCTTATAAATAAGCCTAAATGTGATGAGCAGAAAATGTGACAACCAAATACTGGCAGGTCAGGATGATAGACGCAATTTGGGGTAAAAATGGGCCACATTTTAGTACTTTTGGGTTATGAAAGTCAAATGGGTATTCAAACTGATTTTTAAAACTAGCATATTTAAACATAAATCACATTGCCCTGTTTAACTTCTACCCCAACTTCAGTGAAATACAGTTAAGTCACTTTCGCTAATATTAATCCAAATAATCCCACAGAAATAAAATGGGATACATGAATAATGTAAAAATTAGGAGGCTTCAAATCTGGAATGAGAAGCCTTAGACAGAATTCTGCTTGAGATAAAATATTCTCGACAAACTATCAAAAGAAAGTTAAGTTTGTATTAGAAGTTCACAATGCGCGGATGCATTTCTTGTCCAAGTGCTTTCTACATTACTAGTTTTTCCAAAATATTTGAAGGAATAAGCTTCAACCAAACAAACCCACACTGCAATTTCTCTCATTCTTATAACCAATATAGAAACGTTATAATAATAAGAACAATTATTATTATTTTTTAATTTTAAACTTTCTACCCTGATTGTGAAACAGGGTAGAAAATAATTAAATTTTTATTTTTTTACCGGGTTGTTCAAACAACCAAGGTAATTTATTTTATTTTATTTTTGTCAATTCTTAAAATTTTTACATTTTTAAAAAAATGATGCATCCAAATTGAAATCTCTTTAATTTAGCATTCATTACTTCCTAAATATATCAAAATAGATATCAAATCTAATAAAAATTGGAAGTCATCCAGATGAGAGGGGAACTTCAATTTTCAAAACGTGCAGAAGTGGGATTATAAAATTTTAATAAAGAAAAATTGTATAATAAAAGTAAGAAAAGTCAATTAAAACATTTTAACACCACTTCTCTTAGATTAAGTGCATGCATGTTTGGATTAACAGTAAAAGCTATTTTTTCAATGTGATTTATGATTTATTATATAGATCTCGTGAGAGGAGTTTTACTTCTACTTGCATTGCAAGTCGACGTATTTTTCTAATATCAACTCAAACAAACCCTAGATATGAGATTTGAGATATGGTGATTTAAGTTATATTTCACATTCTCTGTTTGTAAATCCTTAACCGCTTTTTTAGTACGTAGTTATAAAATATAGGTGCATATAAAAAACATATCTACTTAGAAACAATAACTAAAATTTTAATATCTACATCTCTAAATTAGAAATTATACATAAACACACACAACCGAACTGACGACGGTATAAAATTCAAAATATTTATTGCATTTATCTGAATCTTTCTTGATACATGAAACAAGCAGTCAGAGGGAAAACCACAAAACCAACAGCGACCAAAAGAAAATATATCACAACTACTGCTTAATTAAAAACAAAATAGAGAGAGAAGAGGACACAGCTTTCACAAAAACTTAATATTCGGTTGGCCATGCACGTACGTACTAATTTCTCACTGAAGTTTAATTATCATTTATTGACGAAACTTCTCAGAACCCTAACCTCAGTTTTGTGTTCAATCACTTGTTGCGTCAGCTGAGTCACTCGTTGACTCAGTTGAGTCACTCGTGTCGTCAGTCGAGTATGGTCCCTAATATAAGCATTTTCCGTCTCCCGAAACTTCTTCTTATAATTCGCAACCTCACTTTCTTTCTCTCTCAACATATTGTCTCTTTCAATCAGCTTTTTCTTGTAAGATTCTATTTCTTTCTCCAAAGCTTCTCTCTCCATCTCTCTCTCTCTCTTCACACAATCAAACATCTGTAGGAGGACTGAACATTGAAAGGCTAATATATATAACTCTTGAGAAGGTTAGTTTATGAGCCCTCATTAAATCACAATTTTATATACTCTGAATTTGGATACATGAATCATATTAATCTTTACAGTAATCTAGGCATCATACACGTTTTTCTAAAACAAAGGCACAGTAATCTAGGCACATCATATGCTAACCAATTACTATAACATTGTATATACCCCCCTATTGACCCTTTTTTTTCCTCTTTTTAGCCCAACATTAAAGTTAATCGACTCTTAGAATATACCAAACCACAATTTCGGAAACCCCCCCCCCCCCACCAAAAAAAGAGAAAAAGATATCTTCCAATCTTATCTTAATTGTTTCTTGTATTCTTTTATTTGTATATTTTCCTCTTGCTTTTGTTGGACTGGATATATTTTCCTCTTACTAATAATTAAACATTTACAAGCTGATATATAAGAAAAGCTTGAACAGGTTTATGATCCTTCTTATTAAATACTAATAGTACTTATTAATACATAAATTAATTTTAACAACATTCTTTGGAATTGATGAATTAGTTCTTTGTCTTTGATACAGAGAAAGAAATGTAGTGCAATTTAAACCTAGAACAAAAAACCAGACTGGACTGACTTGCCGGTCACATTGGCCAGTCTGACCGAAAAACCGGTGAATTAGACCCCAATCCGGTCCAGCTTGATGCCTCAAGGGGGGAGTTGACTCGATCAAAACCGAGTCGACTGAGCCGGTTTAGCATTGTCTCTAGAAAACCCTCGTGCTAGGCGATTTGCCCAAGTCATATATATAGAGAAAATGTCTCAAAACAAAGTCATATATATTTAAGAGAAAATGCCCCAAAACGGCGTCGTTTGGGACAATATAATTATTAAAAAAATGAATGTCTCAAACTCAATGTGTCGACTCAATATGTGGTTAAATTGGGGTACAATGTGGCGAAAGCAATACATCCCTTGGGAGCTAACAGGGCTGGTCCATCCATTGTGGTGCCCTCTTCTTGTTGGAAGTCTGTCTGGAAGATTCAGACAACTCCGCGCGTGCAACAATTTTTGTGGAGGCTTCTAAACAAGGCCATTGCCACTAATGATGCTCTCTTTCGTAGGAAGAAAGCTGTGTCCAGAATGTGTCCTATATGTGAATCTATGGGGGAGACTATTGAACACCTATTCTTCCAATGTACATGGACTCGGTGCATCTGGTTCGGTTGGATTCCGCCACCTGCTAGTAGAGTTAACATAAACTGTGATGGTGCTTTTTGCTTGGGTCAAGAGGAGGTAGCAATTGGTGTAGTATGTAGAGATGATTTTGGGCACTTTAACGGGGATTTGTTGATAAACCGGAATCACTCTCTGCGTTTATGACGGAAGCCCTTGCTCTTAAAAGGGCTCTGCTGCTTGCAATTGATATAGGAATTGATGATGCTATTTTTGAATCTGATTGCCTTATTCTAATTAATTGTATTAATGCCAAATCTCCTTCGTCCTTTGACTGGCGGTGTAGAGGCATTATTCATGACATTATTAGTCTTGCTTCATCCAGAGTTGGGTTCTCGTTCTCATTTACTCCGCGCGGGGGTAATCATGTTGCTGATCAGCTTGCAACAAGTGCTTTTAAGGGGGTGGGCCCTGTTGGGTGGGTGTTTCAGCCGCCACCCTCTTTGATGTCTCTTCTAACTTTGGAGGAAAATCAGACTTCTCTAGTCATGCATGGTGCCTCTCAACCTAGTTCTGGGAGGGATGTTGATTAATTGAGCCTATTCTATTTTGCTTGGCTCTGGCCTTTGTAGTTGTTTTGTGGTTATTTTGTTCCTTATGTTGTTGTTTGTTGTTTTGTTCCTTATATAGACTCGGTTGCAATAAGTTTGTTATTCTCGGAAAAACTAATTTGTTTAAGAACTGAAACTGAATAGACTTAACACTCAACAAGAGGGCAAAATATTGTAGTATAGTTGTGATAATTTACAGAATATATGTAATTAAATTTAAACATGTGTGTGATATATCAGAGCAAAAGAGCTAGGCTATGTCTTGAGGCAGCTATAGAGTTGGAGAAACAAAAACTCAGAAAGCAGGAGCAAATCGAGCTGGACCTGGAGAAAACTTAAGAAATATGGTGAAAGTGCAAGAATACATGGAAATAAACCCAAGGGTGAGCTACTATGAAGCCTTCAAGCGTCAAGACGACAAAAATGACTTCCCCTCAAATGTTTACAGGCTGAAGTTGGCAAGCGTATGGGATGACATAATTGAGAAGTTAAGAAACTATGAACTGCCAGAGGAATTTGAAGCCAAGAAAAAATGGGTTGAGCGTGGAACTCAGTTTCGACGGCTGGTGGAGCAGCTGGATGTCGCCAACTATTACCGACATGTGGGGAATGACGTCGCAGGACCTTACATGGAAGGAAAAGGCAGACCAAGGCGATACAAATACCCACAAAGATGGTTGGAGCATGCAAAGAGAGAGCCAAAAGGAACTTACTCAGAGTCATGCTTAATGGCAGAAGTGGAAGAGCTCTGGATCAAAACAGAACAAGGCACGCCATTTGAACAAGTTAAGGAACGTGTTCTGAAACTTGAAGGAGATATCAAAAGATGGAGTAACCAAAGGTACTCTCCAACTATGTATTGTTGGAGGGCTCACCCTTGTGAGGCTGTGGAACCGTCTTCCCAACCAACACAAGGAAGGATCCTGCATCAGAAATCTCATATTGGGGGATAATTGAAGAGGGATTAATCTATCGTCCTGTTATGTTATATTGTGGTGTGTTAGTATTATTTTGTTTGCTTGGTTAGTGTTATTGGTGAGTGAAACCACATCTGTTTGTCCTATATTTAGGACCAGAGGTAGTATTAACCATAAAAGAAAAGGAAGACAGTTTTCAAACCAAAGTAAATGAAGCCAGAGGATCTGAAGATTGTTTACTGAGGACTTACTTTTGTAAGGAAGAAAGCAAGCCACAGTATATTGCATTTTCAGGCGAAGAAGCTTCTGTACCTTTAATCTCTGGGTCTACAATTTGAACATAAACTTCTTGGCCAAGATAATAAGAGTTGAGGTTCTGAGCACGCATATTCCAAATACCAGGATTGTCAATATAAACTAAAATGGCTGTCCAAGCCCCTGGAAACACCTACACACATGTTGCAAATAAACATATTAAGTCAAATTCATCTCTCATTTTGCTTGACATTGTACATCAATATTTCCGAGACAGCTAACAAGAAAGTTCACAAACAAGGAAGGAATGTGGAAAATTTGATCATAGCCTTGAGAAAATTTCATAAACAAGGAAAGAACGCCTGTGTAGTGGATCGAGCCACACCGTCCCACTTGTTATATGTGCTTCTGCTATTGCTATTTTCTGACCATATTCCAAAATCCATGCTCCAATCCAAATCAGAAAAAAATCTTATTTGAATGCCAAATTCAGAGAAGATTAAAAAAAATAAGTAGGTACAGTTTTTAGTTGTTCGTTAACAGGTTCTTCAATAAAACCTGGCGGATAGACCTTTGGGAGAATCACTATAAGATCTCAAGGAAGGAAAGTAATCACCAAAAATCACACAGCAACTAATGGGTAGCAGGCAAAAAATGACAACAGGTTCATTCCTCGAAACCTCATAGTAAATCTCCCTAAACTTTTTTTTTTTTTTTCCGTTTAAAATCATGGTGAATCTTTAAAAAAAATTTACTGAAGAACCTGGATAGCAAACACCTAAAGAACTTTACCTTAAGTCTTCTCCTAAAAACATCTTAACGAAAGTTCTAAAGCCAAAATCTCACCCAACAACAAAGAATGCATAGCAGTCCAGATGATAAGTCTGAACTGTGGTGTCATTGTTTTGGAAGATTATTTCAATAAAAGCATTGTAAGTAGCATTGATCAGAGAGGTATCAACTTTTGGAGGTCTGTTCATCAATTCATTAGGGAGATCAAGCTTGTATATATACCCCTAGAATTTTAAATTGCTGGGCTAGTGTCAGGGGTGTTGAAGGTGGTAAGTATGATATACCGTTGAGAGTAGTAGCCTGGAGGTCTGTTAAGAATAACAAAAACATCTGTGACGGTAATATCACCATATTTGAAAGATCCCTGTGGGTTTGGGCGTGCAGCACCAGCTGATACATTCCACCTATAACATACCATCATCAAATATGAAACTGAATGGTCCAGATCGATATGAGAACAAAATAGTCCTCGCCTAAACTAAAACTGAAATGAACTGGCATTCCTAAACGGGAAAAGAAGACCGGTCCAGAATATAAACCTTATTGACCGTGCTTGATTCATTGAGAAAGAAGGATCATCTTGATCAGGAAGACTGGGAAGAAGACCTGAAGCAGGTCCCTGGTTATTAGAGTAATGCAAAATGGCAACTCCGGTAGCTTTAGCCCAGGAAGAATTAACAAATCGAGGACTCGCAACGATATAGTAATCAGTGGTGGCATTTTGGTCCACTGTGACCAAGAAAGAATATGACTGACCAACATGAATATCCATGCTTGCATAGTTTTGTTGAACTGTATATGATCCCTCAGTCTCCACAAGAAGCAAGTTGTGATTTTGTATCCTAAAATTCAAGCTAGTGGAAATACCAACATTGTGCACCCTTATTCAATATGTTTTCCCTGTTTCACACAGAATAATAAACAGTTGATAATCATCAAACATGTTAAAAAGGAATTGCATATGCATTTTATCAGATTCATTCATAATTTATAAGCGTCATAGAATCATAGTGTAAATCATACAACAAATTATTTCTTAGTTTACAGCACAAAAGTATATGCCCTCTTATTTTCATAGGAGCTCTAATGATGAAGGTCTACGTCTATTTAAAAAAACAAGAATCTGTCCCAAATACTTTTCTTTTGGGGGTAAATAAACATTATAGAGATAAATGAACATCCTACTGATTAGAAGGATAAATCTATGAAGAAAACATTGACAACCATCTTAGACATTTTTTGATGTAAAATGTGGCCAGGCATCAATGAACATCTCCTAGTAAGAGTTGAGAAGTGACTAACAATGAAATGGGAAGAAGGATAAGTAAGGACATAATTGTAGAGTAATGTGCCTTCCACAATTAAAAGAAACACAAGAAAGAACACACATGTGTCCAAATAGAGTAGATTTTGGGACTCTCAAAGCTAAAATCTCAGCAAAGGAAGAAAAGAATAACATGCCTATGAAATGAATTTAAATGGGCTTGTATGGATGCTTTGAATCCTACTCATGAAAGCCTAGCCAGTTATTTTCGCTTGCCTGGCAACTGCTAATAAATATTTTTCATCAGTTGCATCTCGCATCAACTAAATACCTTCTTGAGCTGCCATTGTTATTTAGCAGTATTCCTCCTCCTAGTTGATAATGTTATGGGTGGCTTCCTTTGGCTGCACCAAATACGTCTCTATATCTAGTTGATAAAGGGTGGTTGGAATTTTCAGTACCTCGTCCTACAATACCTTGTGTTCTTTCTTTGAATTTTATTTCAATTACAGAAAAGGCTTTTCTCCTAGCAAAGGACGGAAACTCTGTTTCAGCAGTAACTCCAACAGTTTTATCAGATTATGCAATCTATCTTTAATCATGTTTGAATTCTTATCAGAATCAATTATCTTTGCTTGAAAGGTTTTTCCTCAGAATTCTGCTAGTCCATCCTAGTATAACACCAAGTTGTTCCATTCAAACTAGAGTATACTTAGGATATGGATAACTCTGCTACTTGCTGATCCTGTTTCTAGAAGTTTCTAAATTTCTTGGCCCCTCATTATAAGGTAACGCTTTAGTTTCTTTTAAGTGAGAGGAAGAGGTTTATAGGAAATAAATACAAAATTAAAGGCATAAAACGGCGCATTCAAACGACAGGATAAGGAAAGAGTAGATTATTACTCCACCGATCCTATTTATAAGGTAGAGAGAGAATGCATTTTTTGGTCCTTTTTATCAGTCACCTCATTAAATTTTTCATGCGAATGTACAATTTTACCCTT
Organism: Acacia pycnantha; assembly: GCA_025563575.1. Taxonomy (NCBI): domain Eukaryota; kingdom Viridiplantae; phylum Streptophyta; class Magnoliopsida; order Fabales; family Fabaceae; genus Acacia; species Acacia pycnantha. The sequence goes on along the minus strand of JAMWYP010000196.1, from coordinate 1,206,703 downwards.
CAATTATTATTGTGCATTTGTGTTGACTTTGTTCTCATGGGGTATTATGTATATTAAATAGGGGTAAAGTTGGAAGGTTGTTAAATTTTATGGCAAAGTTAACGAGGTTTAAGGTGTTCTTTGATATGTGTGAAACATACTGGAAGTGACTTATAAATAAGACTAGATGAGTATATCATATAACACCCATAAAACAAGACAAATGATATGTATGTGCTAAATTCTTACCTGGTTCAACATTTATTATCTGGTAAGTAATGCCAACTGGGACAAGTGTGTCATCATAGCGGTAAGGACCAAAACCATTAATCTTTGACTTGAAACTCATAAGTCCAATTCCAGCCAGCAGGAATTGGACAGTTAGTTCCAAAAACTCCATCTTGCCACGAGTTTCTCCTGTGTTGTAAGCCATGCCTGCATTTAACTATTCAACATAATCATTACCATAATCTTTACTGGTTATCATCATCATTCTTGACAAAGTACATTTGTGTTACCATGTCATGAGTAATGGCTCATCAAGGTCATTCTTGACATTGACAACAACATTCCAGTTTGTGGTGACCTTTACTGTTGGTCCTGGAAACTGCCCATTGATCCCAATTACCTGAAATTGTGATTTCAGATTAGAACTAGAGAATTGACAGCCAGCAACTTCTTACAGATAAAAAACCCCTCAAACTTCAAATTTTTAAGAGAACTCATAATACGCAAGAAGGTGGCTCTGGACTGAAGTAAACTATACAACTTGGAAAGCCACAAAGCAATTGTGAGAGCTCTATGTAGTAAAACATCTCACGTCAGCTCCTATAATTGATCAAACATTAAATCATCCCAGACCTAAAAAGAAACCCAAGAATATAGTGTATGTCTGTAGAAACGTGTGCGTGCATACATGCATGTGTATTTATGTACACATTATTGGCAGCTTAGAACTTATAAAACCAAATTGAGAAGACCGTAAGTTTCAGACTATGGAATGAACTATGGCATGTAAAATTAAAGAACTCGAGATATTAAATGAGTTCTAACACATGGAACATCATGGGAGTGTTCCTTCCAGCCAATTATGTGATACATCCCCATTATCAGACAGGAACCTGTTGATTACATCATCATAGAATCCAAATTATACACTTTCACTGTTTCACAACTAAAAGCAAATTGAACTCAGAAACTCCTTATTCATTACAATGAATTTGTCAGTTTGGTTAAAATCCTGAACTCGAATGCACCAAACCGAATGAACCAAACCAAAATTCAGCCTGAAGCAGTAATATAAAGTCTCAATTTCGCTCAAAAACATAGTAGTAAGAATTTGAGAAGCAAAAATAAACGAGAACTTACACCATACTTGCAATAGTAACTAGGAGAATTGCCAAGAGACGTGAAATGGGAAGAAACTTCAAAAAAAAAAAAACCTTTTGTTCAACTCCAAGAGGGGAGGCTGTAATGTAGGAGACAGTCCAATCAAAGTAAACATAAGGGTCGCCGGCAAAAGCAACGTGTAAGAAGCACAGAATAGTTGTGAAGAGCCAAGAATGTAGAACTGATAATGGCATCGGATTTCTCCGTTATCTTTCTGGTTTCCTTTTCTCAAGTTTCTGTGCCCTGAGAGAGCGAGATCCAAAGTTGAAGCAAACGAAATTGGCAGTGTGAAAAACTGAAACGCACATGGGCTAGAGAGTTCTCTTCTGCAAATTGCTTCTGCTGCTCGTTCAGAAATGGGCAAAAACTCATTTGGTACGTGCTATACTGCCTTTATTGGCCACAACACACACAGACACAGCTGCTTTTGTCTTTCTGTATATATATATCATCTCATTAATTATTATTACTTACTTATTCTTGTTTAAGCTTGTACCAGTTCCGAACGTAAACTATTTGTTCGAACATATTTGGCTCGTTGACAGGCTTCAGCGCCTTGGAATTTCGAGATATTTCCAGAACAAGATCAAGGACTGTCTGAGCTATGTTCATAGGTACGCTCATACATAGGAGTAGGACCCGTTCCCCTCCTACTTGCATATAAGGTGAAGCTAGGGATTGCCTTTCTGCTTTCCTTTTCTCAAGTTTCTGAGTGCTAAAGCTCAGTGCTTTATAATCTGTCTTTCATATTTGCCTTATTATAAGAATCAATATAAAAATCTTAAAGTAATTGTGTCATACACACGCTGTTACATGTGTGTGTAATCCATTTTGTACGATGAGATAATGAACGTTAATGATCTGATCATTGACCATTTGTGATGTGTGTTTTGCTTTTAAGGTGATCGTGTCCCCACTCCCCACTTATTTTAAGTGAACTGTTTAAAATTTTAAATGCATCTTTTAAAGGAAACACCCATTGCTCTTAAATATGTATGACTTCATTTTGGGACATTTTCTCTTAAATATATATGGTACGAGGGAGCTGGAAGGGATGTAATAAGGAAAAAAATTATAGATTATAACTCTGTAATTGTGTGGGCCACTAGGCCGTACCAAGTAATAAAAAATGAGTAAAATATCAATCTCACGAGAACTTGGTACCTAAACCTGATTAAGCATTAATTTTACATTTTTAATTAATTTGATAAAACCAAATTGAATTCAAATAAGTGAAAAGAAAATTAAAATCAAATTATAACAAACTAACTATCGCAATTATCTAACGAGTAACTCAAAGTCACTAATCCCTTATTAACTTTATAAACATTGATTTTACTAATTTAATTGGCCTTAATGTTAATTTTGTTAATCTCAAGCATAAATAGTTATAAGTGCATGTCCCTTTTTGTGTTAATAGCTATAGAGGAGGTGGCATACACAAGATGAAGCAACATCTTGCTGGTGTGGTTGGTCAAATTGCTTCTTGTAATAAGGTTACTTCTAGTTGTTCAAAAAAATAAGGTTACTTCTTATGTACATTATAGGATTGCAAAGTCTCTGAAAGAAAGTTCACAGAAAAAGTATATTGAAGATACAAAAGATGTGGAAGTTGAAGAAGAGGATGTTGATACATCAATTTCTTAAAGTGCAGCTAAGAAGAGGAAACCTCCTGAGACTATGCATAAATATTTTGCTCCTAGGACAACTCTCATAAGCTCAACCAACCATCAAGAGTGCGTTAGCATCGAAAGACGCACAACACAATGTGAAGATGTTTATTGTTGAATGGGCTATAGTCAACTGCATTCCATTTAAAGCATTGAAGTGCCCTTTATTTCAAAGAATTGTGGATGGAATGTGTTCTATAAGGCCTGGGTTTAAAGCCCCTAGTGCTTATGATTTTAAAACCAACTTGATGAGAGAATGGAAAAGGGAATGCTAGTTAACTCATTGACGGTCATAGAGCTAAGTAGAGTAATAAAGGCTGCACACTTATGGCGGATGGATGGAACATTGCACAACATATACATACACAAGTATGACTTACAAGCCCTTGTTGTTGATAAACACTTTATGGACCTATCTAGGACTGCTCCAGGAAAAGTTTTTAGTGCAATCATATTAGATAGCTGGTTTTGAAACCAGTGCTACCAAATTGTAAAGATTGTAACTCAAATGAGAAGCCTTCACTGCCATATGTTTATGAAGGCATGCATAGGGCAAAAAATGGAATTAAGGAGATGTTCTAGAGCAATAAAGATCACTTCAAGCGTTACACAAGTATTGTTACACAAGTATTATTAAAGTGCGATGGGATAAACATTTGAAGACCAATCTCCATGCAGCTTCCTATTTATTGAACCCAACATTCATATATGGTCCAAACTTTGTTAACAAGGTTAGTGACTTAGCGCAAGCTTTGATTGACGTGGTGGAGGATAACTTAGTTGAAAGATAATGAAGCAAGTGACCTTGTATCTTGAAGGCAAAGAATCTTTCAGTTGAGTGAGATGTAAAAAAGAAGCTGAAAAACTAGATCCTTGTAAGTTGTAAGTAACTAAGTATTCATGTTTATTGTTTTATGTTTAATAGCATATTCATTGATTTCAAGTTGCAACTACTATTATATACATGTTTTATTTTGTAGATGAACGGTGGATGTACTATGACTATTCAGTTCCAGAATTGCAACATGTTGCAACACGTATTATCAGCTAAACGTCTGCTTATTCTAGTTGTAAGAGAAACTGGAGCTTATTTGAGTGCATCCATACAAAAAGGAGAAATAGATTGGAGCATCAAAGGCTAAATGATTTGGTTTACACTAACTATAACTTGCCATTAAAGCATCGGTAACCTTAGATATTATGAAAAATGCTTTCATCTAATATGAATTTATTTATAACTAAAATTATTTGTCATATGAAGGAGTGAATTGAAGAAAAAGAAGACAAGTTATGATCCCATTGACTATGAGTCTATTGATGAGGTGGATTTTTGGGTGATTGAAGATCCCATTCCAAAATATAATGATGAAGATGCAGAAAATCTTGAAGGTGTTCTTAATAATTAAGGCAATGCAGTTTCATCAACTTTGGATAGGATGAACAAAGGTTTATATGTCCTATTAATATTCAGTTACTAATTTATTATCCATCCATAATTATTTGTTATACATAACCATTGATATTAATTATTGCCATACATATGCATAGGTGGCGAAGATATGGACATTGTTGAACCTAGGGCTTTGAATGATGATGTTACTTCCACTTTTACTTTCCCCAATCCAACTCCTAATGTCTCATCTCCAATAGATCACCTTGATAAGTTGTAGAGTTTGCTGTCAATGATTATTAGGAGGAAGAACTAGTTAGGGATGACTGATTAAAATTGTCATGTTTTGACTATTTTGATGTTAGTTTTGGGTTATGTTTGATGAATGATTAAAATTATTATGTTTTGACTATTTTGATGTTAGTTATGAGTTATGTACTTATATTTGAAGAACTAACTAGGTATTTTAACTATTTTGATGTTAGCGATGACTTATGAATGATGATTAATATTGTTATTTTGTTATTATCAATTAAATTGTAATATTATAATATGGTCGGTTCGACCCCCGGTTGACCTATTGACACTTGAACTTGTGCCACGACCAGTTCATTGGTCGGATTGGTTTTTTTTTTTCCTTGAATTTAACTATTAGCTTTTCCATAACCATTGTTTAAAAAAAATCTAAAATTATTTACATTAAATCATTTCAAAACCATTTTTGTTGGTAGGTTGTTAAATAATTTTTAAATTAAATCCAGATCCAGACCTAAACCTAAATGAAAAGTTCACAAGTTCAACAACAGTTGAGTATGCAATTACGAGTTCGATCCTATGCAATTTGCCCAATGCTCACCAGTCATTTAGACTTTTGTGCCTTTACCCATTCTCATATTCCCTAATAACCCAAAAAACATAGTGATGAGGTAAGGAATAATGGTTTATTAGGATTGTCATATATTTAAGATATTTAACATTATTAGAAAATCGTATGATTTTATCTTAATTTGATTGTAATCTTTTATCATTATTAATTGTCAGTTACATTTAAATTTACGTTTCTAAAATGTTCTGTCATTAATTTCTTAAGTTAGGTTAAGATTTATAAATAACACTTTAACTCATTTATTTTGTCCACATTTTATTATGAATTGAATATTGAGGTTTCTCTCTTCTATTCTGATTTCCTTCTCCTCTTACTGTCCTCCCCATGGTAGTGAAAACGTAGTTTTCACCTAAAAATGGAAGGGCAATGAAAAAACGTAAAACGTAAAATCGTAATACAAAACGTAGTTTTTACCTGCATATATATATAAAGAAATTCAAGAAAAGCAAGGCACCTACCATCATCCATACATATATTCATCCATGCAATATCAATCAAAATATCTAACATTGTCATCAAATACCATTTAAACAAAGGCAAACAACCTCAATACGGTTCAAAATGCAAGTCTAGGAAGAATGGATTGGAAATGGGATAATCGATTTGGGGAAAAAGCAAAATAGGACATCTGGCTTTTTGGACCGTTTTTCCATAAAAAGCGCCGTTTTACGTTTTGGGTAAAAACAGACCGTTTTTACCAATTTTACTCAGGATGCGTTTTTTCCCACAACGAAACACGTTTTGCTCATATTAAATCGTAAAAGCGGCGTTTTTACGCTTTAAAGCACGTTTTTGACTACCATGGTCCTCCCAATGCTCTTCTCTTTCTCTCCTCAGTCTCTCTTTCCCCTTCCACGTCCTAAATCAAAAGGCCACATTTTGGTACTTTTGGGTTATAATAGTCAAATTGGTATTCAAACTGATTTCTGAGCATATTTAAACATAAATCACATGGCTTGCGTCCGAAATCCCTTAGCATCCGCTGCGTTTTTACGTCAAAAACAGTGAAACTTTACTCTTTTAAAAAAAAATATTTTAGGGTACTGATGGATACTAAAAGATACTTAGGATACTGAAAAAAAAAAATACTTCATGATCTTGAAAAATTATTTTATGATCATGAAAAAATATTTCAGATACTACTAGTACTAAAAAAATACTTTAGGATACTAAAAAAATGCTATCTTGAAAAATTATTTTAAGATCTTGGAAAAATATTTTAGGTACTGACTGGTACTAAAATGATATTTTAGGATATTGATTGCGCTTGGAAAAAATTATTTTAGGATTTTGACAAAATATTTTAGGATACTAACTTGTATTAAAAATATAATTCATGATATTTTTGAAGATCTTAAAATAATTTTTCAAAATCATGAAATATTTTCCATTACCACTCAGTACCTAAAATATTTTTTCAGTACCGATCGAGATCCCAAGTATCTTTTAGTACCGCCAGAGACTCTAAAATATTTTTTCAAAAAAAAAACAAAGCTTCACTGGTTTTGACTCAAAACTGCGCCGTTTTGAAGAAAATGACGCAGCAGACAGACGCTAATTGGTATTGGACGTAAGCCAATTCCAACTTAAATGAAACGCAGTCAAGTCACTTTTGCTAAAATTAATCCAAATAATCCCACAGAAATAAAATGGGATACATGAAGGCTTACCTACTTCTCTTTTTCTCACTTGAATAATATAAAAATTAGGAGGCTTCAAATCTGAAATGAGAAGCCTTAGACAGAATTATGCTGAAGATAAAACATTCTCGACAAACTATCAACAGAAAATCAAGTTTGGATTAGAAGTTCACAATGCGGATGCATTTCTTGTCCAAGTGCTTTCTACATTACTAGTTTTTCCAAAATATTTGAAGGAATAAGCTTCAACCAAACAAACCCAACACTGCAATTTCTCTCTCATTCAAGGTCCACTCATTCTTATAAACACAAATCTTCGTCTCCATCTTTGGCTAGTATAGAGAATTCATCGCTGAACATAAAACAGAGGTCCTACATTTATATTGACAATGCTACCTTGATAGAATGCTTTTATCATTATAAATTTCAGCTTTTGAAATGATCAGAAGTTGAGAAAAAGCTACTCGTCATCCTCTGGTGGATCAAAATCTTTAACCTTTACATCAGCATCTTCTCCATACTGAATACAATTATCAATCTGGGCCAATATATATTGTATGCTGCAAATGGAAACAAGCCATCATTAGTTTCAGGATGAGCATGCATCACAATTCATATTTATGTACAGGAAGATTTAGTAAGTTCATGAAGATAATAAAATAAACCATATTTTGCGTTGCATTTGGTATCAAAAAAACAAAAATGGCGCGGATATGGAATCCTCCAAAGGTTGGAAAACAAATGGTAACAAGATAATGAAAAAAAAAAAGGACATGGGGCGGCCCAATGCACAAGACTCTCACAAGTCACCAGGTGGGGTCTGGGGAGGAATAAATGTACACAGCCTAACCCTGTAAGGGGAAAGGCTGTTTCCAGAATTTGAACCCGTGACCTCCGAGTCTTGTAGCAGCAACTATACCACAATGCCAAAGCTCACCCTCTACACCCCCCAGTATATATAATCATAAAGAAGATAAAAAATTCTCTGTTTTCTGCGGTAACCCATTAATCAATTGAAAGAGTTTCTTTTGTGAGAGCAAAGCCAAGTGGATTTTACTTTTAACCACATCCTGTGACCAAGAGAAATCTCATAGCCACAACTCTACATGAATAAGCCATCAAGGGAAAGCAAAAGGTACAAAGAGCCATATTCTGCACTCAGCACCTCCATCAGACTATCAAATACTTGCACCAACTTCAATCACCACTCAACACCTAATCTTTAAAGACTCAGCATCATTTCTGTTATTTAAAGATCCTATGTTTGTGGCCATGATGTTTAACTTCATTTATTAACCAACACAAATGCATGCTACAAAGAGACGAGGGAAAAACAGATTATTCAAACTAAGAGCAGTTGAGACACGAGCAAACCTGCTCTCCTTCCTCAAGTCCAGTGGGATAAAAGTCACCATGCTATAGTCATTCACCTGCAAGAAAAATAAAAATAAATCTGTTTGAAAAAGATAATAAGAAGCATTATAGAATTCAAATCAAAAATCAAAGTGAGCCCCAACTTTGACGGTGTGTTCAGGAATGATAGTCACAAAAAAGGGAGGCAATGGAATGAATGCAACGAAATCTTGATTCTGTGCTAAGGTATAAAAATTTTTAGGAATCAAATCATCATTTCAATCTCACTATTAAAAAAAAATACATAGCAAATTTGTCCATTAAACAACACGCATAGTAAACTTAATAAAAAACCATTGAACCATAAACTGAAACTATCCATTATAACAGGAATTTTGAACAATTTTTAGAAGGACAAACGAACTAGAAATTGTTGGGCTAAGCATAATGGCAGTTGATAACCACACTGAGCATGAGTGATGACTGCCTTGCAACACATATTTAGCATGAGGACATAGGATATAATAATTGGGAAAAAACGGTAAATTTTTCCTAAGAACGTAATTTACCCACCAATTCAATCAAAGCTTTATTCAGCTTTGCAAACTGAGGAGCCATCCGTTGATTCAATTCAGACAACAAGAAGCGGGGCTCTGGATCCAAAAATCTAAAAGGAATGCAGATACAGAATATTTTAGGATTTAAATATATAAGAACGATCTCAACAGATTTGATAAACAAAATCTTAATAACAGAACTCACTCTTCTAGATCCTTTTTGTTAGTCACAAGGTCCATTTTAGAGAGAATATTAACATGGGGTAATTCCAAATGAACCATTGCAGAAAGGCTAGCCATGCATCCACTTATAAATTTGGTGACATCTGTCATGAACTAACAGATAAAAATTACAAAGTTAGGCAAATAGAATATGGAAAACCATGATAGGAAGTATAAAGTATGTATAAAAAAGAAGGACCAAAATATAACACCTGTGAGTCAAGCAAGTACACCGCACAAACATTGAAATTTTTACGTTTCAAATGTTCAACAAAATTCCGAAGCACTGGCACGTGTGAATAAAGCTCAATCTGACCTGAAAAACATGACAATTACAAGCCTATGCTAAAGTAACCCATTTTTCTGGTAATTTTTAACCTGAAAATTTTATCAGCAATTTAACATAGAAAAGGCCAAAGTGGACATGCATTAGTTTTGCCATTGCACCAAACACATAACTGGTTCTAGAAAAAGCTGATTTTGATATGTGCATTAGATGCGGTATATTACCTATTTTTATTTCACTCCGTTGGAATTATTACAATATATTAACCTTAAATAGTGAACTACCTCATCATGGTAATCTGTCAAATGTACATACATAATAAAACGAAAAGTTTGATGACAATGGCATGAATACCAGGGCAGTCGAAAACCAAGTAATCATCATCTAAGTAATTGTCCAGTTCTTCTGCGAACCAATCGTCCAGATTTTCTTCAAGGTGTCTAAATATGATTATTAAGGCAACAAAATTGTCAAGTACTCGTATAATGTTAAATAGTCAACAAGTGCATAAAAAAGGATCAAGATACAAATAGATAACCATAAAGAGATCATTCATAATCACATTCTCTAGCTCAGTAACCGCCTGTCATAAGATTTATGCAGAATCCTGCTTCAGACAAGATTAGATAGAACTTTGCCAAATGGAAAATTAGAGAATGAACCAAGCAAGATAAAAGAAATAAGAAACAAAGGATTTTGCTAATAGACACATAAAAGGATACTCCATGCAGTACATAAGACCCCCATTGGGCCCTAACCCAAGTTCCTCCATAACATCATCCAAAGATATGAGTTCCCTTATATCTGCGAATATTCCAATGTAAAGAAGTTAAACTCTAGCAACCATAATTGTTAACTCACAAAAGAAATAATCACATCCCACATTGTATTTACCCATTGCCACAGGATAGTCAAAATTTTCAGCAGCAGGGTCCAAGTTCACTACATGCATTGTCCGGCGTGAAGCTTCACAATGTTGGTACAAACTCGAGCAATATGTGGACTAATACACAACATAAAAAGCACACAACAATGAGGATCTAAGCACACCCACAAACATAGCATATAGAGGAAAGGGCTTATCCAGTTTAACAAATAACTGGACAGAGGAAATGAATAATATAAATTACCTTGCCACTACCCGCTGGACCTATCACAAGCTGAGCATAACCCATGATTCTTTGATCAGCTTTCAATCAGATTGCCTCAGAATAAAAATAGAGAGAGAAAAGCGACAGCTCAAGCAGCGGCAAGAACTCCAGCAGTTATGTTAGCAGTACACTGAATCGGTGAATCCCAATGAAAAAAGGGAAGGAAAAAAAAAAAACTCAGAAGATCAGAGTGGGCCATAAAGGTCAGGTACCCAAGATAGATATAGAGAAACAGTAGAAAAACCTTAATGGCAAATAATCAACATAACCGAAGAAAATAAATCTGAATTATTTGGCTAGAATGTGCAAAACCTCCCTAAAATATGCATCGTATGCGAATAATCCCCTAAAACATACATAAATGATCCCTGGCCTTTAAATTGCAAGCATGAGACATTCTTTGACAGCACAGTCTACTAATAATCAACCTGGAGTATCTTCCACAAACGGAACGTGCAAAAGATAGAGATAAAACAGGGAGCTTCAACAAGAAACTTAAAAATTGCAATCACTCAACAAGGTAAGGAACCCAGAAAATCAAATAACGCTTAGAACATAAGGGGGTTACAGAAAATATTGCAAGGTTACCTCTAAGAATCAATGAAGCTTCCTCTTCCTCCAATCACTGCAAGTGAACGGGAAAGAGATCCTTCCCGCTTTCTAAATGCAAGAGTTGCGACCGAGTAAAAAAATTCGAAAAAGAAGCCTATATAAGATTTACTAACAAAGGACCTTCCTTTTTGGCTCTATCACAATCTCGTCGTCTGTTCGAACTCCGACCTTCCTGAACAAGTGGTCTCCCGCTCCCACTTCACCAGCCAGACCTTCCTTCTCGCACCAGCCCTACCCTCTGCACTCTGAAGTCTGAAGACGCTATATGGGTTCGAAGGTTGAGGGGAACCGGTCTAAACGCTGGAGGTTCCCGCGTTTAATCCTTCCTCTCCCCACTTTTTAGTACTCGTAGTATTTTGTTTTATTTGTTGTTGTTATTGGTTTTTTTTTTTTTTTTTAAGAATGTTAAAATCTAAATCTAAAGTATTACTCCGGTCCTAATTATAGGACAACTATTTAGTTTTGTCAATTTCTTCCTCAAATACTCCTATTTTATTTTCTAAGTGTATTTGGTTTTTGGTGAATATATATGTAGACTTTTCCAATCAGTAGAACTTTTAAATTGTTGGATTTTACTTTATTTTTTGATCGTGACATTAATTTGCCAACACACACATACACACACGTACAGTGTCTATATACATATAGAGGGAGTACCTTATGTAAGGGTATTTTAGAAAAATAAGTAATATTAACTAATTTAACTCTTTTCCTTAATCTCCCCAAAATCGATTAAATATGTTCTATAATTAAGACCAGAGGGAGTAACTTATGTTGCGAAAAATACTTTTATTTTCTCATGCTTGGCTGAGATGGAGAAAATATGGAAGGGAAAAAAGTACGGAGTAGTAATTAATTTTAAACGGATTATAACAACTTTATTATGGTTAGGAATATATTTATAAATAAGAAAATGTATGATTCTGCCATATTATTTATATAATTTTTATAACATATTATTAAATGATATCAAAATATAAATTTAATTATAATATTAGTGTATAATTATTTTATCCGATTTTTTTCTTAGCTGAATTCTATACTAAAAATTTTAAAAAAATAATAATAATTCTAAATTAAGGGAGAAAAGATACAATCAAAACATGAAATCATGAATCAAAATGAAATGGGATGGGAGAAAGACAAGGAAAAATGGAAAATGAGTGAGAAAAAAAATTCGTAGACAATCTAGGAAGTGTTATAAAATAAGGATAAATATGAGAAGAGAAAGTTAAAGTAAGCAAGAACAATCTTATTTATTGTTTAAAGGTGTATCAAATACATAACATATGTCTTCTATTTATAAAGTATTTATGGACATTACTCTCTAATCTATGATTAATATGATTCCATAATCATAGGAATTAATAGGGGTATAAATATATTATTTATAACAGAAAGAATATTTATTATTTCGAAATCTCCTAATTTTTAAGAAAAAGTAAATGAAGGCAAGTGGTAGACTCATGAGCAAAGAAGGTTAGGATCCTCCAACTACTGAAGGCATGTGATAGACTTGTCTTTTTTTCTTTTTTCTGTTTTTTTTTTTTTTTGGTCAACAGTGATAGACTCTTGTTAACTGAACTGTTTATATACATAACTATAATTTTTTTTTTTCAAGATAAATTTATAGGAAGAAAATTATATTTACAAATATTTTGTACTCTCTTTTTTACTGAAAAGAAAATAATCATATGATCAAATTATCAAATAAAAAATAAAGTTTATTTACATTTTTATTTTTTATTTAAAAATATTCAAATAGATTACTGCCATCCAAAAAAATGTAGATTATCATGCCGAAGCTGGTAAAGTAATAAACGGCTTTGTGTAAGTTTACAGAATATATATTGATTTACAAATATTAAAAAATTAGATAAGATTTTCATTTTCTTCCAGGTGGACCATACTTATCTTAAAACCTAATAATAACAACTAACAAGTTTCAGAAATTCTGAATGTTAACTCAGAAAGGAGATTCTAAATGGCCAGAATGCAAGAATGATAATGAGCATAATTTCTCAGAAAAAGGTTGCATGGCATTTCACAAGAATCTAAATCAGGAAACAGTATATTCTGAATAATGATCACAAAACTAGCTATAGCCACTTACAAGCACTGCCCCCTAATTATTTCTTGATAGCTATGGCTATGGAATTGAGATTCCTGAATTTCCAATATGATTATACACTTAACATATCCAGGAATGGTAATACAAGTTGGAGTAAGAAAAACCAAAAAAATTATACTACATCCAAAAACAACAGAACATTATCAATATTGCTTAGGGGCTAAAGCTATGAAACTTTCTATATTAATGATCTCTCCTGTCCAAGAATGGTATAATTTGGAGAAATAGAACAATCAAATCTCCAGAAAAATAGCATAGCCAATGAGCCATGCTTCCATCAATCGGCATGCCTGCCTCAGTCAAAAATTCTCTCTCCAGTGGAAAATAGTAAGAATATAAAAGAGCTAAAAATGCAGAGTATGCCTGGAATGAAGAACACTGCTCTCCAGCTTTCAGGACTAGTAAGATCTGGATTAGCAGTTTTAGCAGCTTCAAGAAGCTTGCCCGTGAAGTCAACTCCGACTATGCCAGCTAATGTACCTGCAGTGTTAGAAACTCCCATCACTATTCCAGCATATCTTGGAGCAATATCCATGTGGTTCACTGCAAACCCAGCTCTGCCTAGTGCCAAGAAGCCAAGAGCAACAGAAGAACAGAAGACAGCACCACCTGAAGTTCTGAAAATGGGGATTACCATTAAAGCAACAGCAGCAATAAGAAATCCTACGGTGTTCAAGACTTTCCGGGTTTTAGTCACAGACATTATTCTCTTGGTGATCAAATAGTCAGCTACAACCCCACCAATGTTTGAGAATAGGAACATGTTCAGATAGGGCATCATTTTAGAAGAACCCATATCTTGAAGGCTAAGTTGAAGGCCCAACTCAAAGTATGTTGGCAGCCAATTCATCAACACATATAAACCATAATGAAAAGTGAAATTGCTGACAACAATTGCCCAGACTGGCAAGCTAGTTAGAATTTTAATCCAAGGGATTTTTGTTGTTTTAGCTGAAACTCTTCCATGTTCAACTTTGTTCCTCTGGCTTCCTTTAATAGGCAACAAGGATTCCCCAGTTGCATTTGGATGCTCAAGTTGGCCATATTTGAACCAAAGTAGCGACCATGAAGCACCCAGTATTGCCTCAGCCACAAATACAGATTGAGGACCTTTAAATTTCACCAGACTAGGAAGAAAAAGCATTCCTAGTGCGGCACCAAAGTACATGCCAGATGTTGTGAGAGAAACAGACCGAGATCTTTCATGAGGAGGAACCCACTGAGCAAGAACGGTGTGTATAGAAGGAAATATGAACCCTTGTGCCACACCAACAAGCAATCGTGCTATCACCAATACGAAAACTCTATTAGGATCCAGTGGAACTAATGCACAAGTTGCAGACCACAACACAAATGAAAAAAGCAGGATCTTCCAACCGCCCACTTTCTGAGCTGCCCATCCTCCTGGAACTTGTGAACAAGCATATCCATAATAGAATGTAGAAAGTATTGCCCCCTTACTAGATTGATTCACTTTGGCAGCATCAGCAGCTATAGTGTAAGCAATCGAAAAGCCAACCCGTTCTATGTAACAAACAGATGTGCAGATAAAGGTCAAGATAACAATCAAGTAACGCTTTGGGAACCTCGTCGTCATCTTTCACATTCTTCGCACGCACTTCTAGGTCCAAGCATTTACCTAGTTTATTCTTTCCAAATCAAGAGCCCTACAGCTTGCTCTCAGTAATAATGGGAGGTTCAAAAGATAGAAGCAAGCTTTAAGGCCAAGAAAACTTCAAATTGTCCATAAAACCTGGATATCACACAATATTACTCAATAATTAAATTTAGCAAGAACATGAGCTATCGCTTCAAAGAGCTAACAAGAAAGGGGTCAAAAACACGGGAACAAATCTTTATACCAGATACAAAATTGGAGGCTACAATGCACAGTTAGTTACATTAACTGATTTCACACAGAAGAAAACAAATGAAGATGGACTGAAACATCATTCTTTAATCTTTCCCCTTGTTCCAGTTCTCTTCTAACATTCAAGACTCAAGAGTGGATTAAAGATTGAATGGAAAGAAATGAGAAGAGGAAATACACGAAACTGAAAGAAAGTGATAAATGAGCACCTTGGTGAGAAGACATAATCGCCAGCGTTTTCCTTCCGGTGGGAAACGCGGCGGATCCGGGCGCGAGTGGAGGAGAGCGCGCGAAGAGGTTCCGGTTACTTGGCTCGGTGAAGCTTGAAAGGCTCTCAAGGGCGAGGATAGTTTGGGTCAAGGCAACGGCGATGCTAATTGCTAAACGACGTCGGCACCTTCCTCAGTGGGATTTGGAATTTGGATCCGTTCAAAAAATAAATAAATAAATAAATAATGACATGATAAAAAATGGTATGGTTTTTTTACCAATATAACAAATACAGTAATTTCGAAATATAAAGAAATAAAGGTCACATTAGTAATTTTCTTGAACGATACATAAGTAAATTAATATCAATAAATATTATATATGTATGTATGTTTATATATATATTAGAGGGGTCACCAGGTCATGTTGAATATTTGTAGAGACTAAAGACTCAACATAAGATCTAAATCTTGAAAACCGTTGGCAAAAGGAAAAAACAAATCTTGAAGACAGTCCTTTGAATCTTTAAAGCGTCAGAACATATTTTCATTAATCAGTTTTATCAATTATTTTATTTTATATTTTAATTGTTTTACTTAAGTTTAATTTGATGTGTACATTTTATATCATATGTCATTTTTTTGTTGATTACTTTTTTTGGTGTATAAATTTTTTTTAATATAATGATTGAACTTGATTTATATTTACTACTTTTATTTTTAATAAAATGAATTAATTATAAAATTCAAAGAATCTAATGAGAATAAAATAATTTTAGAAAGTAAAATTTTAATATCAAAAATAAAAACGGGGTAGAAATAATAAAGGACAAATTTTCCCTCTCAAGTCCCTATTTTAAGATGAGCGAGAAGGTGTTTTACGGGGTTTCCAGCTGTCTTTTGAGCTCAGTTAAGGCCGATGAACAAGAAAAAGACCATTGTATATATCATTGACTTTTTGCAAGAAGAAGAAGAATAATAAATTGAATAATTGCAGTTGTTAATAATAATAATAATAGTAGTAAATTTAATTTAAATATAGTTATTATAAAAAAAACAGTGGAATCAGTTGGAAATAAATAATTGACTGAGTACATTGAAGGATGGTTCATATATTTATAGCTATATAGTTTTTTTGAACAATATAGCTATATAGTTATTATTATTATTTTTGGGATAGAACAAATGGGTATGAGTGTATGACTCTATCAAAACAAATTCTATTATTTTAGGAGTGTGGATATATATTATTAATTTCATGATGTTAGATCTGTTCTTATAAAATTTTTTTAAAAAAAAAACTAAATTGACTAACATGGTCCGAGATTTCTTTGGCTTTTGTGCACATGGTGTTCATTAAATTAGTATGTTTGGTAGCCATTTTGTATAATTTAAGAAGACATTATTATTAATTTTTCAAATGACCGTTTCTAGTGTAGGCAGAATTCATGTGATATATATATATATATATATATCATCATCATCATCATTTCTTAAGTATAGTTGTCTTTGCCATTTTTTCATATTCTATTTTTACATTAATGTCCAATCAAATGCATATATAAAATATCATTCTCTTTTTCTTTTTCTTTTTATCTATCTTGTTAAAAATAATATTTCGTTTCATTTCCTTCTTTATTGTTATACGAGTACTTATTAATCGGTTGATATTTAGAGTGTTTAGGTAGAGTTTTAAGTCCATTGAGTTTTTTTTTTAAACTTTTAAAAATCAGTTTAAGAAAAACTCTATGGGGTAGTTTTAGAAAAAGCTCTCAACTTTTTATGTGGGCCCTGCCACTTCTACTACCATTAATCTAAACATAAATCATATTTAGAGCGTTTGGATTGACTTAAAAAAAAAGTCTTTTTTTTTTATGTTGTTTTTTTTTTTAAGCTCAAAATTTGAGCTTTTGAAAAAGCAAGATTTTAGTTTTTTTTTTGTGACTTTTACTTTTTTAAAAAAATATCATCTAAACACATAAATTAATTTTTTTTGAATTAAAAAAGTGCTTTTTTTATCAAAAAGCCCATCCAAAAGGCCCTTAAAACCCGACTTTTTTATTAGGTTTTGCAAAAAGTTAAATAGAAAATAAGTCATCGCTCCCACTATTGGCCAAACAGATTAGGCCCTTTTGGATGGGCTTTTAAAAAAGTATTTTTTTCATTACTTATTTTTAAGCTCCAATTAGAGCTTAAAAAAGCAATATTTTGATTTTTTTTTTTTACTTTTACTTTTTTAAAAACTACTGTATTATCTAAATACATAAATTAATAAAAAAACACATTTTTGTTGAAAAAGTACTTTTTTAATGAAAAAGCTCATCCAAACATGCCAATATGAACTTCAACTTTGCAATCAATTGACTCTCTCTATTTATTCCACATCTCATCAATCTCTCTCAGTGGTTTGCATGTGTTCCTATTAATTGTTGTTGGTATCTTCTGATGCGTATGCTTGCAAGTGTGTCTTTGATTATAATTGATAATTTTGGAACCAATTATTATATGATTTTAGATTAAATTAGCTATTGATGGGAAAATTTAAGGCTAAAGTATATGTTTAGTCATTTAAATTTACATTAAATTTCAATTTAAACTAATTAATTTTATAAGGTTTATTTTAGTCATTTAATTTTAACATTTAGTCTCATGATTCAACCAGAAATGTTAATTTAACAAATTTAAATAGTGATTCACTAATCATACTCACAAAACATGTTTATTCTCATCTTTTGGATTTTCTCAGTGAGCATTTTTTTGTCAAATATTAAGAATAATAAAATTAAGATTAAGGGACTAAATTCAAATTTGATATAAATATAGAGGACTAAATTTATACTTGAGCCAAATTTTTGTGATATTGAAATACGTAATTACTACCTCTAATCCTAATTATAAGACCTAGTTGACTTTTTTGGAAAGATTAAGAAAGCTAAATAAGTTATTTAATTATTTCATATGTTGTGTATCCTTAAATTGTATATTAGTTTATTAGTCAAACAAATTAGTTTGAAGAAAAAAATCGAACTAACTACTTGTGGGAGCTAATAATTGATAAGTTTCCAAAATATATTTTGTATGGATGCGATATGGATGGTTCCAAAGTGTATAATTATTATGACCTCTTTTATGATTTATGGAATTATGCTAATTGAGAAACTTGTATTGGGATCATGCTCTAAAGTTTATAACTATATGCCTATATCCTTGAGGTATATATACACTTAAGATGCAAAAATGTGTTGATGTTGGTGGATTAGAGGTAAGATGATGGTGTATGCTCATGTGATAGGTCAACAGCGTATAATATTCTCATAAACTGGTTAGGGATAAAAAGAGTTATGAAGATGTTCGTGCATCAATGTGTTGAATTATAATTATTATTTTATATAATCAGAGTTTCTCTCTCGAGGCTTAGAGGGCAGAAGGGTACTTATATCTTTCAACAAGTGCGTTTCCCAAAATTCAAATTTATGTTTCCTTCTTACAGGGATGAGGCCTCTTACCACTTCAACCAACAGCTTGTTTGTTTGTTATAACTTGAATTGCTATGTATACCACTCTGATCTTATTTATAAGTCTATTTTGACTAAATCTCACATACCAAGGAGAGGCAGTTGACACAATGATTATGGGGATAAATTTTCAACTTTGCCTTCATTTATGATTGAGTTTTTTCAACTATTTCTTCTTTCTCTATCTTCATGAGTATAATTAATATAGGTAAAATTGTCACAATCTTATTTATTACATGAAACCTGACTTATAAATAGAACCAAATTTTGTTGATCAAAATGGACTTATAAATAAGACAGAGTGGTATATTTAGGCTATTTTTGGTTGGAGGTGAGGGAGGGAGGGAGGTGCCCTCCCTAGTGTGAAAAGTCAGATATACCCATGATGTGACATGCTTCCAAAGTTAATGTGCGAAAAAAACGATGCAAAAACGATGTAATTTTTAAAATTCCCATGGGTAATTTAGTCAAAAATTTCCTCCTCCCTTCCCTCAAACCAAACATAGGCTTATTGTGAAAGTGTTTATAAAGAGGTTGGAACTTGGAAAAAGTGAAATCAACGGTCAAAAATCTTAAATGCTCTTATAATTATGGACTATTATTGTTTAAGATATATTTTGGAAATGAATCAAGGAAGGATTTGTTTGAAAAAAATTTTAATGAGTTTACAATTGAAAGATGATTTTACAAATATGATTTTGATAATTTTTCATAATGATTTGCTAATGTATATTTGAATAATCATGGTTACTGAGAGGTTAAATCTCATGAGTCATGACTATTATTTTCATTATTTTAAAACCTTTATGTAATAGCGGCAACAAAAGTTAATTGGGACTAAAAATGAGTTAATGGGTGAAGATATTTGATACTCTCCGGTCCTAATTATAGGAGCAATTTACAGAATTTGAGGAGATTAATGAGAGAAGTTAAATTAGTTAATTATAATTATTTTCCAAAAATACCCCTCTGAAAATTAAAAATTACATAAGGCAAAATTAGTTGAATAATAACATACCCGATCGCGATGCCCATTTTTCCCCGTAACTACTGGCCTTGTGCGATCTCATTTGCCTTTGCAATAAATTAGTATGGATTCAGTACAAATGTATACATTATTTACTTTATAAAATATATAAGTGTATTATTAAATTAATATTTCCTTTAATTATTATTGAGAAAGTATAAATAGGGGTATTATAGGAAAAAATGACAAAAGTTAAAACTTGCTCTTATAATTAGGATAAAAACCAACTCTAAAATTTTCTTCTATAATTAGGACCGGGAGGAGTATATAGTTTGGAGCAACTGACTTAGTGAGTGTTTGGGTAAAATTTAAAAAAAAAAATCAATTTAAAAACATGGTTTGGTGAAAATGTTGCCAAACATGTAAATAAAAATGAGAGAAGCACTTTTTTATTTCAAACCATAGTTTTGCAGCTCAAAATTATGGGTTTGAAAAGGGGAAAATTCCAAATAAATACCATTTGAATTTACAAAACCCGAAGTCTGTCGAATATGTAAAAAGACTGAGAGGTACCAAGGACCCTGGACCTATGAGAGATATGCAAATTCGGGTGAAATTACCCTTTTGCCCTTAGTTTTAAATAAATCAAAAATAAATAAAAAAACCTCCAACCCCCGCGGCGGCCACCACCGCCGGCGACCACCACCGCCGGCCGTCCGCCGATGGTGATCTCATTGTCAGTGTTAAAAGGGCCTGAAAATGATTTTCCCAAATTTTTTTCTCTTTTTTCTTTCTCTCCCTTTCCCCATTTCCCCATTGTTTTTTCTCTTTCATCTTTCTCTTTCTTTCCCCTTTTTCTCTTTCCTTCTAGTAATGACAAACTTTTCTCCTTGGATTATTATTGACAAGATTATAGACCATGAGATTTAGCCTAGCAACGAAGAAAAGTTGAATAAATCGAATTACTATTTTTGCCCACAAAATAAGTCGAATTACCTTCATAAAACAGTAAGGTTAATGACATATTTTAGTAACAGTAGAACATGTTTGATATATTCTTCTGTTGTAATATGTCATGAGACTAGAAAAATTAAATAACAAAAAGATTTGAACTATTTTATCATTATTAAAATTGACTAATGTTATAATTTTAAAATTATTTAAATTTTATTATTGTATTATGAAATTTGATGTTAAATATATTTGAAATGAAATTTTATAATTTATATGCAATTATTACATTATCTAATATCCTTTTTGGTAATTTGCACGTAAAAGTGATTATGATAATAATTATCCAAACATTTTCATTTAATAATTATCCAAACATTTTCACAGAATTTATTCTGATCACAATCTATTATTTTTTTTGCTCGGAGATCACAATCTATTATCAAAAATCACTTTTTTCAAAAGTTATACTCTAAAAAATAATTCAAACGTTCTCAATATTGTTCCTGAAAAACTACTTTAAAATTGAAAATGTTTGCTAATTTCTTGCTTTGGGTTATTGACTTTAGATTTAAATATAATAAAATTAATTTTTCAAAAGAGTTTTTGGAACTCAAACCTTGGTTATGAATTTTTTTGCCAAACTCAAGAAAAAAGGCCAAAAGTACTTTTTAGCCCAAACCATGGTTTTGGGGTAAAAACTCTGGTTTTGATAAAAATTTAATTTTTCCACCTTTTCTCTTTCCTCTTGACACTAAATCCGTTGTGTCTTCTCTTTCTCCACCCTCACCATCATCCTCTTGCTTCGGATCTCGAACCTTTCGGCAAAGCCATGATTGTAGCCACTTTCATCGGTGCCTCTTATTGATTGTTGATGCCATGTACAAGCAGATCTGAGCAACAAGGATGACGCAGAAGGAGAAATTGTGAGGTCTTGTGTAACAACCCACCATCGGGACGTGGAACCATCGTTCCTAGAGCCCTGCTCCAACACTTGTGTGGTGTCTGACTCCCACTGGGGTAGATATTATTCCCTCTTCTAGGGGTTTTGTTCCTTAGGAATTAATTTCTAAGAACGCTTTCTCAAGGGTTCGAACCTTAGATCTGAGTCATAAGTCTAAAACCTAAGAACCCTTTGATATCCATTGCACCATGAGATCTTGTCTTCCTTACTTGTTTCTTCTGGTGATTGGGGCTGACGAGGGAGTTCTAATGTTAAAAGAAACATTAAATATGTTCTTTTGCTATTTTCACCTTGTCTCATTCTTTTTTTAAATAAAATTCCCATATCAATCTTGTCTATTCCTAACATCTCCTCTGCCCATTTTGAGATTTCTCCGCTGATTCACCATTTGACATGCTATCTAGGTCTTAGTTTATTCTTTAAGTCTCTCTCAAATCACACATGGCCACAAAAATAGTTTTATGATTGAAGATAATTTATAATTACCATGAAATTTGTATTGATTTTGTTTCTGAGTTGTGAAAACACACAATAGGTGTTTATTCTTTCAATCATCGTATATACATTTTAGGGTTAAGGTGTAAAAATACACACGTGGTTTTATCAAAAGTTCTCCAAACACAAAGTGCTCTTTTTGAATGCAAAAATGACTATGTGATTACAAAAGTTGAGCAAAAATACCCATTTACCATTAGTTTGTCTTTTTTGTATTTTTAAGACTAACATGGATGATGACTCAGTTAAATTTCATCCCAGCTGACAGTAAAGAACTGGAGAAAATTACATAAAATGACATAGATATTTTAGAAATTACAGTTTAGCCTTTATCTTTTCCAATCCCAATTTTACTCATCAGACCGCTCATCTTCGCCTCCTCACGCCGTTATCATCATTGTGTAATTTTCAAAACTATTTAGGCCATTTTCTATAATTTTCTTCAGTTCTTTACTGCCAGTTGGGATGAAATTCTACTGAGTCATCGTTAACGCCAGCCTTAAAAATACAAAAAAGTCAAACTAACGGTCAATGTATATTTTTGCTCTACTTTTGTAACCATATAGTCACTTTTGCACAAAAAAAAAACTTGGTGTTGAGTGCACTTTTAAAAAAATCACATATGTATTTTTGACACCTTAACCCTATATTTTATATAAATTGTGCGACATTAGGATTTGTTAAAAGTGCAAGCCTGATTCTAGATTTGGTATTTCAAATGGATCTAAATGAGATTTTTCCATTAAAAATATTCAATTTTTTAATTATAAGTGGGCATTTGGTTTTGTAACAACATTTATAAATTCCTAATCAAGCTTGTAGGATTTAATAGGGATTTATTAAAGGTGCAAAGCCGATCTGAATTTAGATACTTCAGATAGATTCAGATGGGATTGTCAAAAAAAAAAAAAACTTGGTTTATTCAGGTAAAAAAATAAGAGAAAATTCTTTTCAAGTCCCAATGGACTAAGAAAATGTCAAAAAAGTCACAAGGGAAATTTACATGTCAGAGTCCCATCAACAACTCCATATGTGGGATTACCAACTCTCATCTATTTTTTTCCCAAAAAACAACCCCTGTTTGGATCCATTTAAGTGAAGAAAATTAATAATTTTTTTTTCATAATCCTATTTTTAATTTTGGAAAAATGACAAATAAATACTATCTGAATTTGTAAAACCCCTAGAAGCCTACTGAATTTGTAAAAAGACTGAGAAGTGATAAGGACCTATGGGGGATATGCAAATTCGGGTGAAAATCCACACTGTCCTTAAGTAACTTTGTGAAGACACTGGAGGGAGTAAGACTACTCCATTCTCATTCGACTGCCCTAGCGCGTTCCTCATCGTCTTCATCACGACACTTGTTCTTCATCATCTTCCTCGTGACGCCGTGAATCCCTTAAGAAAAATCTGGTTTGATTTTCTGAAATTTTAATTGTTTGGGATGTGGTGGTTGTTAGGGCTGGACTTCATTGTTGGAAGGTGAAGGAAGGAGAGATGAAAAAAAAGTTGAACAGTAAAACGAGCTCAGGAGGCTGAAAAATCCAATAATGAACAATAAATGCGTTTGAGGAATAAGATGAACAGTAAATGTGGACTTTAAACAAAATTCAACAACTTTCAACGATTATTTTCATATAAACCGTCGTTGAAAGTTAAGTAAAAAAAGCAATACTTTTGACGACTGTTTTTTCAAAAAAAATTGTCAAAAATAAGATTTTTAACGATTGTTTTCTTAAAAACGATCGTCAAAATTACTTTTAACCATTGTTTTCTTAAAAACAATCGTCAAAATTACTTTTAACCACTTGTTTTCTTAAAAACAATTGTTGTAACTTTTTTTTTTGCTTAACTTTCAACGATGTTTTTAAGAAAATAGTCGTTAAAAGTATTGTTTTTTATGAATTTTTTTTTGAAAAAACAGTCGTTAAAAGTAGGGTTAAGGTGCAAAAATAGACATATGCTTTTTTCAAAAGAGCGCCCAGTGGCAAATACTTTTTTTAGGTGCAAAAGTAACTACGTGGTTACAAAAGTGGAGCAAAATTAGCATTGACCGTTAGTTGACTTTTTCTGATTTGAAATTGATGACGTGGACGATGACGTGGATGTTAATGCTTTATAAATTACAGTTTAGCCCCGGATACATTTCAAAAATTTCAATTTAGTCCCTCTATAAACTTTTAAAATTTTCATTTAAGTCCCTGGTCAAAACTTGCATTTTGACCAGGGACCTTCTTCTTCCTGGTATACCCAGATTCCGGTGGCATACCCAGATTCCGGTGACGGAGTTGCACGGCAAAACAGAGCACGGCAAAGAAACCAGAGCACGAACCCACAAGCACCTCAATACAAACTCAATCGAAAAATTACACAAAACCACAACGTAACCACAAAGCAAAGAGAACCTCATGAAGATCGAATAGACTATGGTCAAAACATACAAGAAAAAAAGAGGAAAATAGTAAAGATAAGAAACTCATTCTTTCATACACCCAAATTTCTTTCATCGGGGCATCTGGTGAAGATTCTTTATCATACGATAAAGGGAGAAAACATAAAGCAACACGGAGAGCGGTGGCTAATGTGGTATCGACAATCTACGGAAAGGGCTCAACTCGATTTGAAGAACCTTCTTTGTAAGTATATGGTGATTTGTTTTTCCCTTTTGGAAAGATTAAGCAATGAAGTTGGGGAAGGCATGGTGTTGTTTAACAATGCCTATCGCTTATAGTTGAAGAGCCATTGGCATAAAGAAGTTGATGTTTTAGCCTTTATCCACAAGATTATCTTATTGCAGGTGATGTTCAAGAACACCGCATACACAGAAGGGTTCCATGCTGGCACTCACCGTCAGCCTAAGCGCTTGTGAAGGCAGTGACTATTGAGCGCTTGGGCTATTTAAGATTCGCGGGGTGATATTAAATTTGGAATGGGCAACGAAAACTTTGTGCAAAATGAGAAGAGACGAGGAGTATGAACCTGAAACAATGGAATTCAACCAATCAATAACATCTCAGCGTGATTTGAGCTTCAATAGCGACAGGGTCGACGACCCAATGAAGACAAGGACGAACACCTCCTGCCAGCTCAAATACCCACACGACGTCGTGGCCTTCGCCGACGCAAATCTCTCCATATCACCTTGATGTTTCAAACTCTTGCCGAAAACCAGATCAAACCTTCTTTATTCCATTGGTCGACGAATTCGGATTTGGGATCGAGGATTTGGTACCACCAGGGAACCCTAAAATCAATGGGTTTGACGGAAAATCATTCGCTCACAGGGACTCAAGTGCGGGAAACGAGGAAGGAGACGCCATCTAGTTGAGGTGCGGCGACGGCGAGATGTGGCTGGGTGGGAAGGAGCTCGACATCGCCGGTGGGGGTTTTTTTTTATCGAAGGGGTTCAGGTCGAGGTTGAAGGAAGGGGAAGGGTTATGTGGATTTTTTTTTAATTTATTCTTTCTTTTTTCACTGCCAACTCAGATAAAAATTTGCTGAGTCAGCATCCATGTTAATGTTTTTGGTCAAACTAACGGTCAACTAACGGTCAATGCTATTTTTGCTCCACTTTTGTAACCACGTAGTTACTTTTGCACCTAAAAAAAGTATTTGCCACTGGGCGCTCTTTTGAAAAAAGCATATGTCTATTTTTGCACCTTAACCCTGTATTGTTTTTTTTTGTTTAACTTTCAATACGGTTTATATGAAAATAGTCTTGAAAGTTGTTCATCTCATTACGAATTTTGTTAAAAGTCCACATTTACTGTTCATCTTCTTCCTCAAACGCATTTACTATTTATTACTGGATTTTTCAGCCTCCTGAGCTCGTTTTACTGTTCACCTTTTTCTTCATCTCTCCTTTCTTCACCTTTCAACAATGGAGTCCAACCCCAACAACCACCAAATCCCAAACGATTAAAATTTCAGAAAATCAAACCAAATTTTTCTGAAGGGATTCACAGCGTCGCAAGGAAGACGATGAAGAACGAGCGTCGCGATGAAGAACGCGCTAGGGCAGTCGAATGTGAATGGAGTAGCCTTACTCCCTCCAGTGTCTTCATAAAGTTATTTAAGGGCAGTGTGAACTTTTCACCCGAATTTGAATATCCCTCTTAGGTCCTTGTCACTTCTCAGTTTTTTTACAAATTCGATAGGTTTCTAGAGGTTTTACAAATTCGATAGGTTTCTAGAGGTTCCCTATGCCTCTTATGACCATGAGCATCTCGAAGTCTTCAACATGCGTTGTTGGATCCCGAGAACCATCATACTTTACGAACTCGTGAGATTCGGCTTCTCGGGAAACGGGCACTACGGATTAGGTCGGAGAAAGGATTATTGTTAATCTGTCAGACATATCCCCTTCGCGATACTCGGTAGTATGACGCCGAGGTGATTTCTTGACACGGTCGCCTCTCCTTCCCCTTTTCGAGTGTGAAGTCGTACTCCTCTGTCGGTCATTTTTGTCTCCTGCGGCTCTTGTGATGACTCGAACCATCGGTTTCTGATCCTCATCCCAGTCTTATCCTCCCGGTCTTTCTTGGAGGTGGCGAGAGTCCCCTTTCTTTTGTTGTTTCTCAAATTGCCTGTTCATTATCCCTTACAGGATTAATCGACTGTTCAACGAGAGGTGGTTGCCTAGGTACTTGACGGTGGTCTGTTGCCCGATCCGCCTCGCACGCTTATGGCTTGTTGCACGAGTCTTGATCTTCATGGTCACGGGAATCAAAATTTATAGATCCCCACGGTCAGTGCCACTGTTCTGGTGTAGAACACAGATGTCCAGCCGTAAGTGTGGGCATGAGGGAGATATTCAAGAGAACTCCGGGTCGTAGTGCACTTTAGCGGACTTATCACCTCAAAGGGGGATGGGGGATACGTCTAAAGGGGATGTGCATGCGATACAATATATGAGTAATGAGTTAGAATGTGTGTACCTTTAGGGTTTAACCCCTTATATTTATAGGCATACCTGAGACGAAATCGTATCGACCTTATTAATATGATTGATCCGAGATCAGATCATATCGGTCCCATTAATCAATCATATCGGCCTCTTTACCATGACGGGACTTATAAATAGAACCAAATTTTGTTGATCAAAATGGACTTATAAATAAGACCAGAGTGGTATATTTAGGCTATGTTTGGTTGGAGGTGAGGGAGGGAGGGGAGGTGCCCCTCCCTAGTGTGAAAAGTCAGATATACCCATGATGTGACATGCTTCCAAAGTTAATGTGCGAAAAAAACGATGCAAAAAACGATGTAATTTTTAAAATTTCCCATGGGTAATTTAGTCAAAAAATTTCCTCCCTCCTTCCCTAACCTTCCCTCAAACCAAACATAGGCTTAGTGTGAAAGTGTTTATAAAGAGGTTGGAACTTGGAAAAAGTGAAATCAACGGTCAAAAATCTTAAATGCTCTTATAATTATGGACTATTATTGTTTAAGATATATTTTGGAAATGAATCAAGGAAGGATTTGTTTGAAAAAAAAATTTAATGAGTTTACAATTGAAAGATGATTTTACAAATATGATTTTGATAATTTTTCATAATGATTTGCTAATGTATATTTGAATAATCATGGTTACTGAGAGGTTAAATCTCATGAGTCATGACTATTATTTTCATTATTTTAAAACCTTTATGTAATAGCGGCAACAAAAGTTAATTGGGACTAAAAAATGAGTTAATGGGTGAAGATATTTGATACTATCTCCGGTCCTAATTATAGGAGCAATTTACCAGAATTTGGGGAGATTAAGAAGAGAAGTTAAATTAGTTAATTATAATTATTTTCCAAAAATACTACTTGCTCTTATAATTAGGATAAAAACCAACTCTAAAATTTTCTTCTATAATTAGGACCGGGAGGAGTATATAGTTTGGAGCAAGCTGACTTAGTGAGTGTTTGGGTAAATTTTTTTTTAAAAAATCAATTTAAAAACATGGTTTGGTGAAAATGTTGCCAAACATGTAAATAAAAATGAGAGAAGCACTTTTAATTTCAAACCATAGTTTTGCAGCTCAAAATTATGGGTTTGAAAAGGGAAAATTCCAAATAAATACCATTTGAATTTACAAAACCCAAGTCTGTCGAATATGTAAAAAGACTGAGAGGTACCAAGGACCTATGGGAGATATGCAAATTCGGGTGAAATTACCATTTTGCCCTTAGTTTTAAAAAATAAAAAATAAATAAAAAAACCTCCAACCCCGCGGCGGCCATTGAAAGAGATTTGCCGTGCCTCTCAAAATAACTTGATTCAATAAAATATTTGCGGTAATAGGGAACTGGATCGTTTCCCAACGAACTTGCGGCGGGCTTGATTAACAACGACGACGAAACCTAACGGTGAAAAAAGGGGGATTTTTTTGTGATTCAACGAGACTAAAACGAAATAGAGAGAGATAAACGAAATATTGAGAAACAGATAGAAAAACGTTAATAAACTGAAATAGATTAAAAGCGACCAACCCAACATTTAGATTCCCAGAAACGTCCATCCTTGAGCAAAATATTAACGAACTCGCGTTTGGTTCTAGACGAACTGAGATCTCTGCATCCGTCCGAAATTCCCTCGACTAGACGATCGCCTAGCATTTATTCGAACAGTGGCGTCTCATTGTACAATCGCACGGCAACACTTTAAACCTAGTCCGAACTCGGTCCTTGGGACGAACCAAACCGAATATTAAATCTAATATTCGAACTATTTTCAAATCGAGATCGATAAGATGAAAACGAAATCGAGAAACCCTAACCGATTAAGCCTAGGCTCTCGGACGAATCATGGAATCCTCACGTTGGATTAATCATAGAAGTTTAGCCGAGCATGGTTGGAATAGAAGAAGAAAAGACGAAGAACATGAAGAACATTTGAGAGAAAACTAAAACTTCGTCTTTAATCCAAAAGCGTGTAAAACGTGAATGAATTAATGCGTAGAATGAATGTGTGACGGCTGCCTCACTTAAAGACGAATTAGGTCTAATGGTTCGGCCCAAAACGAAAATAAAATAAAGATGGGCTTTAATTACAAAATTCGAGCCCAATTAAAATCCAGAATTGTTCATCTGACTTTGGCTCCAAAATTGACCGCCTTCTTGTCCGAATTGGCTCTTTATGTCTTCATAACAATTGTAGCTCTCTGAATCATCTGAAATATGAGACAAAAATGAGGCAAATCCGATGTCTGGTTCAAGAGTTATGGTAAAAATAGTGAAGCAATACAAAACTGGAATTTTATCGATAAAAATGGCTAAAATTACAATCTAAGGCCCAAAGCCTAAATGCACATAAAAGCCATTGTTTATTAACTAAAGAGTCCTAAATATTGATCAAGAGATAAAAATAAGTGTATTAAATATTCAATTATCGCCACCACCGCCGGCGACCACCACCGCCGGCCGTCCGCCGATGGTGATCTCATTGTCGGTGTTAAAAGGGTCTGAAAATGATTTTTCCAAAAATTTTCTCTTTTTCTATTTTTCTTTCTCTCACTTTCCTCATTTCCCCATTGTTTTTTCTCTTTCTTTCCCCTTTTTCTCTTTCCTTCTAGTAATGACAAACTTTTCTCCTTGGATTATTATTGACAAGATTATAGACCATGAGATTTAGCCTAGCAACGAAGAAAAGTTGAATAAATCGAATTACTATTTTTGCCCACAAAATAAATCGAATTACCTTCATAAAACAGTAAGGTTAATGACATATTTTAGTAACAGTAGAACATGTTTGATATATTCTTCTGTTGTAATATGTCATGAGACTAGAAAAATTAAATAACAAAAAAATCTGAACTATTTTATCATTATTAAAATTGACTAATGTTATAATTTTAAAATTATTTAAATTTTATTATTGTATTATGAAATTTGATGTTAAATATATTTGAAATGAAATTTTATAATTTATATGCAATTATTACATTATCTAATATCCTTTTTGGTAATTTGCACGTAAAAAAGTGATTATGATAATTATTATCCAAACATTTTCATTTAATAATTATCCAAACATTTTCACAGAATTTATTCTGATCACAATCTATTATCAAAAATCACTTTTTCAAAAGTTATACTCTAAAAAATAATTCAAACGTTCTCAATATTGTTCCTGAAAAACTACTTTAAAATTGAAAATGTTTGCTAATTTCTTGCTTTGGGTTATTGACTTTAGATTTAAATATAATAAAATTAATTTTTCAAAAGCGTTTTTGGAACTCAAACCTTGGTTATGAATTTTTTTTGCCAAACTCAAGAAAAAAGGCCAAAAGTACTTTTTAGCCCAAACCATGGTTTTGGGGTAAAAACTCTGGTTTTGATAAAAATTTAATTTTTCCACCTTTTCTCTTTCCTCTTGACACTAAATCCGTTGTGTCTTCTCTTTCTCCACCCTCACCATCATCCTCTTGCTTCGGATCTCGAACCTTTCGGCAAAGCCATGATTGTAGCCACTTTCATCGGTGCCTCTTATTGATTGTTGATGCCATGTACAAGCAGATCTGAGCAACAAGGATGACGCAGAAGGAGAAATTGTGAGGTCTTGTGTAACAACCCACCATCGGGACGTGGAACCATCGTTCCTAGAGCCCTGCTCCAACACTTGTGTGGTGTCTGACTCCCACTGGGGTAGATATTATTCCCTCTTCTAGGGGTTTTGTTCCTTAGGAATTAATTTCTAAGAACGCTTTCTCAAGGGTTCGAACCTTAGATCTGAGTCATAAGTCTAAAACCTAAGAACCCTTTGATATCCATTGCACCATGAGATCTTGTCTTCCTTACTTGTTTCTTCTGGTGATTGGGGCTGACGAGGGAGTTCTAATGTTAAAAGAAACATTAAATATGTTCTTTTGCTATTTTCACCTTGTCTCATTCTTTTTTTAAATAAAATTCCCATATCAATCTTGTCTATTCCTAACATCTCCTCTGCCCATTTTGAGATTTCTCCGCTGATTCACCATTTGACATGCTATCTAGGTCTTAGTTTATTCTTTAAGTCTCTCTCAAATCACACATGGCCACAAAAATAGTTTTATGATTGAAGATAATTTATAATTACCATGAAATTTGTATTGATTTTGTTTCTGAGTTGTGAAAACACACAATAGGTGTTTATTCTTTCAATCATCGTATATACATTTTAGGGTTAAGGTGTAAAAATACACACGTAATTTTATCAAAAGTGCTCCAAACACAAAGTGCTCTTTTTGAATGCAAAAATGACTATGTGATTACAAAAGTTGAGCAAAAATACCCATTTACCATTAGTTTGTCTTTTTTGTATTTTTAAGACTAACATGGATGATGACTCAGTTAAATTTCATCCCAGCTGACAGTAAAGAACTGGAGAAAATTACATAAAATGACATAGATATTTTAGAAATTACAGTTTAGCCTTTATCTTTTCCAATCCCAATTTTACTCATCAGACCGCTCATCTTCGCCTCCTCACGCCGTTATCATCATTGTGTAATTTTCAAAACTATTTAGGCCATTTTCTATAATTTTCTTGATTCTTTCTTGCCGGTTGGGATGAAATTCTACCGAGTCATCGTTAACGCCACCTTAAAAATACAAAAAAGTCAAACTAACGGTCAATGTATATTTTTGCTCTACTTTTGTAACCATATAGTCACTTTTGCACAACAAAAAAAAAACTTGGTGTTGAGTGCACTTTTAAAAAAATCACATATGTATTTTTGACACCTTAACCCTATATTTTATATAAATTGTGCGACATTAGGATTTGTTAAAAGTGCAAGCCTGATTCTAGATTTGGTATTTCAAATGGATCTAAATGAGATTTTTCCATTAAAAATATTCAATTTTTTAATTATAAGTGGGCATTTGGTTTTGTAACAACATTTATAAATTCCTAATCAAGCTTGTAGGATTTAATAGGGATTTATTAAAGGTGCAAAGCCGATTCTGAATTTAGATACTTCAGATAGATTCAGATGGGATTGTCAAAAAAAAAAAAAACTTGGTTTATTCAGGTAAAAAAATAAGAGAAAATTCTTTTCAAGTCCCAATGGACTAAGAAAATGTCAAAAAAGTCACAAGGGAAATTTACATGTCGAGTCCCATAAACAACTCCATCTGTGGGATTACCAACTCTCATCGTGGGATTAACAACTACATCGGTGGAATTAACAACTCTTTTGTACTTTTCTAACATCGAATTTATTTTAGAACTTTTTAACATTTCTTTGTTCCTTGGACTTGAAATTTTTTCCCAAAAACAACCCTGTTTGGATCCATTTAAGTGAAGAAAATTAATAATTTTTTTTTCATAATCCTATTTTTAATTTTGGAAAAATGACAAATAAATACTATCTGAATTTGTAAAACCCCTAGAAGCCTACTGAATTTGTAAAAAGACTGAGAAGTGATAAGGACCTATGGGGGATATGCAAATTCGGGTGAAAAATCCACACTTGTCCTTAAGTAACTTTGTGAAGACACCGGAGGGAGTAAGACGACTCCATTCTCATTCGACCGCCTAGCGCGTTCCTCATCGTCTTCATCACGACACTTGTTCTTCATCATCTTCCTCGTGACGCCGTGAATCCCTTAAGAAAAATCGGTTTGATTTTCGAAATTTTAATTGTTTGGGATGTGGTGGTTGTTAGAGTGGACTTCATTGTTGGAAGGTGAAGGAAGGAGAGATGAAAATAAAAGTTGAACAAGAAACGAGCTCGGGAGGTTTGAAAAATCCAATAATGAACAATAAATGCGTTTGAGGAATAAGATGAACAAGAAATGTGGACTTTAAACAAAATTCAACAACTTTCAACGATTATTTTCATATAAACCGTCGTTGAAAGTTAAGTAAAAAAAGCAATACTTTTGACGACTGTTTTTTCAAAAAAAATTGTCAAAAACAGTACTTTAACGATTGTTTTCTTAAAAACAATCGTCAAAATTAAAAACAATTGTTGTAACTTTTTTTTTTGCTTAACTTTCAACGATGTTTTTAAGAAAATAGTCGTTAAAAGTATTGTTTTTTATGAATTTTTTTTTGAAAAACAGTCGTTAAAAGTAGGGTTAAGGTGCAAAAATAGACATATGCTTTTTTCAAAAGAGCGCCCAGTGGCAAATACTTTTTTTAGGTGCAAAAGTAACTACGTGGTTACAAAAGTGGAGCAAAATTAGCATTGACCGTTAGTTGACTTTTTCTGATTTGAAATTGATGACGTGGACGATGACGTGGATGTTAATGCTTTATAAATTACAGTTTAGCCCCTACCCAGTTCCGGTGACGGAGTTGCACGGCAAAACAGAGCACGGCAAAGAAACCAGAGCACGAACCCACAAGCACCTCAATACAAACTCAATCGAAAAAATTACACAAAACCACAGCGTAACCACAAAGCAAAGAGAACCTCATGAAGATCGAATAGACTATGGTCAAAACATACAAGAAAAAAGAGGAAAATAGTAAAGATAAGAAACTCATTCTTTCATACACCCAAATTTCTTTCATCGGGGCATCCTGGCTGAAGATTCTTTATCATACAGATAAAGGGAGAAAACATAAAGCAACACGGAGAGCAAGGGTTCCATGCGGCACTCACCGTCAGCCTAAGCGCTTGTGAAGGCAGTGACTATTGACTGCTTCAGGCTATTTAAGATTCGCAGGGTGATATTAAATTTGGAACAGGCAACGAAAACTTTGTGCAAAATGAGAAGAGACGAGGAGTATGAACCTGAAACAATGGAATTCAACCAATCAATAACATCTCGGCGTGATTTGAGCTTCAATAGCGACAGGGTCGACCATTCGCTCACAGGGACTCAAGTGCGGGAAACGAGGAAGGAGATGCCATCTAGTTGAGGTGCGGCGACGGCGAGATGTGGCTGGGCTGGGAAGGAGCTCGACATCGCCGGTGGGGGGGTTTTTTTTTGATCGAAGGGGTTCAGGTCGAGGTTGAAGGAAGGGGAAGGGTTATGTGGATTTTTTTTTAATTTATTCTTTCTTTTTTCACTGCCAACTCAGATAAAAATTTGCTGAGTCAGCATCCATGTTAATGTTTTTGGTCAAACTAACGGTCAACTAACGGTCAATGCTATTTTTGCTCCACTTTTGTAACCACGTAGTTACTTTTTCACCTGTCTTGAGCTCGTTTTACTGTTCACCTTTTTCTTCATCTCTCCTTCCTTCACCTTTCAACAATGGAGTCCAGCCCCAACAACCACCAAATCCCAAACGATTAAAATTTCAGAAAATCAAACCAAATTTTTCTGAAGGGATTCACAGCGTCGCAAGGAAGACGATGAAGAACGAGCGTCGCGATGAAGAACGCGCTAGGGCAGTCGAATGTGAATGGAGTAGCCTTACTCCCTCCAGTGTCTTCATAAAGTTATTTAAGGGCAGTGTGAACTTTTCACCCGAATTTGAATATCCCTCATAGGTCCTTGTCACTTCTCGGTTTTTACAAATTCGATAGGTTTTTAGAGGTTTTACAAATTCGGATGGTATTTATTTATCATTTTTCTTTTTTTTTCCTCAAGTTTTTAAAACTTAAAATTATTAAAATATTTTCCCACCCAAAATCCACAACCAAACACAGCGTTAAGAATTTGGCTAAAAAAAAGGAGAATTACACACGAGTCCCAAGGAAGGGAATTAATCACAATAAAGTCTCTTGAAATCATGAAATTACACAAAAGTCCCAAGGGACCTGGTTGTAATTATTTGTGAATGTAAAACTACCATTTTGACCTTCTCTCTCCTGTCTCTCTCCGCCATGATTTCTCTCTCTCCTCCCTCCCTTTTTCTTCTCTCTTTCCTCTCTCCTTCTTTTACTCCAATGGAACTTGGAGGTTAATTTCCAGGAATTGGTGAATTCCAGTGCTACAACAAGGTGCAAATAAAAACTCTCTGTTTCACGCAACAAGGAGCGATCTTAAACTTCACGTGTATGGAGATGAAGGATTTGCAGCAACCTCATCACGCAAGTTGCTCGCCGGAGGGACTGGTTCGTCAGGTGAAGATGACGACGAAGACGGCGAGAATCCAACTGCAAATAGCCACTTACTCATACAACTTAATACTTTGAAATTATATTGCTGTCAAAATTCTCAAAATTTGTTGTAAATCTATACTTTTTCAGTTGTAAATTTATACTTTGTGTGTTGTAAATAGCCTCTGGAAGTCAAAATGGAAAAAACGATGGTTTTAAAATTTGTTGTAAATCTATACTTTTTCAGTTGTAAATTTATACTTTGTATGTTGTAAATAGCCTCTGGAAGTCAAAATGGAAAAAACGGTGGTTTTCAAATTTGTTGTAAATCTATACTTTTTCTGTTGTAATACTTTGTGTGTTGTAAATAGCCTCTGGAAGTCAAAATGGAAAAACGGTGGTTTTCAAATTTGTTGTAAATCTATACTTTTTCAGTTGTAAATTTATACTTTGTGTGTTGTAAATAACCTCTGGAAGTCAAAATGAAAAAAAAAAAACGATGGTTTTAAAATTTGTTGTAAATCTATACTTTTTGATGGTTTTAAAATTTGTTGTAAATCTATACTTTTTCAGTTGTAAATTTATACTTTGTGTGTTGTAAATAGCCTCTGGAAGTCAAAATGGAAAAAACGGTGGTTTTCAAATTTGTTGTAAATCTATACTTTTTCAGTTGTAAATTTATACTTTGTGCGTTGTAAATAGCCTCGGAAGTCAAAATGGAAAAAATGATGGTTTTAAAATTTGTTGTAAATCTATACTTTTCGGTTGTAAATTTATACTTTGTGTGTTGTAAATAGCCTCGGAAGTCAAAATGGAAAAAACGATGGTTTTAAAATTTGTTGTAAATCTATACTTTTCGGTTGTAAATTTATACTTTGTGTGTTGTAAATAGCCTCTGAAGTCAAAATGGACAAAACGATGGTTTTAAAATTTGTTGTAAATCTATACTTTTTCAATTGTAAATTTATACTTTTTCATTGTCAATTTCCTTTGTCCATAATGGTCATTTTACATTCACATATAATTACACGAAGTCGCAGGACTTTTGTGTAATGTGAATGCTGTTGGACCTCATTGTATTTTTGTCATCCTTGTCCTTGTGTAATTCTCCCAAAAAAACACAGCGTTAAGAATTATCACAACGAAAATCCACCCCGCGGCGAGTGAGCAAAGGATAGAAGCCAGAGGAGGAGCAAGAAACTGAAACAATCGACGGAGCAACACCGTGATGACTGCTCAGCTATCAGTCTCGTGGCTGTCCAAGGCTCCGACGGTGCCTGAGAGATTTGCACCAAGCGGAGCCAGAATATGCCCAACGACTCTTACAACCTCTGCAACCCTCTCGTCTCAATCTCCCACCATACAGGTACGCTTCAATTCCCTCACCTTTACTCGTTCACCCACACTTTGGTTTCCAAGAAAGTTCAACATGCTGCCTCAAGAAGTATTTTTCTTTCTAGTGTAAAACTGGCGGGAAAGTTGCCGAAGAGTGTCGTTGATCCCTGATTATTTAGTGAATCTTGGATATTCCTTGCAGTTCTTGTTTTGAAATTGAAAAGCAAGGGAATTATTTCATTGTTGTTATGGGTGTTTATGGATAAAGACTTTCGGTACTCTCATTGCACAGGAAAAAGGTCCAACAGCTATTTATATATTACCGTGTAATCTGTTTCTTTATGGAGCAAAGCCATACATTTGGGATTTATTTTCAAGTTATGGTTGAGATGGTTCCTAAATTTAGACAATCGTTGCTTATTTGTCCACATATAAGTGACAATGTTAATCATTTTCAGTACTACGAAAGCATGGTGAATGTTTCCTAATATTTCCAAGGAAAGGTGAAAATCTATTAGACATAGCTTCTGAAAATTACACTCACTGAAAATTTACTCGGTGTACAGAAATATGACTTGAACTGTTGACTCACTCTAACTTTCCGAATTCAAGCTTGTTATTGAATGTTTATAGTGGCTTGGAACATTGTAGATAGTTGGTGTGAAAAATCCTAGTTGGCAAGAAAATGGATATGCCAATTCCAACACATTCCATGGTGACCAAGGGGAGAGCACTTGGGCTGATCTTGACGCTGATCTTTATCACTGGATAAAGGCAATACGACCAGTGCAGGTATGTTTGTAGTTATGTGCCAACATGGTGAGATTGTACTTAACTCAGTATGCCGATTCTTCTTCTTGGTTATTGGCAGTGGTTTCCTGGTCATATTGCAAAAGCTGAAAAAGAACTTAAAGAGCAACTCAAATTGATGGATGTTGTGATAGAAGTGCGGGATGCTCGAATTCCTATGTCCACAAGTCATCCCCAGGCAAGTATTATATTTAGATTTTTTATTTTATGTTTAACTTGCTGTTTTGGTTAAATTTGTAATTGGTTAAGCCTTTTTTTTCTTTCTTTCCCTGTTGTCCTCGCTTATTTGAAGCCTTAAAAGCTAAATTTTTCATCATGTGGCTCGGTTAAAGATATTCATGCTGCCATTTCAATTCTCCATTCTTACTCTTGGCTTCTTTATTTGATTGACTACTTTCATTTTTTAGTGATTAATTATTATTGAAACTTCATTTTCCCTAACTTGGTCTGATTGCTACTTT
The DNA here is from genome assembly GCA_025563575.1 of Acacia pycnantha. NCBI lineage: Eukaryota > Viridiplantae > Streptophyta > Magnoliopsida > Fabales > Fabaceae > Acacia > Acacia pycnantha. Next base: position 1,168,886 of record JAMWYP010000196.1, on the reverse strand, counting down.
TGTCTTAGCAGATGGATTTATGGCTTGGTAATAAAAAGAGAATTTTAGTTTTAAATAGAGAAGACATGATATCAACTGCAGACCGCAATGCTTGGGCGGCATATTATGCCAGGCAAGGCATAAAGGTTGTTTTCTCCAATGGCCAACTTGGAATGGTATATAAACATTCCCCCTCATCTTTCCATGGTTTAAAAGCTTCTGGTATGGTTTGTTTAGCACAATGTTACAATTTCAGGGATCAATGAAGCTAGGCAGGTTAGCAAAGACATTGGCAGTTGATGTAAATGTCAAACGTAGAGCCAAGGGACTGCTTGCTCGACCGGTTTGTTGTTACTACCAATCGAAAACCAATCTCAATTCTGTTTATCTTATTTAATTTTCTTGAGAGACTGGTCTGATCACTTTATTCATATCTTCTGATATGAGGAGTGTATGTTGGCCAAATAGGATGGTTCAGTATATGATTTCACAAAATTCATATTCTCTGATTGATTTTGAGTAGCTTCATCTAGATGCATAGTATTCCGTTTCTTGTCTTACACACATGCTGCTGATTTATAAGTTGTTCATTCTTTTCTTCCTTGTCATTGGACGCCACTGAGCTTCCCTGGTCTTTATATGTTTCTTTACACTTCATGTTACTTTGTCATTCTGTTCATTTTTCTAGCCCAATTTTTATTTTACTGACTATTTGTGCGTATTGTATTTTACTAGTGTATTTTGCTGTCACGGATGTGTTTTGTTAATGGATAATTCATTGTGCTTTGACATTCTTGCTTGTGAAATTAACAGGTGCGAGCTGGAATAGTTGGATATCCTAATGTTGGAAAGTCATCTCTAATTAACCGTTTGTTAAAGCGAAAAATGTGTCCTGCAGCTCCTAGACCAGGTGTCACTAGAGAATTGAGGTAACATTCTCCCCCCTTCTCCCTCTCCCCAACAAAAAATAAAATGATTCCATCAATTATTTTTTATCCAGAAGTTGCAAGCATCGGAAAATTTGGAACAGATTTTAATGAAGATTTAAATGCGGGCGCCTTTATTTTTTTCCCATTAAAATCTGAAAGCTGAGAAGGTCTTAAAATATATCCATCCCAGAACAATAAGGAGGATAATCTGAAGAAGAACTTAATGAGTGCAAACAGGGTTCTTATTTACCTCATGGAACTCAGATTTTTGTTCCAATGATGAAGGAAGTACAGTTTATGCGTTATTCTTTCCTCCCAACTAAGGAAGGTGCTAGACGTGTCAAAAACCAATTCACTTTTCAGGAGGATCTTATGTAGCAAATTTTGAGTGCTAACTATTAGTCTGAAACAAGAAAACAAGAAAGTTTTTGTGGATGCTTACATTGCACATGCTTAGTACTGCATGGTATCATCGTACATCTTTCTTAATGTAAAAGGTGGGTACGTTTTGGGAAAGATCTTGAGTTATTGGACTCTCCGGGATACTTCCAATGCGACTCAGTGATCAGTCAGCTGCAATAAAACTCGCTATGTGTGATGACATTGGGGAGAGATCCTATGATGTTGCTGATGTCGCTGCAATTCTTGTACAGATGCTTACAAGGCTCCCTCTAGTTGGTATGTATTATTTAATTTGGCCAAACTATAATCATCCCTATCATTTTGTATTTCCATTGTATAGTTACAACATTCATGCTTCAAATTAATATATGAACTAATCAAGATTCGGGATCTTCAAGCGTAAGCATTTCACCCTCTTTGGTAAGAACAACTAATTCTCAGTTCTCTGAACAATGCAGGTGCAGATGCTCTTCGTAAACGGTACAGGATTGAAGCAGATGTTCTCTCTGGCACAACGTATGTTGGAATAGTTCTTGCTGCATTAGACACTGCATTAGTATATGAATTTTTTAACCCATATTTAAATATTTTCTACTCATTCGGTATCATGACTTCAATGAATTACAGGTTTGTAGAAAAGCTTGCACTTAGTGCATTTAACGGCGATGTTCATCAGGCAGCATTCCGCATTCTGGCAGATTTTCGTAAAGGCAAGTTTGGTTGGACCGCACTGGAGAGACCGCCAAGGTGATTATTGGTGGGTGTTGTTTTCCTTCAATTAAAAACCAGAAATTTGTGATGCCTGAGGTCTCTCGCACCAGATCTCATTCACTCACTGAGATATCAGTGAGTATTGAATGACATGGTTGAACATAAAGCTTGCAACCTTTTGCTGTAAAAATGGCATGGCCATTGAAGTTGGAGATTGAGGCTCAGAAAACTAAAGACTCGGCAGCTAAGGCTTCCTGCTGCAGTTTTGTATCAGTTTTGTAATTATGTTCATAACCTTGTAACCATAGAAGTCAGGGAATAACAGAACTACAAGGGCACTAAAAATAATTCTATGAAATCACTTATGGTTTGTATATAGCATGCAGTTCAATTCTGAATGCTACAATACAATTTTGATTCTGTCTGGGACAATGGAGTATTTATGAGACTAAAATAGTCCATGTATAACTCAAGACAAGTTGGTTATTACCATTCTTTGGCACCTTATTGTAATTTTCCCAATTAAATGTCTCCTTGAAAGTTGAAACAACAATTTTGTAAGTTTTTTGACAATATTTTTCTACAGAACCTTTTTCTGCTTCAGCTTCCTGGTACAAGAAGATTCTTTGGGACCGAAAAAATAAAATTTTGACTTATCAAATACATCATTATTGGAGGAAAGTACGCTTTTGTCACGGATACGCATATATATATATATATATTTTGATAAGCACGGATACGCATATTTGATCGAAGGGATTTATGTATATGTAAAGGAACAAGTAGATCCTAATACAAAAAAAAAAAAAAACAAATAGGAACAAGTAGATCCTGGCTATACAACTGCACATGGAAGAAACCTATGGTTGTGGTTTTGAGATAACAATGGGAAAAGTGACTTATTTGTAATCGACTTATGTAAAAGTAAGATTGTGTATTTATGTTTGGATTGATGGTAATATAAGTAGCTTTTGTGAAACTGAAACTTGTTTAGAATGACGGTAGCATGAGTTATTCGAAAGCAATGAATGTTGTTCATACCAACAAAATAATGCTGAAAGTAGATGAAATAAATGCTGACGCCAGCAAAAAATAAATGCAGACAAAATATTAAATTAACATAGGACTTATTGGAAGACTGACAAAAATTTAAATATTGTTCTTCAATTATGAATGCTGTTCGGATACATAAAGTGCAAAAGCTACTTTTTGAAAAGCAAAAGCTCAAAATGAGCTTATACTTATAAGTTGCTTTCTTTTAAAAATACAATTGGGGAACATCATACCAAACATATTTTTGATATAAAATTTTTATACCAAACATCATACCAAACATATTAATATGAAAAAGTTCTTAAAGCCTATTTTGGGCTTTTAAACGTGTGTCAGTATCAGTAACAAAATCTTGATGATCTACCCCTTTCTTAGTAGTGAATATTGGACTCCGATTCTTTAGAAAAATTATAGAAATGATTGTTAGAAACTATAGAGGAATTATTGTGTTTCAACTAGACTGTTTGAGCATTGGAAACACCCCGAATCATCACAGAGAAGGAAAAACCTCTTAACTCCAATTGTGAGATGAAAATTTGAACAATTTGCTTGCAGAGGAATAGAATGAAAGAGTTATTCTAAGATGCTAGTTAAAGCCTAAAGCCCGGTTAGGAAGGCGTTATGACGTATGATTAACAAGGTTATTGAAAAAAAAAGGCTAGGCTAATTCATTTTGGTACTGCCCCATTGATCATTGATATTGTGCACTAAAAGGAAAATGGTAGTGAAGCGATTAATCTTCGCTCTTCGTAAGAATTTTGTCTCTGGTTGTAGCATAGCTTCAAAAGAAACTAGATAATAGATATGGCGCTAGTTAATATAGCTCATCCTGTTGGGCAAAGTACTTAAATAGTTAAATCTGTAGTGATAGAAAATCTCACGGGCAAGAGCATCGCGGATGTTAAAGAAAACTCTAAGTTCGGTGACATTCATTCCTACGACGAACCTCGATGGAGAGAAAAAGCCACGATTCCTCTTTCTAAACCTCTTTCTAAAGAATAGCTTCCATTCTGGATTTATGATTCTCCACATTCATGATTAAAACAAAGTAATATCACGTTCTAATTAGGTGGGGGTCAAATAAAACACCTGCAGAACAATATAGTCTTGAATGAACAGGAAAGACCCAAAGAGTCCCACATCGTTTAGTTTCACAAGAACATTCATATATATAAACCTCTGACCGAAGCCAGTTGATTGCCGAGCCGAGTTGCGATGACTTGTCACCCAAGTGGGGGCTTTAATTCGGTGGAACACGCCTTCGGCTCTGTTGGGTTGGGTTAGTTGTGGCAATCTGCCGCTGCCCGCTCCAAGTGAAGAGATGGGCTATGGGTCTTGGGCGAAGGCCTAGGTCTCATGGCACTTAGACGAGGGGCACCGCGTGAGGCCGGTTTCACAGAGCGGCGAGAACCTCCGGCTCTCCACGGTGGAGGGATAACAGCCGCCGCTCATCCGGCCCACAATGCCGGTTGGCCTAGCTGTTTGGACCACTGTTTTTTTTTTCTCCTTTTACCGCAAAATGGGTTTGGCCCAAAACTCAAAATCTGAGAAGACAGACAAAAAATGCGAGGAGCCCACCTTTTACGTTTCCAACCTATATGGGTACTCCATCCGGTCCACGTCACCTCTATCTATCACAAGAACTGTGGAAGGAATTGAAGGATAATGAGGAATTGAAGCATTTCATTCCAAATTTATTTATTTTTTAAATGCTGATTTTGAAATGAAAATAATAATTTTTTAAAATATGTTAGTTGAGATATTATTTTTATTTTAGAATCTTTATCCATTAAAATAATTATTTTTTTAAAGAATGAATAATAAACAAAAAAATTAAATATAGACCGTTCGGATCCCATTTGAACATCCGGATGAGAAAAGTTTCCCTACTCATCAGCTGGATCTGGATAATGAGTTCAAATCAAGGATTCTATTATGAATGATTTGGTAAATTCTATTTTGGGGATTAAATTCATAATACATTAACATACAAAAATCACAGAACTAGATGACATAATACCACTACCACTAGGAGAGAGCAACCAACTCACATATCCAAGTACCTGCTGTGGATTTCCTCCTAACCCTTCACGAACCTTGCGATTACGGAAATGCCAAATACCATAAATTACAGTTATGCTGCTGATTTATCAGTTGTTCATTCTTTTCTTCCTTCTTGTTAATGGACGCCACTGAGCTTCCTGTCTTTTATGTGTTTCTTTACCCTTCATGCATGTCACTTTGCTATTCTGTTGTATTTTTCTAGTCTTTCATGTCACTTCAAAATAATATACGAACTAATCAAGATTTGTGGTCTTCAAACTTAAGCATTTCACTCTCCTTTATGATAACAACCTCTAATAATTCTCACTTCTTCGAACAATGCAGGTGCAGATTCTCTTCGGTACAGGATTGACGTAGACGGTCTCTCTGGTAAAATGTATGTTGGAAAAGCTCTTGCTGCGTCAGGCATGGCATTAGTATTTGATTTTTTTTTATTGCATCTTCTCCTTTAAATAATTTCTACTAATTCAGTATCATGTCTTTGATGAATTACAAGGTCTGTAGAAAAGCTTGCACTTAGTGTATCTAACGACGATGTTCATCAGGCAGCATTCTGAATTCTGGCAGATTTTCGTAAAGGCAAGTTTTCCTTGGATTCAAAAACAAAAACCTGTGATGCCTGAGGTCTCTGGCGCCAAAACTCTTTCACTCACTGATATCAGTGAGCATTGTTATGACATGGTTGAACATAAAGCTTTCAACCTTTCGTTGTAAAAATGTGATGGCCATTGAAGCTCAGAAATCCGAATATTTCGGCAGCTATAGCTTCCTGCTATACGGTGCGTTAGGTCTGGATTTTACCCTGTATCAGTTTTGTAATTATGTTTATAATTAACCTTGTAGCCATAGAAGTCAGGGAAGAACGAAGCCTTACAATGGGACTAAAAATAATTCCTACAGCGAACCTCGATGGAGAAAAAGGCCATAGATTAGATTCCTCTTTACTACAACATCGCAAGCTTCCACTCTGAATTTATGATTACAACAAAGTAAGATCATGTTCTATTCCGTGGGGGTCAAAATATCATCTGCAGAAGAAGATATTTCCGAGCGAGCAAGACATGCAAAGAGTCCCACACCGTCTAGTTTCACGAGAAAATTCTTGTATATAACCCCTGACAGAAGCATTATGAATGCCGAGCTGAGTTGCGCCAGCTTGTCACCCAAGTGGGGGCATTAAAACAGTGGGACACGGTTCAGGTTCGGCCGGGTTGGGCTGGTTGTTGCTAATTGATGGCCTGCCCGCTCCAAGTGGAAAGTTGAGCTATGAAACTTAGGCGAAGGCTTGGGTTTCTTGGCTCTTAGACGAGAGGCACTGCGTGAGGCTGGTTTCACAGAGCAGCGAGAACCTCTGGCTCTCCACAGTGGAGGGATAACAGGCCGCTGCTCATCTGGCCCACATTGCCTGGTTGGCCTAGCTGTTTGGACCACTGTTTTTTTTTCCTTTTCTGCAAAATGGGTTCGGCCCAAAAGGCAAAATCTGACAATTTATTTTAATATCTTAAACTCCAGATGGGAGGAGCCCATCGTTTATGTTTCCAACCTTAATTTGTTCTCATCTAATATTTATTATAAAACATCAATTAACCATTCTCACAAACCAATAAAAATAGTTAAAATCATTAAATTTGTCTTAAAATTTAATTAATTTTTAATATCACATTTACTAATTGTACTAAATTGTAATATCATATTAGTTACTATTCTCACCTACTACCCTTATTAATTATGGGTATACATGGAAACAAATAATTAATGTTCCTTAGGAACAAGCAAGTGTCTTATAAAAAGAACTAAATAAACTTGTTAGTTGATAATCTGTAAATACTTCTTTAAATAAGAAGACATACCCTTGATCTTCACAAGCCTTTAAGATCCAACTTACTTAAACTTTTCCTATATTGAAAAAAAAACATAGAGGAATACTTTATCATACTTCAAGTTTTCTCCTATTAAATTATTATAAGGTTAATATTTGGAAAAATATTTATTAACCACCAATTATATTATGGAATTTCTCCTGGAAAGGTTTTTTTTTTTTTGGAAACCGAAGGTAGGGCAGCTTATTTCCTTTTTGGTTGATACATCAAACTTTTGTCCACATTTTGTCCCACTATTATAATTTTATTTGACAAAGTTTTCTCAACATGAGAGGGAGAAAATGAATCATTGGAAAAGAAAATATATTGAATGCATCGAATGTAGATCCTTAAATATAGCAGTTTGAACTAAAAGTTCATTAAATGTTGCATTCATAAAATATTGCAAAATATCTGCTAGATGCAATACTAACTTGAATGATAACTCATTTGTTGAAGTTAAATGGTGACTCTGCAATTAAATTCTAACAAATCATGTTTAATTATACTTTAACATAATGTTTTTATATTTTACCCCTCATATGTGGTTCAGCGGTTAAACGGTTGGACAAGCTCACTAAAAGGATCGGGTAAAATATGGAATTTGAAGTTGATACTTATGTGGCTAATGCTTTACCCCAACCACGGATATAGATACACTAAGGTTACCTAAAGGATAGTGTGTAACTGATAAGCAATTGGGTCATGTGTCACCGAGTAGGTGCCCTATCCTTGACATGTAGCCTAAAATTTTTCTATACAAAATAAAAATAATGTTTTTATATTTTAAAACTAAAAACATGATATCTACACATCCACGTAGTTGTCTCATTATATTATAATATCATATAAAAGGAACAATAAAAAATAGTTTAGAGCAAACGGAAAGAAACAAAAGTTACAAAATTAAACCATCTATACAAAGTTTGCTTCTCATCACACACTTGGACTACATGCACATCGTAACTATTCATGCATTAATTGGGCCACAAAATTTCATATCCTACCACCCCTTGTCTTTGGGCTTAGTTGGCAAAAGGTTGGACACTCTCACCAAAGGAAGGAGATTCAATCCTGAGAGTTGGTCGAGGCGTTGAGGTAGACATTCTAGGTGATGTAAACTTGTGGAAACGCAGTGAGGTAGATGCATGTGCACTCTCGATCCTGTATGTCCCAGGGAGTAAAGTCAAAGCGCTCTGTCCTGGGATTGTGAGTAACCCAACCCTCTTCTAAAATTTTTATAGGAAAAAAGAAAAATTTCATATCCTACCAACCATTTCGAGCTCTCCACCTTAAATACAACAAAAGCCCTTTCATTCTGATTTCAAGCTTCAGCGTCAAATTCCTCTTGAGAAGCTATTGAGTTTCACACGGCCAACGATCTCAAGACTCAGGTGCTTTCCCCTCTTTTCGATCATGCTCTTACCTGTTTTCTACTGTGCAGTGATGTTTGATTTTTCTAGGAACCAGTTCGGTACCCAAATCTTTTCAGATTTAGACTTTTCAAATATGTGCATGTTTGGTACGTCAATTGGGTGCCTCCAATCGGACTTATACACCGTGAGCATTGGACTTATGGGAATCTTTTTTGTTTTTTGTTTTTTTATTGTTTGGTTGAAAATTTGTTCCAATCAGACTTATGAACTAAAAGTGACATATTTGAAAAGTTACTTTGGAAAGCTTTTGAGCTTATTTTTAAATATCTAAAATAATTTTTTCTAAGATCATAAGATATTTTTTTAGTATCGTTTAGTATCCTGAAGTTTTAATGAGCTCATTTTCAAGCTTTTGAGCTCCTTTATTTTAAGCTTTTGGTGTTCCACAAGATTTATTTTTGCTGTCTTCTTTCTTTAAAAAATTATTTTAACGAGTATAAAATATAAAATAAAGATAATTTCTTAATTATCATTTTTTAAAAAAGTAATTTTTATTTAAAAAATCATCAATTAAAAATCTTTGAAACCGTGAGATTATAGATCTAGACGGTCCAAATCTAACCTTAATAAGTATTTTCTTTTTGTTTTTAGATTGGGTTAAACCCACCTAGGTCCTTATATTTTTAAGGATTTTTACTTTGGTCCCTATACTTTTTGTTGTTGTTTTTTGTCCCTATAATTTATGTCATTCAAAATTTTGGTTCATGTAGATTAGTAAAGATTTGAATGTGAATTTAAGTTTAATAGTAACATTGTTATTAAATAGAATAAACTTAGAAATTCCAAATTTTATATTGAGGTAAATGTTGAGATTTCCATCACATAGGAAATTCCAAAATTTATAATTGAGAGTAGATTATATTTCTTCTAGTCATCATTATTCCCTCAAATTCTTTTGTAAGAGTTCAAAATTTGAATTATTTTGGTCCATTTTATAAAACCCAACTAGAATTGTTTAAACAATTAATGAGCTTTTATTATTATTAATTTTGCCCCACATTAACTATAGATTTTACATTAATTAAAATGTTAATGATATTTATATTTACTCTATTTTCTCTTTTACTTGCCCGTAATTAATGAGGGCATATTCGAAAACAAATTTTATTTTAGACACACCTATTATTTTCAACTAATTTTAACCTATTTCTTACCTAACGTAATTTGACTATTATGCTCTTATTTCCAAATGACAGCTGTCTCAATTTTTTTAAAAAAAAATCAGTTTTTTTAACCTGAAAAGAAAAACATGTTGAAGCTTATAACAAACAACACACAATGTGCAACGGTCAGTCACCCACTATGTACTTCCTTAACTGGAAACATTGAAACATAGCTTCTTTTTTTCTTCCAATTTTTCCTTCTCCGCCCTTTTCCGTCTCATTTGAGTCATTTCTTTCGACTACAGAATCAAAGGCAAAATTCACTTTCCTCGCGCCGTCGTAAATTCCGCCGACGAAGCCTCCCAAGTCTTACAGGCTGACAATATGTCAAACACTAAGGTATTTTACCCTCTGTTCTCTGCTGTGTTGGCTTGCTTGATAGTGTTGAATCCTCTGGCTTTGTTTGTGCTTAATGTGACCTATATAGGGATTAATTTTAGATTTACTTGTTTACTTTTCAAATTTCTGTGTCATTAGCCACTGATTGATTGAAGCAGAGTTCTAATATCTCATTTCTGTCCAAGCAATCTGTTTTAAGCTATTATAAAAGTCCACCCCCTTGAATCTTTTCTTTATTTTAACGTAGTTGTCTCAGAACTCCATTATTAGTTGCTTGGTGTGGTTGGAGAAATATTATTGAGAAGATGAGTTCGCTAATGGTTTCTGATAGACTTGATGGATGAAAACCTAAAACCTGGTATAGAGACATGGATTTCAGCTAGCAAAGTCGTGCGAAGTGCATCAGAGGCTAATGGTTGTTATTATGTAATGAGTAATAAGATTTCTAGAGAGCTTCAGACCTCGGTACTTGATGTACTGGAAGAACTGTTTGATCTTCCACTTAAAACAAAAAAGCAAGAGACCAGTAATAAGCCCTGACATAGTTACTATGAACCATCAACTCCAATATCCCCTTTATATGAATATGTTGGAATTGACTTTGATGGTCCCATTAACAAGGAAGCAATTCAAAAGTATGCCGACATCATGTGGCCTACATGATAATGATACTTATTTTCCTTACATTTCTTGTTACGTTGTAATGAGTCCACGGTGAAAAATCTCACTAGTGGAGAGGGGTTTAAAAGTTCAAGGGGCTTTCTCTCATAAGTTTATATTTCCTGTGACGCTTTCTCAGAGAAGCGCCACATGAAGTGTATATGGAGAAGGAGAGGGGAGTGAGAATAAGGATAAGGAAATGAAGAGGCCAATGAGAGTGGGGACCAAGGATAAGTAAAGGAAGTGGGCCAATGGGAGTGGAGACAAGATAATAAGGAAAAGGAAGAAGGAAATCGACTAGATTAGCTATTAGAAAATAGGGGACCCACAACTATTAAAGTGGGAGTTGATGAATAAGGGTTTGAGAACAATATTAAAAGATACTTTGTGCGGCGTATACTGAGACAAGCACCACACAAAGTGAGTAGCAGTTGTGACACTTTCTTGAGCAAGCGCCACAACTGCTACTTAATTTTTTTTTTAAAAAAAAACACCTTAAGCAAGCGCCACATAAGGCCCACATGAAGTTATGATGCTTACTTGAGAAAGCGTTACAACATCCCAATTTTTATTTTTTAAAAATTCTAGAAGAAGCTGTAGCACTTCTTTAAAGAAGTGTCACAAAACGTGCGCCACTATTTCCTATTTTTGTAGTAGGGAGAGCATGAACATGTGATGTGTGCATTAGGTTGCGCTTTAGAGTAGTGGTAAGATTATTACTATGTGACTAGAAGGTCTCAGGTTCAAATCACCCTTTTTAGTTATTTGAGACATAATGAATGTTAGTTTTTCTAGGAAGATACTCATTCAATCATTTGGATTAGAAACTACCCTATCAATGGAAATCCAAGAACATCCCAAATTTTGGATTGTAGGAATTAAAATATGATATGGGATTGATTATGGAAAATTGAGTCTTAATTATTTTAAAAAGTAATTTTGGATTGTAGGAATTAAAATATGAGTTATTCGAAAGCAATGAATGTTGTTCATACCAACAAAATAATGCTGAAAGTAGATGAAATAAATGCCGACGCCAAAAAAAATAAATGCCGACAAAATATTAAATTAACATAGGACTTATTGGAAGACTGACAAAAATTTAAATATTGTTCTTCAATTATGAATGCTTGTTCGGATACATAAAGCTGCAAAAGCTACTTTTTGAAAAGCAAAAGCTCAAAATGAGCTTATACTTATAAGTTGCTTTCTTTTAAAAATACAATTGGGGAACATCATACCAAACATATTTTTGATATAAAATTTTTATACCAAACATCATACCAAACATATTAATATGAAAAAGTTCTTAAAGCCTATTTTGGGCTTTTAAACGTGCAATTTGAGATGGAAAAGACATTCCAAACACGAGTAGAAGCCTATTCGTTTTTGGGTGCTGAACTTCCTTCTAACATAGAACATAAATATGGTCTTTGACTCTTTGATTGATTGATGAAATATTCTCAAATACTTCTCTTGTGGGTACGTCTTGGAATCTTCATGATATATATACCGGAAGAACGATGAAGACTCGTTATAGTTGTCCGGTATGTTTCTCTCGTATCTCTATTTGCCGTTTATCTTTTGCTTTGAATCCATTTCGATTGTCGGTATCAGTAACAAAATCTTGATGATCTACCCCTTTCTTAGTAGTGAATATTGGACTCCGATTCTTTAGAAAAATTATAGAAATGATTGTTAGAAACTATAGAGGAATTATTGTGTTTCAACTAGACTGCTTTGAGCATTGGAAACACCCTTAATCATCACAGAGAAGGAAAAACCTCTTAACTCCAATTGTGAGATGAAAATTTGAACAATTTGCTTGCAGAGGAATAGAATGAAAGAGTTATTCTAAGATGCTAGTTAAAGCCTAAAGCCTGGTTAAGAAGGCGTTATGACGTATGATTAACAGGTTATTGAAAAAAAAAAAGCTAGGCTGATTCATTTTGGTACTGCTCCATTGATCATTGATATTGTGCACTAAAAGGAAAATGGTAGTGAAGCGATTAATCTTCGCTCTTCGTAAGAATTTTGTCTCTGGTTGTAGCATAGCTTCAAAAGAAACTAGATAATAGATATGGCGCTAGTTAATATAGCTCATCTGTTGGGCAAAGTACTTAAATAGTTAAATCAGTAGTGATAGAAAATCTCACAGCAAGAGCATCGCGGATGTTAAAGAAAACTCTAAGTTCGGTGACATTCATTCCTACGACGAACCTCGATGGAGAGAAAAGCCACGATTCCTCTTTCTAAACCTCTTTCTAAAGAATAGCTTCCATTCGGATTTATGATTCTCCACATTCATGATTAAAACACGGTAATATCACGTTCTAATTAGGTGGGGGTCAAATAAAACACCTGCAGAACAATATAGTCTTGAATGAACAGGAAAGACCCAAAGAGTCCCACATCGTTTAGTTTCACAAGAACATTCATATATATAAACCTCTGACCGAAGCCAGTTGATTGCCGAGCTGAGTTGCGACAGCTTGTCACCCAAGTGGGGGCATTAATTCAGTGGAACACGCCTTCGGCTCGTTGAGTCAAGGTTAGTTGTGGCAATCGCCGGCCCGCCCGCTCCAAGTGAAGAGATGGGCTATGGGTCTTGGGCGAAGGCCTAGGTCTCATGGCACTTAGACGAGGGGGCACCGCGTGAGGCCGGTTTCACGAGCGGCGAGAACCTCCGGCTCTCCAAAGTGGAGGGATAACAGCCCGCCGCTCATCCGGCCCACAATGCCTGGTTGGCCTAGCTGTTTGGACCACCTGTTTTTTCCCCTCCTTTTACCGCAAAATGGGTTTGGCCCAAAACTCAAAATCTGAGAAGACAGACAAAAAATGCGAGGAGCCCACCTTTTACGTTTCCAACCTATATGGGTACTCCATCCGGTCCACGTCACCTCTATCTATCACAAGAACTGTGGAAGGAATTGAAGGATAATGAGTAATTGAAGCATTTCATTCCAAATTTATTTATTTTTAAATGCTGATTTTGAAATGAAAATAATAATTTTTAAAATATGTTAGTTGAGATATTATCTTTATTTTAGAATCTTTATCCATTAAAATAGTTATTTTTTTAAAGAATGAATAGTAAACAAAAAAATTAAATATAGACCGTTCGTATCCCATTTGAACATCCGGATGAGAAAAGTTTCCCTACTCATCAGCTGGATCTGGATAATGAGTTCAAATCAAGGATTCTATTATGAATGATTTGGTAAATTCTATTTTGGGGATTAAATTTATAATACATTAACATACAAAAATCACAGAACTAGATGACATAATACCACTACCACTAGGAGAGAGCAACCAACTCACATATCCAAGTACCTGCTGTGGATTTCCTCCTAACCCTTCACGAACCTTGCGATTACGGAAATGCCAAATACCATAAATTACAGTTATGCTGCTGATTTATCAGTTGTTCATTCTTTTCTTCCTTCTTGTTAATGGACGCCACTGAGCTTCCTGTCTTTTATGTGTTTCTTTACCCTTCATGCATGTCACTTTGCTATTCTGTTGTATTTTTCTAGTCTTTCATGTCACTTCAAAATAATATACGAACTAATCAAGATTTGTGGTCTTCAAACTTAAGCATTTCACTCTCCTTTATGATAACAACCTCTAATAATTCTCACTTCTTCGAACAATGCAGGTGCAGATTCTCTTCGGTACAGGATTGACGTAGACGGTCTCTCTGGTAAAATGTATGTTGGAAAAGCTCTTGCTGCGTCAGGCATGGCATTAGTATTTGATTTTTTTTTATTGCATCTTCTCCTTTAAATAATTTCTACTAATTCAGTATCATGTCTTTGATGAATTACAAGGTCTGTAGAAAAGCTTGCACTTAGTGTATCTAACGGCGATGTTCATCAGGCAGCATTCTGAATTCTGGCAGATTTTCGTAAAGGCAAGTTTTCCTTGGATTCAAAAACAAAAATCTGTGATGCCTGAGGTCTCTGGCGCCAAAACTCTTTCACTCACTGATATCAGTGAGCATTGTTATGACATGGTTGAACATAAAGCTTTCAACCTTCCGTTGCAAAAATGTGATGGCCATTGAAGCTCAGAAATCCGAATATTTCGGCAGCTATAGCTTCCTGCTATACGGTGCGTTAGGTCTGGATTTTGCCCTGTATCAGTTTTGTAATTATGTTTATAATTAACCTTGTAGCCATAGAAGTCAGGGAAGAACGAAGCCTTACAATGGGACTAACAATAATTCCTACAGCGAACCTCGATGGAGAAAAAAGGCCATAGATTAGATTCCTCTTTACTACAACATCGCAAGCTTCCACTCTGAATTTATGATTACAACAAAGTAAGATCATGTTCTATTCCGTGGGGGGTCAAAATATCATCTGCAGAACAAGATATTTCCGAGCGAGCAAGACATGCAAAGAGTCCCACACCGTCTAGTTTCACGAGAAAATTCTTGTATATAACCCTCTGACAGAAGCATTATGAATGCCGAGCTGAGTTGCGCCAGCTTGTCACCCAAGTGGGGGCATTAAAACAGTGGGACACGGTTCAGGTTCGGCCGGGTTGGGCTGGTTGTTGCTAATTGATGGCCTGCCCGCTCCAAGTGGAAAGTTGAGCTATGAAACTTAGGCGAAGGCTTGGGTTTCTTGGCTCTTAGACGAGAGGGCACTGCGTGAGGCTGGTTTCACAGAGCAGCGAGAACCTCTGGCTCTCCACAGTGGAGGGATAACAGGCCGCTGCTCTTCTGGCCCACATTGCCTGGTTGGCCTAGCTGTTTGGACCACTGTTTTTTTTTTCCTTTTCTGCAAAATGGGTTCGGCCCAAAAGGCAAAATCTGACAATTTATTTTAATATCTTAAACTCCAGATGGGAGGAGCCCATCGTTTATGTTTCCAACCTTTTAATTTATTTTAATATCTTAAATAAAGAAAGAGTAGAGAGATAACCAAACACCAAATGCGAGGAGCCCATTATTTACGTTTCCAACCTTAATTTGTTCTCATCTAGTCTTTATTATAAGACATCAACTAACGTTTGTCACAAACCAATAAAAATAGTTAAAGTCAATAAAACTGTCCTAGAATATAAGTAATTTCTAATATTACCCCTACTAATTGCACTAAACTCTAATATTATATAAATTCTTACTCTCACCTACTACCCTTATTAATTATGGGTATATATGGAAACAAATAATTGATACTTCTTAGGAATAAGCAAGTGTTTTATAAAAAGAACCAAATAAACTTACTAGTTGGTATCTTAACCACCAATTATATTATGGAATTTCTCCTGGAAGGTTTTTTTTTTTTTTGGAAACATAGATCTTTAAATATAGCAGTTGGAAATGATAACTTAGCGATTGAAGTTAAATGGTGACTCTGCAATTAAATTCTAACAAATCATGTTTAATTATACTTTAACATAATGTTTTTATATTTTACCCCTCATCCATGGTTTAGCGGCTGAAGGATTGGATAAGCTTATAAAAGGATCGACTAAAATATGGAATTTAAAGTTGATTCTTAATTATGTGGCTAATGCTCTACCCCAACCACGGATATTAGGATATATGCACACTAAGGTTATTCAAAGGAAAGTGTGTAACCTACAAGCAATTGGGTCATGTGTCGTCGAGCATGTAAGTGAGCCCAAGCAAGCCTAAAATTTTTCTATATAAAATAAAAATAATGTTTTTATATTTTAAAACTAAAAACATGATATCTACACATCCACGCAGTTGTCTCATTATATTATAATATCATATAAAAGGAACAATAAAAAATAGTTTAGAGCAAACGGAAAGAAACAAAAGTTACAAAATTAAACCGTTTTTTTTTTTTTACTACAAGAAAGTTTTGGAGGGTTCGGCATCGCCCCCACCAAGGTCGGGGCACGGCCCGGGCTCTATGAGCACTTACGGGGACTTACGAGATCGCCTACTAAAGGAGTCCCGGCGGCGGCAGAGGATCGAACCCACGACCCAAGGGCCTAGTCCTAGATTCTTTACCATCTATGCCAACTCACATTGGCTATACAAAGTTTGCTTCTCATCACACACTTGGACTACATGCACATCGTAACTATTCATGCATTAATTAGGCCACGTAATTTCATATCCTACCACGCTTCGTCTTTGGGCTTAACTGGCAAAAGGGTTGGATACTCTCACCAAAAGGATTTAGAGTTTAGACTATTCATATCTGATCATGCGCATGTTTGGTACGTCAATTGGGTGCCTCCCGTCGGACTTATACACCGTGAGCATTGGACCTATGGGAATCTTTTTTGTTTGTTTTTTATTGTTTGGTTGAAAATTTGTTCCAATCGGACTTATAGACTAAAAGTTACATATTTGAAAAGTTATTTTGAGGAGCTTTTGAGCTCTTTTTCAAAATTCTAAAATAATTTTTTTCAAGATCATGAGATATTTTTTTTAGTACCGTTTAGTATCCTGAAGTTTTAATGAGCTCATTTTCAAGCTTTTGAGCTCCTTTTCAGCTTTTGGTGTTCCACAATATTTATTTTTGTTGTCTTCTTTCTTTAAAAAAATTATTTTAATGAGTATAAACTATAAAATAAAGATAATTTCTTAATTATCATTTTTTAAAAAGTATTTTTTTATTTAAAAAATCATCAATTTAAAATCTTTGAACCCCAACCTTGAGATTATATATCTAGACGGTCCAAATCTAAACTTAAAATAAGTATTCTTTTTGTTTTTAGATTGGGTTCAACCCACCTAGGTCCTTATATTTTTAAGGAGTTTTAACTTTGGTCCCTATACTTTTTGTTGTTGTTTTTTCTCCCTGTAATTTATGTCATTCAAAATTTTGGTTCATGTAGATTAGTAAAGATTTGAATGTGAATTTAAGTTTAATAGTAACATTGTTAAGTAGGCTGATGTGAATTGTTAAATAGAATAAACTTAGAAATTCCAAATTTTATATTGAGGTAAATGTTGAGATTTCCATCACACAGGGAAATTCCAAAATTTATAATTGAGAGTAGATTATATTTCTTCTGGTCATCATTATTCCCTCAAGTTCTTTTTATAAGAGTTCAAAATTTGAATTATTTTGGTTTTTTTTATAAGAGCCGGACAAGAGTTGTTCAAACAATTGATGAGCTTTTTTTTTTTTTCTCCAATTTTGCCCCACATTAACTATAGATTTTACATTAATTAAAATGTTAATGATATTTATACTTACTCTATTTCTCTCTTTTATTTAACCCTAATTAATGAGGGCATACTTGAAAACAAATTTTATTTTAGACACACTTATTATTTTCAACTAATTTTAACTGATTTCTTACATAAGCTAATTTGACTATTATGCTCTTATTTCCAAATGACAGCTGTCTCAAATTTTTTTTTAGACTTTTATGCTCTTATTTCCAAATGACAGCTGTCTCAATTTTTTTTTTTAAAAAAATGTTTTTTTTTAACCTGAAAAGAAAAAACATGTTGAAGCTTATAACAAACAACGGTCAGTCACCCACTATGTACTCCCTTAACTGGAAACATTGAAACAGAGCTTTTTTTCTTCAATTTTTCCTTCTCCGCCCTTTTCCGTCTCATTTGAGTCATTTCTTTCGACTACAGAAACAAAGGAAAAATTCGCTTTCCTCGCGCCGTCGTAAATTCCGCCGATGAAGCCTCTCAAGTCTTACAGGCTGACAATATGTCAAACACTTAGGTATTTTCCCCTCTATTCTCTGCTGTGTTCACTAGTGCAAAAAAGGGTTTTAAGACCGTCTCATTTAGACCGGATTATAGAGAAGCAGGTCTTAAAAGTATGACCGGTGGCAGTTTCGTAAATATAAAGAACTTTTTGAACTGGATTATAAAAGATCCGGTCTTAAAAATATGACCGGTGGCACTTTCGTAAATATATAGAACACTTTTAAGACCGGACTATAAAAGATCCGGTCTTAAAAGTATGACCGGTGGCAATTTTGTAAATATATAGAACACTTTTAAGACCGGACTATAAAATATCCGGTCTTAAAAGTATGACCGGTGGTAATTTCGTAAATATTGTGAGAAGACGCTGATCAAGTCCGAGAATGCGATGATTTATTCCTTCGCTTATTTGGAATTATATATAGATGCTAATAAGTAAATAAACCTAGGCAGTTCCTATAATTTAGGGATTACAATCAGGAATATAATTACGAAATTCATAAAACCATGATCTGCTAACTTAATTCCTAAAATCTCTCTAACATCTTAATTAATATGATTACAATCAAGAATTTAATTACGAAATTCAAAAAATCATGATCTGCTAACTTAATTCCTAAAATCTCTCTAACAACTTAATTAAGATGATTACAATCGAAATTTAATTACGAAATTCAAAAACCTTGATCTCGCTAACTTAATTCCTAAAATCTCTCTAACAACTTAATTAAGATAATTGCACAATATAAT
The DNA here is from genome assembly GCA_025563575.1 of Acacia pycnantha. Taxonomy (NCBI): domain Eukaryota; kingdom Viridiplantae; phylum Streptophyta; class Magnoliopsida; order Fabales; family Fabaceae; genus Acacia; species Acacia pycnantha. The sequence continues at coordinate 1,149,866 of JAMWYP010000196.1, read as the reverse complement.
CGTATACGCTAATTAATTAAATAAATAGAACACTTTTAAGACCATTTGTTTCAAACAGACGGTCTTAAAAGATAAACCGTCTGTTTGAAACAGACGGTCTTAAAAGTGTAAAAAAAAAAAAATTATATAGAACACTTTTAAGACCGTTTGTTTGAAACAGACGGTCTTAAAAGTGTAAAAAAAAATTATATAGAACACTTTTAAGACCGGTTGTTTCAAACAGACGGTCTTAAAAGTGTTCTATATATTTAAGAAATTGCCACCGGTCAATTTTTTTTTTTTTTTTTACACTTTTAAGACCGGTTGTTTAAAACAACCGGTCCTAAAAATATACTTTTAAGACCGATTGTTTCAAAAAACCGGTCTTAAAAGTGTTAAAAAAACTAAATTCGCTAATGTTAAGTCTGTGAGTTTGCTTTGTCTTCTTGGTGATATAACATTTGCTTAGTTATAGATTCAACGAGTGTCCCAAGAGCCTCACGGGCAAATCCTCAGCAAGAATGTCATCCTCTTCCTCTAACCTACTCGCAATCTTCGTAAGTCATCATAAGAGTCGCACAATCAAATCCTTAGCAACGTTGGCAGTGAGATGCTTCGAGGGTTTTGCGATGGCGTCGACTCAATCCTCGGCAACGGCGAGCGTACTACTTTGAGGATTCTGGACGACGGCGGCTCCTTCCTCTTCGATCTATGGGTCCTTCCACGCCGCCTTCGCATAGATCCGGTTTGAAATCAAAACCCAGATATCTTCTTGCTTAAGTCTGTTTATTTCCTATATTGACCGCTCCTGCTCAGATCTGAACTTCGATTTTGGTTGCTTGAATAGATCTGGACTTCAAATTCGATTTTCATGGTGAATGATTTCGTTTCTTGTTATTTTTGTTTATTTCGGACTTTGTAATCATCTTTTTGTTTTTCTTGTTGTTGTTGTTGCTTCCAATCTTCTCTTGGTTCTCCATCGTTGATGACGGAGGGACATTCAAAATGTTGCCAGATCTGGTGATTTGGGACCGATTGTTTCATTTGAGTTTATTATTATTATTATTATTTTGAAACACTTTTAATACCGGATGTTTAAAATGTCCGGTCTTAAAGAAATTCTTTAAGACCGGTTACAAGTCCGGTCTTAATAGGGAAACTTTTAATACCGCCTGGAACAAGACCTGTCACGGGTCCGGTCCTAATATACCTGTTTTGTCCGGTCTTAAAAGCCTTTTTTCCACCCGTGGTTGGCTTGCTTGATAGTGTTGAATCCTCTGGCTTTGTTTGTGCTTAATGTGACCTATATAGGGATTAATTTTAGATTTACTTGTTTACTTTTCAAATTTCTGTGTCATTAGCCACTGATTGATTGAAGCGAGTTCTAATATCTCATTTCTGTCCAAGCAATCTGTTTTAAGCTATTATAAAAGTCCACCCCTTGAATCTTTTCTTTATTTTAACGTAGTTGTCTCAGAACTCCATTATTAGTTGCTTGGTGTGGTTGGAGAAATATTATTGAGAAGATGAGTTCGCTAATGGTTTCTGATAGACTTGATGGATGAAAACCTAAAACCTGGTATAGAGACATGGATTTCAGCTAGCAAAGTCGTGCGAAGTGCATTAGAGGCTAATGGTTGTTATTATGTAATTAGTAATAAGATTTCTAGAGAGCTTCAGACCTCGGTACTTGATGTACTGGAAGAACTGTTTGATCTTCCACTTAAAACAAAAAAGCAAGAGACCAGTAATAAGCCCTGACATAGTTACTATGAACCATCAACTCCAATATCCCCTTTATATGAATATGTTGGAATTGACTTTGATGGTCCCATTAACAAGGAAGCAATTCAAAAGTATGCCGACATCATGTGGCCCACATGATAATGATACTTATTTTCCTTATATTTCTTGTTATGTTGTAATGAGTCCATGGTGAAAAACCTCACTAGTGGAGAGAGGTTCAAAAGTTCAAGGGGCTTTCTCTCATAAGTTTATATTTCCTGTGACGCTTTCTCAGAGAAGCGCCACATGAAGTGTATATGGAGAAGGAGAGGGGAGTGAGAATAAGGATAAGGAAATGAAGAGGCCAATGAGAGTGGGGACCAAGGATAAGTAAAGGAAGTGGGCCAATGGGAGTGGAGACAAGATAATAAGGAAAAGAAAGAAGGAAATCAACTAGATTAGCTCTAAGAAAATAGGGGACCCACAGCTGCTAAAGTGGGAGTTGATGAATAAGGGTTTGAGAAAACAATATTAAAAGATACTTTGTGCGGCGTATCTTGAGACAAGCACCACACAAAGTGAGTAGCGGTTGTGACACTTTCTTGAGCAAGCGCCACAACGCTACTTAATTTTTTTTTTTAAAAACACCTTAAGCAAGCGCCACATAAGGCCCACATGAAGCTATGATGCTTACTTGAGAAAGCGCTACAACATCCCAATTTTTTTTTTTTTTTAATTCTAGAAGAAGTTTGTGACACTTCTTTAAAGAAATGTCACAAAACGTGCGCCACTATTTCTTATTTTTGTAGTAGGAGAGCATGAACATGTGATGTCTGTATTAGGTTGCGTTTTAGAGTAGTGGTAAGATTATTACTATGTGACTAGAAGGTCTCGGTGTCAAATCACCCTTTTTTAGTTATTTGAGACATAATGAATGCTAGTTTTTCTAAGAAGATACTCATTCAATCATTTGCATTAGAAACTACCCTATCAATGAAAATCCACCCTTAATATGTGCAATTAATTAATAGAGATAGTTTGAGGAAAAAATTATAAATTTTTTAAAAAAGGTTGATTGAAGCAGAGTTCTAATATCTCATTTACGTCCAAGCTTTTAAGCTATTATAAAAGTCCACCCCCTTGAATCTTTTTCTTTATTTTAACGTAGTTGTCTCTGAACTCCATTATTAGTTGCTTGGGGAGATTGGAGAAATATTATTGAAAAGATGAGTTCGCTAATGGTTTCTAAGATTGCTGTGATAGACTTGATGGATGAAAAGCTATAACCTGGAAAAGAGACATGGATTTCATCTAGCAAAGTCGTGCGAAGTGCATTAGAGGCTAATGGTTGTTTTTATGTATTGAGTAATAAGATTTCTAGAGAGCTTCACAACTCGGTACTTGCTCTAGTGGAAGAACTGTTTGATCTTCCACTTGAAATAAAAAAGCAAGAGACCAACAATAAGCCCTACCATGGTTACTATGGACCATCGACTCCAATATCTCCTTTATATGAATCTGTTGGAATTGACTTTGATGGCCCCATTAATAAGGAAGCAATTCAAAAGTATGCCAACATCATGTGGCCCACATGATACTTGTTTTCCTTACCTTTCTTGTTATGATGTAATGAGTCCACATTGGGAAATCTGATAAGTGGAGAGGGGTTTAAAATTGTTCAAGGGGCTCTCTCTCTTACAAGTTTACACTTTCTTTGTTGTTTTCTTAGGGAAGCGCCACATGAAGTGTATATGGAGAAGGAGAGGGGAGTGAGAATAAGGATAAGGAAAGGAAGAGGCCAATGAGAGTGGGGACCAAGGATAAGTAAAGGAAGTGGGCCAATGGGAATGGAGACAAGAGAATAAGGAAAAGGAATGAGGATAACGATGAGAAGAGCGGTTAGAAAATAGGGGACCCACAACTGCTAAGTGGGAGCTGATGAATAAGGTTTGAGATTTTTTTTTTTTAAAAAATACTTTGTGTGGGGTATACTGAGACAAGCGCCACACAAAGTAAGTAGCAATTGTGACACTCTTGAGCAAGCGCCACAACTGCTACTTCAACTTTTTTTTAAAAAACACCTTATCTGGCGCTTGGTCAAGCAAGTGCCACATAAGGCCTACATGAAGCTATAACGCTTACCTGAGAAAGCGTTGTAACATCCCAAATTTTTTTTAAAAAAAATTGTTGAAGAAGCTGTGGCACTTCTTTAAAGTGTCACAAAACGTGCGCCACTATTCCCTATTTTTGTAGTAGTGAGAGCATGAACATGTGATGTGTGTATTAGGTTGTGCTTTGGAGTAGCGGTAATATTACTACTATGTGACTAGAAGGTCTCAAGTTCAAATCACCCTTTTTCAGTCATTTGAGACATAATGAATGTTAGTTTTGCTAAGAAGATACTCATTCAATCATTTGGATTAGAAACTACCCTATCAATGGAAATCCTCCCTTAATATGTGCAATTAATTAATAGAGATAGTTTGGGGAAAAAAATATAAATTTAAGAAATAAAGTTAATTAAAATCTTACAGTTTATGCAATGAGTAAAGTCATTGACTAACTTCTACATTTGAGGTGGGAGGGAATACTTTATTAGATTGTTAGAAATTGGATTGTTCAATTAGGATCAACCTAGCTTGTCCACGCATCTTTGATATGTATTCATTTACACTTTTGATGTTGGAACATTGCAACATTTTATAATGTAGTCTACTCAATTTTTAATATAAGAGTTATATAACTAATTTGTAAATATTAAAAAAATTGATCAAATTAGTTATTTGTAATAAATATATATTAGTTTGTCTAGAATACCCTTTCAAATTATCTGCATTGTAGCTAGTACTCTCTTGGGAGAAACCCTTTATATGTGCAATTAATATAGATACTTTAGGGAGAAAATTATAAATTTAGAGAATAAAGTGAATTGAAATTTTATATTTAGAATTAAAGTAAACTTCTTGTCTACTTCAAATGTTTAGTAATAGTTATAATAGTAAATAAAGATATTAAATATCAAAGAAGTTGCATTGGAATGCTTCCTCTACACCATTATATCTCTAAGGGTAGTGATGCATTTGTAGTTTTGTACACATAAACTAAATGAATCAAGACTTTGATTAAATAAACAATATTTTGTTGAGAAGTTAATGGAGGATAAAAATCTCTCTCCTTCTCTTACTTCAAATATATATATTTTTTTCCAGAAATTTCCAAAAAGTTGAATTATCTAATTCCTTCGACCCTAACCCAAAACAATAATATTTTAAGTATGCATATAATTTCAAATTTAATTTGTTCTGTTATTAATATTTAGGTGATTATTTATACTTCGTAGCATAAGAAAAAACATCTAAGCTTGTAACACCCCTACTGGCCTCACCCTTTCGGGTGGCGGATAGAGGGATTCCCTTTTATAATTACCGTATTTTACCTAATTACTACTTATTAACATGCAACAAAGGTTGACGTGACAGAGTATATCTTGGTTGGATATCGACAATCTTGGTATAATTAAAAGCAAGCGACAAAATATGATTCTCGAAGGGTTAAATATACAGTTATCCACTCTATGCCCATAAGGCCAAAAAATATGTAGTTATCCAATTCCAAAATAAAAAAATAATCTTCCTCCGCCACCAACAACTCAAGCTCCGTAGTCTTACCCTTGTCACCAGATACAACTAGAGCTGGGAATCGGGGCCGGCCCGGCAGACAGGGCCTGGAGTAAGAAAAACATATGTTTTTCAAAGCTCGGTCCGATAGCACCAGAGCCAGGGTCGGCCCTATAGGGCCTGAAAATTACTATTCTAAATTTTAACTATTTTTCCTGCGTTTTTTTCAAAGAAATATAATTAGTAAATTGCAACCATTAAAGTTCTAATCTATCAAATAAATATTATCAACATTAATATCTAAACAATATAAATCATTCAACAAATAAACACATTTATTAATTCGTAATAAAAAACAAATAAACACAAAGAATATGTTTTTTCCTTTTTTTTCTTCAAAAAATATTAAATAAGGGAATTGCTTTATGTATGCCCACGACAAAATGCCTTGGCCTCTTGTAATTTTGTGTGTCTGTAGATTCCTTCGGTTCAGGCATGATTTTACTGACAGGTAAAAATAATTATACTTATTTTACACAAAATATATTTATAATTTATTACTAATATAATATTGTAATACCAAAGTATGTGTTTATTTAATATGAAAACATCCATTCTTTAAAATTTATAACAACTAATTATGTGTTTTAATACAGAATAATAATAAACATAAAAAAGGTTATAGTTTAAACTAAAAAAATCTAAGTAATTACAAATAAACACATTCATCAAGTGAAAGTCTAGGTAATTTTTTTTTTTTAAAAAATGCTACAGTTAAACGGACCTAACGGGCCGGCCTGAATAAGCCCGAGGCCCTACAGGGCCGGCCCTGCAGGGCCAATTTCAAATTTCTAGCATATTTTTCAAGTCCGAGCCCTACAGGGCCAGGGCTTAAACGGGCCGGGCCCATCGATTTCCCGGCTCTAGATACAACCCTCAAAGTGCTTCCTGAAGCTTTACAAAAATCTGGGATTCATAAATGAATCCTAGAGTAACCGTTAATCTCATATGTAATGCATAAACAGTGTATGTATGTAACCATAATTAGGAAAAACACCAGATATCAGCATTCAGTAACAAATGCGCAGTAACACAAATGCAACATACCAAGTATACAGTGTTAATCTGCGGTCTGCGGAAGGACTACATGTCCTAGAAACAAACGCAGGATCGCTCAACAAAGCGAGCCGAATCCACAGCGCTAGGAAAGTCATAGTAGTGGGGCTTCGAACCCAGACCACATTGAATGCACACAAACGCATGTCCCTTTTCAGGAGACACGGGTCCACAATCATGGAAAATACAAACATACAAAGAAACACAGAACACATGAGGATTAAGGTTACTACCTGGTAGTTGACCAAAATTATTAGTATCATTTTTCTCCAGGCACACAAAATCAAAGTGACCCTAAAATAATCAAAATATAAATAACTCCTCTTTAAAACATTTATTTGATGACTTAAAAATATGCCTTCTTCAACCTAAAAAAAATCTCTCAATCTTATACTAAGATCCTATTTTTGAACACTTTGAAGGCGTTAGAAACACCAACAAAAACTACTTTCCCATGTCCATAAGGTTGGCAGACACAATAAATTCCCATTTTCAACAACCATTTTTTTTCTATCATAATAATCTTTCTTCCTAAACTCCAAACCTTAAATTCAATCCTTTGTTCATTCATTTTATCTATTATTCATTCCCATTTTATGAAGAAGAAGAAGAAAAAACGCAGGGTAAGTATTACCACTTCCACAACCGTAAGGTGATTTCTCTCTAATAATCTAGAAAAATCTAGAAAAATCTCCTCTCATTCTCTTTGATCTTGTAGAACGACCTAAAGGTGATACGATACAGAAGAATTCAACATGAGCCAAAAAGATCGTAGCTTTCAACTCCTGAATTAATAAACTATTAAACACAGCATATTCCTGTCTGAGGACTTCATAAAATATAAAATAGTTATGGTGGCAAATCTATAAGCACTACAAAATGTAAGCCCCATTTATTAGATGTTAAAATTCAAAAAGGGAGTTAAAAGCAATTACTCCATTTTGGGTGGGTGAATCAATACAGAACAGAAGAATGATATCAAACGCCTGCCAGGAATGAACACAAATGATATCCCTCACGTACGTAATTTATTGGTATGTGATGATGCACAACAAAGGACATTAATTCCCAAATATTTATTTATTTCATTAATATGAGAGGAAGCTAAGGGGGTTGTTTTAACAAAATATAATGATAATAGGTTTTTTTTTTTTTTAGTGAGGCATAAGGATTGCTTAAGCTACTAAAAATGAACAATAGACTTCTCTAACCAAGTTACAACATGTATATAAGGATTGGGATTCGAGCATCGAATATTTATTAAAATAACAAATTAATTAATTTAAATACCTTTATCCAACATTGGAGCATCTTAAAAGTTAAAATAACCATCACGTGATAAGGATAAAATATATATATAAAAAATAATATGTTTTTTTAAGTCCTTATATTATACTATAACATGGTATTATATTTCTCTTCTTATGGACAAAAATAATAGATAATGAGGTAAAATACATTTTTAGCTTCTTTGAAATTATTTACCTCAATTTATCCATAACCAAATTTAATAGCCATATTTTCCGAATAATTCCACATTATTTCCCATAATTAATACTCCCTCCGGTCCTAATTATAGGAGCTATTTAACCGATTTTGGGAGAATTAAGGAGAGGAGTTAAATTAGTTAATTTTACTCATTTTCCTAAAATGTCCTTATATAAATTTAAAATGACACAAGTTGCCCTAATTATAAATGTTTCTAATTTGCCTTATGTTAGACATCCATGACATATTTTTTTAGTATAGATGTATATTAGTTGCTTTTTATATAGCTATGTGTATACATATGGAACCAGTTTCCCTGCCTGTCCAAAGGACAGGCAGGGAGAGCTTGTCTCATCTGGACCGTCTAGATGAAATACGGGCGGTCAGTTTCATTTTTTTAAAAAATTATTTTAATAGATAGAGAATCTAAAATTAAGATAGTCTTTCAACTAATATTTTTCAAAAATGATTTTTTTAATTTAAAAATCACCAAATAATAAATATGAAATATGGACCGTCCGGATCTCATCCGGTCGGTCCGATGAGACAAGCTCTCCTGCTGTCCAAAGCACGGGCGGGGAAGCTAATTCCGTATACATATAGATCTAATTTCCTTTCCACACGCTTTCTAATTGAAATAATGGTCTTGCTATATAAACATATATGTGTGTATATATATAGATCTATCTACATACATAGAGACACACACACCCATATATCTACACACATACACACATACATACCTACGTACGTACGGACACACACACACACATATATATTAGCACACATAAACACATATATACATATATATGTACACACATATATATAAATGCTCTTAATAATAAGTATAAATAGGGGTATTATAGGAAAAAATTGACAAAAGTTAAAACTTGCTCTTATCATTAAGACCAATACCAACTCCAAAATTTGCTCCTATAATTAGGACCGGAGAGAGTATATCCTGTCAGAGAAATAAATACCTTGACTACCATTACTTGATGAAAAATGCATATATTCCATTGACTAATTTACATGAAAATTGGGGTGTTACACAGCTCTTGTATTAGTCAACATGCTTGTAATTTCATTCAGGGAAAAAAGACATGCTTGTAATTTCTAGTGAAACAACAGTGTCTTAACTTTCAAGATCGGCTTACCGAAGCACACTAGACACCTTCATTGTTTAATTTTAAAACTTGACCTGTTGTAATTCGTCTTGTTTAAATTACCCACAGAGGAAAGGAACTAATTCAAATATCTTTTTATTTTCTAAGTTACGACAAATTAAAGTAGCTATATATCAAAGCTATTCTGGTTTTCTCTAAGTTAGTGTCCTTGCCTTTGCCATCACAATCATCATTACGATACGACCTTATTTGCCACATAAATAACTATTTCTCCCTTTTATATTAATTAGAAAAAAATTGCGTGTTTGACAAGTTATTACATATTCTTTTATACGTGTATGCATCCATTGGCAAGATACATGCATTAGTTCATTTATAACTCCTAGTTTCCCGGGGAGATTGGAGAAATATTATTGAGAAGATGAGTTCTCTAATTGTTTCTGAGATTCCTGTAATAGACTTCTCCGATGAAAACTTTAAAACTGGTATAGAGAGACTTGGTTTTCAGCTAGCCAAGTCATACAAAGTGCACTAGAAGCTAATGGTTGTTTTTACGCGATGAGTAATAAGGTTTCTACGGAGCTTCATAACTCAGTACTTTCTCCAATCGAAGAACTTTTTGATCTTCCACTTGAAACAAAAAAAGCAAAAGACCACCGATAAGCCCTTTCATGGTTACTGTCAACGAAGTCCTCAAGCCCCTTTATATGAATCTGTTGGAAATGACTTTGATGGCAAAGTTAATAAGGAAGCAGTTCAAAAGTATGCCAACATCATGTGACCAACAGGATATGATCATTTTTGTACTTCTTAAAACTTGTCTACGTTGCTGTTTTATTGTTAACCTTTCTAGTTATATTCTTGAATTTTATGCGGTCATTAATTGTTTCGGTTGATGTTTCATATGTTTTGTTGATATGATTTGATTTGTATTTATCGCTCCCTCTAGTTCTTAATATAGAAATTAACCAAGGAGTTGATCTTGGTTCTCATATGTACAATATTTCTCTCTCCAATCTCTCTCTCTCTCTCTAGTGTTTCCGACAGTTTCTTTCATTGTTTGAGTAGTGAGACTATCAATCAGTATGCCGAGTTGCTAGTAGAAATGGACCAATCTGCTAAAAGATTACTGTTTGATGCTTATGGTTTGGACAAAAGACATTGTGATTCACTGTTTGAATCAACCAGTTACATACCTAGAAGCTTCAAATGCCTAATATCTCAGAACTAGATGACATAATACCACTACGAGGGAGCAACCAATTCACTAAATTAATTCACATATCCAAGTACCTGCTGTGGATTTCCTCCTAACCCTTCACGAACCTTGCGATTACGGAAATGCCAAATAACATAAATTACAGATATGCTGCTGATTTATCAGTTGTTCATTCTTTTCTTCCTTATGTTTTTCTTTACACTTCATGTCACTTTACTATTCTGTTCTATTTTTCTAGTCTTTCATGTCACTTCAAAATAATATACGAACTAATCAAGATTTGTGGTCTTCAAACTTAAGCATTTCACTCTCCTTGATGATAACAACCTCTAATTCTCACTTCTTTCAACAGTACAGGTGCAGATTCTCTTCGTAAACGGTACAGGATTGACGTAGATGGTCTCTGGTAAAATGCATGTTGGAAAAGCTCTTGCTGCGTCAGACATGGCATCAGTATTTGAATTTTATTGATTTCATCTTCGCCTTTAAATAATTTATACTAATTCAGTATCATGTCTTTGATGAATTACAGGTTTGTAGAAAAGCTTGCACTTAGTGTATGTGACGGCGATGTTCATCAGGCAGCATTCTGAATTCTGGCAGATTTTCGTAAAGGTCAGAGATTCGTCTTTTCTACAACATCGCAAGCTTCCACTCTGAATTTATGATTACAACATAGTAAGATCATGTTCTATTCCGTGGGGGGTCAAAATATCATCTTCAGAACAAGATATTTCTGAGCGAGCAAGACAGATGCAAAGAGTCCCACACCGCTTAGTTTCACAAGAAAATTCTTTTATATAAGGCTCTGACTCAAACATCGTAATTGCCGAGCTGAGTTGCGCCAGCTTGTAACCCAAGTGGGGGCATTAAGACAGTGGAACACAGCTCAGATTCATCTGGGTTGGGCTGGTGGTTGCTATTTGCTGGCCTGCCCGCTCCAAGTGGAAAGTTGAGCCATGGGACTTGGGCGAAGGCTTAGGTCTCTCGGCTCCTAGATAAGAGGGCACTGCGTGAGGCTGGTTTCACAGAGCAGCGAGAACCTCTGGCTCTCCACAGTGGAGGGATAACAGGCCACTGCTCTCCCGGTCCACATTGCCTGGTTGGCCTAGCTGCTTGGACCACTGTTTTTTGCCCTTTTCTGCAAAGTGGGTTCGGCCCAAAATGCCAGATGGGAGGAGCCCGTCATTTATGTTTCCAACCTTAATTTATTTTAATATCTTAAATAAAAAACTTGTTTACCTTAGCTTTCTTGTTATGTTGAGATGAGTCCACATTGGGAAATCTCACAATCTACGTCAGGTAGATTCTCACTTCTTAAAATGTATGTTAAGAGGGGTTTAAAAGTTTAAGGGGCTTTCTCTCTTAATAGACTAGTTTTTTAGGATTAAGCTCTCTCTTTGGGTTTATGATCATCACGTTGGTGCTTTTATTAAGAGCCCAACGTTCACAGAAAGGCTACCACCAGAGGTTTCTGACCAACAAGAGGCTGGATGAAGTACAATTTATAAATTCAAGGGCCACATCCCAAAAGGCTAAGCTATTGGGAGGGAGAGGCCATTGAACTTATAAACCTCACTCCACTTGTGAGATTTTCCAACGTGAGACTCATTACATATGCTTGAACTTTCTGCAACCATTAATTGTTTCTTTCATTTGTGTGAATAGTGAGACGATCAATCAGTATGCAAAGTTGCTTGTAGAAATGGACCAAACTGCTAAAACATTAGTGTTTGATGCTTATGGTTTGGACAAAAGACACTGATTCACTACTTGAATCAACCAATTACTTGCTCCGAAGCTTTAAGTACCATTTACCTCATACATGAGAATATGGCAGGTTTGCAAGTTAAACTTAAAAGTGGTGAATGAATTGATGTTGATCCCCCACCCTGCTTGTTTCTTGCCGGGGCAGGTGATGCAATGAAGGTGGGTCATTTAATTTTTTTTTTCACATCTTTATATATTGTGGATTGAGGGAGTATATTTTTACTATGAATTTTGCCATATGTCTGTGTTTTATACTAAGTAGACGCTACTATGAAAAAGGGTAGATGTGACACTTCATTTTATAATAATTGTGGCCTTAGGAAGCGCCACATATCCTATCAGTACAAAAAGAAGCTGTGAGCGCCACATGAAGTGTATATGGAGGAGGAGAGGGGAGTGAGAATAAGGATAAGGAAAGGAAGATGCCAATGAGGGTGAGGATCAAGGATAAGTAAATGAAGTGGGTCAATGGGAGTGGAGACAAGAGAATAAGGAAAAGGAAAGAGGAAATCTTCGAGAGAAGTTTTTGGAAAATAGGGGACACATTGTTGTTAAAAGTAGGAGTTGATAAAGAAGGGTTTAGAAAAATATTTAAAAATACTCGTGTGGCATGTACTAAGACAAACGCCACACAAAATAAGTAGTAATTATGACACTTCCTTAAACAAGCGTCACACAATGTAAATAGTAGCTGTGACACTTCCTTAAACAAGTGCCACACAAAGTAAGTAGTAGCTATGACACTTTCTTAAGCAAGCGTCACAACTATTACTTTAGTTTTTTTAAAACATTTTATGTGGTGTTTGGTCAAGAAAGTGTCACATAAGGCCCACATGAAAAGCATCATAGCATACCCATTTTTAAAAAAAAATAAAAAAATTAGGTGATTATTTTCTCTCTCCTTCTCTCACTTCAATTTTTTTCTCTCTAGAAATTTTCAAAAAGTTGAATAATCTAAATTCCTTCAACCCTAAACCCAAAACAATACTATTTGAAGTATGCATATAATTTCAAATTTGTTCTGTTATTAATATTTAGGTGATTATTTATACTTCGTAGCATAAGAAAAAACATTTCAGCTTCTATATTAGTCAACATGCTTGTAATTTCATTGAGGAAAAAAAAACATGCTTGTAATTTGTAGTGAAACAACAGTGTCTTACCGAAGCACAATAGACACCTTCATTTTTTAATTTTAAAACTTGACCTGTTGTAATTCGTCTTGTTTAAATTACCCACAGTGGAAAGGAACTAATTCAAATATCTTTTTATTTTCAAGTTACGACAAATTAAAGTAGCTACCAAAGTATCAAAGCTATTTTGGTTTTCTCTAAGCTAGTGTCCTTGCCTTTGCCATCACAATCATCATTACGATACGACCTTATTTGCCACACAATTATAACTATTTCTCCCTTTTATATTAATTAGAAGAAGAAAAATTGAATGTTGCGTGTGTGACAAGTTATTACATATTCTTTTATACGTGTATGCATCCATTAGCATAAGATACATGCATTAGTTCATTTATAACTCCTAGTTTCCTGGGGAGATTGGAGAAATATTATTGAGAAGATCGATGAGTTGTCTAATGGTTTCTGAGATTCCTGTTATAGACTTCTCCGATGAAAACTTAAAAACTGGTATAGAGAGACTTGGTTTTCAGCTAGCCAAGTCATACTTGCACTTTGTATGACTGGTATTAGACACCATACTCTCTCTCTCTCTCTGTTTCCGACAGTTTCTTCATTGTTTGAGTAGTGAGACTATCAATCAGTATGCCAAGTTGCTAGTAGAAATGGACCAATCTGCTAAAAGATTACTGTTTGATGCTTATGGTTTGGACAAAAGACATTGTGATTCACTGTTTGAATCAACCTGTTACATACCCAGAAGCTTCAAATGCCTAATATCTCAGAATAATGAGAGTGATTTAGGATTGCTTGCTCACACAGACTTATCATACTTCACCATTTTACATCAGAAAAATGTGAGAGGTTTGCAAGTTAAACTGAAAAGTGGTGAATGGATTGATGTTGATCCCTCACCCTCCTTGGTTTTTTTTTTTTGGGACAGGTGATGCATTAAAGGGGGGTTATTTAAATTATTTTCATATAAGAATCTCAAAAACTGTTTTAATTTTTGAAGTTTCATTTTTACAAATAAATGCTCTTTTTGTTGATATTAAATTACAGGTTTGGAGTAATGACAGAAATACTAGATTGTGAGCACAAAGTCATTATAAAGGGGAAGAAGAAAAGGTGCTCCATGGTATTATTTTCTAAATATAAAACCTCAATCTATTTTTTTTCTCAACTTTATAGTCGTAATTTTTTTTTTCCTATTTTTGCAAGGTATCCCTATTTATTACACATAGTATAAGGGTTTCTATTAAAGGCTAATTATGATGCACATGATTTGAAAAGATATTCTAAAAACTCTTTCACTCAATGATATCAGTGAGCATTGTTATGACATGGTCATAAAGCTTGCAACCTTTCGTTGAAAAATGTGATGGCCATTGGAGTTGGTAATTGAAGCTCAGAAATCCGAATATGGCTTCCTGCTATACGGTCCATTAGGTCTGGATTTTACCATGTATCAGTCTTGTAATTATGTTTATAACCTTGTAACCATAGAAGTCAGGGAAGAACAAAGCCTTACAACAATGGGACTAAAAATATTTGTATGAAGTAAAGAATGGTTTAAATATACTACTCAGGTCCTATTTATAAGTCATTTTTTACCAAAAAATTGCTTCTATTTATGTCAGGTTTGGGATAATAAATGAGATTGTGACAATTTTGTCCATATTAATTGTACCAATGAAAATAGAGAGAGAACAATTTGGTTCTCTTTAATATGTGTGATTTAGTTTAAAAGAACTTATAAATAGGATCGAGTGGTAGCTAGTAATCCAATTCGAAATACTATTTTGATTCTGTCTTGTATAACTCAGACATGGTTGTGTCACTTGAATTACTTTGAGAAATGAATATATAGGAACTTGGAATAGTTTAAAGTTTGCTTCTTCTCCTCCTCTCAGAAATCAGAATACAATCCGAATGACCTGAAATTAAATGCTCTTCTGTTCTAAATATAAGACATATTTGACTATTTTTTAGAGAGATTAAGGAAACTAAATAAATTACTTGATCATATCATATGTTGTGTATCCTTAGATTATATATCAATTTATAAGTCTAGAAAATAATCTGGAGAAAAATAAAAATAAAAACTTGAAAGTAATTTAATTAATTTTCTGAACATATCCAAAAAAAAAAAAAAAATCAACGGTCTTATAGTTAGACCCAGGGAGTAGTAGTCTTTATTTTTTTAACAACATTTTCCTCTGAAACTTTTTCTTCTTTAGCACACTAACAGATTTGACCGATAAATTTCTGACTTATGAAATTCGTTATTGTTGGAGGAAAGTAACTTTTTTTCCCTCACGGATACGCATATTTTGTTAAAGGGATTACGTATATGTAAAGGAACAAGTAGATCTCGGCAATACAGATGCACATGGAAAGAAAGTTTTTGCAGTTCCACGTTAGAGAGTTATGGATGACGAGTAACGCAGATCTTGGCGATGGGAAATACAGCTTCACATGGAACAAACCATTGGTAGTTCCACGTTACAAAGTTTAGATGATGAGTACGTTGGAGTCTTGGAGGTATAAACAGATGAAGAACAATACTTTTATTATAAGAGAAATTCAAATAAAATACAAAACTGTTTTGTCTCTCACACAGAATAACTATCTTATATTTTTCACAAAATAAATGACTCTCTTATTTTCTTTCACTATGTGCTACAGCACTATTTCTCTCTATCTCTCTATCTCTCTTTTCTAATTCTATTTTTTGATCGGATACATCTCTCTTTGAGGCACTCTCTCTCTCTTCTTAGTGCTCTCTTTCTTCTAACACCACTCTCTCTTATAAGTGCTACATCTTTCTCTCATTCATCAGATACTTATGATCTGCCACATCTTTTCTCTGATGATCTCCTACATTTTTCTGATCTACATTTTCTCTTCTTGATCAGATACTATTAATCTGATCTTCTAATCGAATTATGTTCTATGTTCTATAGTCACACATATTTATAGATTAACTAAACCGACTAATATGTATTATTTTATTATTTGTTATGACGCCTTGTAGACTTCTTCGTAGTCTCTGAAACTGCTCATGATGTGTAGCTTCTTCTTTCACACTTTTCTAGCTTATTCATGTTCCTTTTTCTTTTCTTTTTTCGTTTGCTCATTCGGTATCCAGAGCTTTGCCTGACTAATACAGATTCGACCCGGTCGCGCACCCTGGCTATGGTGGATGAGTCTCCCAGTGGGGCTTTTCTATATTCACAAGACTCGAACTCAAGACCTTACTTAAGCGACACAAGCCACTTACCACTTGTACCTAGGGGTGGAAAAAGCCGTGCTAGGCCAGCTCACCCTTAATGCGCCGGCTGTTATGCAAGGAAGTGGTCTGAGCCTGGCCTGTGGCCTGTTACAGGCTAAAATTTTGACTTGAGCCTGGCCTGTGGCCTGTTAAGAGGCTTGTATTTTTACAGCCAAAACAGCCAAATGCAAACAAAGCGAAACAGCCCTACAGTATATGTTCGACAACAACAGCCTAATATAAACAGCCTACAATATAAAGGCCGATAATGGCCTAATGTAAACAGGCCGGAGGGATATTAATTAATGTTTTTTATAATAAAAATAATAATTATTCTTAACAGTAGGCTGTCGAGCCTATTTGGAGGCCTAGGCCGACCTATTAAGACAAAATAGGCCTTCAAATAGGTCTTAGCGACCTTTTAGCTGACAGGCCAGCCTAACTGATTTTTAACAGGCCAGCCCACAAGACCCGCCTATTTCCACCCCTACTTGTACCACCACGTTGGTTCGTTCTTTATATTTACTAGCCTCCTTTTTTGACTTCTTTGTGCAGTACTCTTTTCTAAGTTGATTAATTGTGTGCGTGTAGACTTGGGTTGACTTCTTTGTGCAGGACTCTTTTCTAAGTTGATTAATTGTGTGCGTGTAGACTTAGGTTCCAGCTTTTCTTCTTGAGCCTCCTTTGTTAACTTTGTGACCATCACCTTTACTTTCTTGTAATTTATTGAATTCATTTACAACTCATCATAAGCCCTCCACAATATTCTCCTGTTAACATGATTCTTCAACATTAATCTTGATTGGCGGTGGAATTAATGAGGAGAGAGATAAATATTAAATTGAGTTTGTATTCTTTCAGAGTAACGTAAATGTGGCCGGTTTCTTCTACTTCACCTCTAATTAAAAGCAGCCCTGTTTTTTGGGTGTTGAACTTCCTTCTAACGCAAAGAACAGAAAACTATCAGCATACATATATGGTCTTTGATTGATTGATGCAATATTCTCACATACTTCTCTTGTGGGTAGTTTGCTTGAATCTTCATGATATATATATATACACCAGAAGAACGATGAAGACCAGCATTAGTTCTCCGGTATGTTTCTCCTCTCATATATCTCTATATGCCATTTATATTTCGCTTTGAATTCATTTAAGGATTCTTAGTAGTGGACATTGGACTCTGATTCTGTAGGAAATTTTAGAAACGATTCTTAGAAACTTCAACTAGACTATTTCGAGCAGTAGAAACACCCCAAGAATTATCACAGAGAAAGAAACCCTCTTAGCTGCGATAGTGTACGGAAATTTTGAACAATTTGCTTGTGTAGGAATAGGATTCTGAGAGTTATTTGTGGATCAGGTGATCTTTTAGTCTGTAGTGGTAGAAAATGTCTCAGCCAAGAGCATCGCGTACGGGCGTTAAAGAAAAACTCTAAGTGGGACTAACATTTATTCCTACAAGGAACCTCGACGGAGAAAAAAGGCCACAGATTCTTCTTTTCTACAACATCGCAAGCTCCCACTCTGAATTTATGATTACAACAAAGTAAGATCATGTTCTATTCCGTGGGGGGTCAAAATATCCTCTGCAGAACAAGATATTTCTGAGCGAGCAAGACAGATCCAAATCCAAAGAGTCCCACACCGTCTAGTTTTACAAGAAAATTCTCTGATATAACTCTCTGACCCTAAGCAATACAATCGCCGAGCTGAGTTGCGTCAGCTTGTAACCCAAGTTGGGGCAATAAATGAGTGGATCACAGCTCTGGGTCAGCTGGGCTGGGATAGTTGATTCAACTTGTTGGCTTGCCCACTCCAAGTGGAGAGTTGGGCCATGGGACTTGGACGAAAGCCTGGGTCTCTTGTCTCTTAGACGAGAGAGCACTGCGTGAGGCTGGATTCACAGAGCAGCGAAAACTTCTGGCTTTCCACGGTGGAGGGATAACAGGCCGCTGCTCATCTTGGCCCACAATGCCTGGTTGGCCTAGCTGCTTGGACCACTGTTTTTTTGCCCTTTTCTGCAAAATGGGTTCGGCCCAAAAGGCAAAATCTGACAAGGTATTTTAATGCTACCTCCATCCAGTTCTAATTATAAGAGCTAGTTGACTTTTTTTGAGAGATTAAAGAAGCTAAATAAGTTATTTAATCATTTCATATGTCGTATATCCTTAGATTATATATTAGTTTATTAGTCAAACTAATTAGTTTGAAGAAAAAAAATAAAAATAAAAATATTCTATAGTAATTTAATTAGCTTCCTTAATCTCTCCAAAAAAGTCAACCAGCTCTTATAATTACCGGAGGGAGTATCTTACAATGCCTGGTTGACCAAAAATAAAACACCAAATGCGAGTAGCCCATCATTTATGCTTCCAACCTTAATTTGTAGTCTATCCGGTTCACATATTACTGGTCACCTTTATCTATAACCAAGGAGACATAGTTGACTTGTTTAAACTTTTATCGGTTTAAATCATAGAGAAATGCCAACAAAAATTAGTTTACTAGGTAAGAATTTGGCATAAAACCGTTGAAATTATGAATTCAAATCATGTTGTTAGTTTTTTTTTTTTTTTTTTTTTTTGGTGAATAATCTGTAAGTACTTCTTTAAGAATGAAGGCGTGTCTCTTAATCTTAACAAGCCTTCAAGATATAATTTTCTTATATTGAAAAAAATACATAGAGGAATATATAATTTATCACACTTCAAGTTTTCTCCTATTAAATTATTAGAAAGGTAATATTTGGAAAAATATTTATTAACCACCAATTATATTATGGAATTTCTCCTGGAAGGTGTTTTTTATTTGAAACCAAAGGTAGGGTAGCGTATTTCCTTTTTGGTTGATACATCAAACTTTTGTCCACATTTTGTTCCACTACAATAAATTTCATTATGGGTTGAAATTATAATTTGAGGGATATAGTATGAGATTTTAAGGAAGAGACTTAATTACTAATAAGTTCTAATAATAAGTGGATAATAGTATTTTTGTTAAAAAAATTTATCATCACATGTTTCTTAAAAATTATTGAGGCTTCCTTTACTGCAGTTTATAATTTAATTAAACGTTAAGGAGAAAAATGCCTATGAACATTTATTAAAAGTGCATTTGACACTATATATATTTTGTATGTGCAAAAATACTCATAAATATTTAAAATGAGAATAAAAATGTCAATACCTTTAAATTTGATATCGCACCGTTATTTTGTGCGGTGGCACCCACACTCATTGTACACATGTCATTTTTCTCTCATTTTAAATGTTGATAATTAGTTTTGCCACAAAATATATACAGTGCTAAACACACTTTTAATAAAAGTTACTCCCTCCGTTCCTAATTATAGGAGCAAATTTTGGAGTTGGTTTTGGTCCTAATTATAAGAGCAAGTTTTAAATTTTGTCAATTTTTTCTTATAATACCCCTATTTATACTTATTATTATGAGCATTATATATATGTGTGTTTATATATATATATATGTAGATTTGTGTTTATGTGTGTCGATATATATATGTGTAGATATATATGTGTGAACACACACACATATATAAACATATATATATGTGTGTGTGTGTATGTATGTATGTATGTGTGTAAATATATGAGTGTGTGTCTCTATATATGTAGATAGATCTATATGTATACACACATATATGTATACACATGGCTATATAAAAAGTAACTAATATACATATATAAACTAATATGTCATGGATATTTAACGTAAGATAAATTAGAAACACTTATAATTAGGGCAACTTGTGTCATTTTAAATTTATATAAGGACATTTTAGGAAAATGGGTAAAATTAACTAATTTAACTCCTCTCCTTAATTCTCCCAAAATCGGTTAAATTGCTCCTATAATTAGGGACGGAGGGAGTAATAAGTATTTTTGCCCGCCAACTTTTAAATTATTGAGCCTATAATTCATATGGTGACTGGTGAGAGGCTTCCAAAATGGGAACAAGTAAGCAGAAAACGTGTCACTAAAACCAGGTCAGCCTATCCATGCAGCCGCTGCATGAAAACCTCATCTCCACGTGCCTCCGCCTTCTGCCACCACACCCTCCTCCTTCCTCCTTATTTAAACCCCTCCCACCACTTCCCTTCTATCTCACGCGCCACTCCTCATAATTAATCCATTCAATCCTTTCATATCATCATCACTTTCGAAATAATGGCCGAAATCCGCCTTCATGATTCCTCTTACTACAACAACAACAACCACCCTCAGAAGCAATACACCACCTCCACCACCACCGACCATGGGGCCCACCAGGCTGCTAAAGTAGCCACTTCCGTCACCGCCGGCGGCTCCCTTATGATCCTCTCTGCTTTGATCCTCGCCGGAACTGTTATTGGCCTGACCATTGTCACTCCCTTGTTTGTCATATTCAGTCCGGTGCTTGTTCCTGCTTTGATTGCTGTTATGCTCCTCGGCATTGGCTTCACCGCCTCCAGTGGATTTGGTGTGGCGGCGGTTACTGCGATAGCTTGGATCTACAGGTATGTCACTGGCCAGCATCCCGTTGGCAGTGACCAGCTGCAAACGGCGCGTAACAAACTCTCGAATAAAGCGCGTGACATCAAGGACTATGCCCAGAACGTCACCGGAGGACAGGCGTCGTGAAGATGAACGCTCGTATGCACACCCGATTTCTGCCACGTGGCTTGGAGTAGAGAAATTGAAAGTCATTACATTGTGTGTGTTTATGTGTTTCTTTTGCTTCTTCCACTTCTCTCTTGGGTTTTCTTGTTTTTTCTTTGTTTCTCTGTTTTTTGGGGGTCATGATCTTCTCATGTCATTGAAAGTGATAATCAAGTGGATGGAGGAGTTTCTTTGATTTTCATGCTCTCTTATCTAAACCATAAATGCCCAGCCAAGATGATAATCCTAATCATATTATATGGGACAGATGAATTAGGTTAAAAAACTTGAACTTTAACAAATGATCAAACATGGACATGGTTGAGATGATAAACTGATGTCCCCTGCTTTCATAGTGGAAAACAGAGTATAGATAGGCAGCGTTAAAATTTTGATGCAGATTCCAAGCAAGAATGCTTCACATGACCAACTTGAAGGAAATAGAACTTGAAGTTTCAAACCTTTTATGGAGATATGGGCTTTTACCATTTCCAATGGACACTATAATCTGATAAGAATAATAATCAACAGGCAGACCATAAACACGAACCCATAAAACCAATGACGACGTATCAGAAATCTAAACTTAGAAACATGGAGGAAAAAGCATAATGCAGACAACATTGAAATATATACTTTTACCAGATCCAAAAGGATAGTGTGAATATGAGAAAAGATGGCTCCAGAACAATTAACAGTCCCTAGTGAATGCATGTCATGAGGCATATACTAATCTTCTTCTTTAGTTGATTAGAAGAGAAATGAGTGAGGAGAGAGATATGAAGAGAGATGCTACCCATACATATAACTGTATAAGTGAATATAACCCATGTTTCTATAAACTCTCATTTAAGCAGCCTAAAAGACGTATGCTTAAGCTAACAGACTCAGTCGGCTTCATTGTACTCTCTAAACAAAAAAATCTTTGTTGATAGAGTACAATGAAACCGAGATAAAGCTTCTTGTTTTTGCGGCCACAACTAGTGGGATAAGGCTTGTAGTTGTTTTTACTACTGCAGCTTTAGAATTCACAGTAACAACAAAACAAACACACTAATACATCATGGTTCCTCCATTCTTCACTTGAAAAACCTTATATAGATAGATAACCATACATGATACATATATGTGACTTTTCAGGTATCTCTTGTGGAAGCTAAAAGGAAAAGAACGTTTCCTCGACATTTACTCCCCATAATCTTCTTGATTTCTGCTGCTTTCTTGATTGGAAGTGCCTTTGTAGTGACAGATCATTATAAAGAGGTATCCCAAATGGTGGCTTCAACAATACACACAGTATATTAGTTTCATATTCTTCTGTGAATCTTAATAAACAAACAAAGAAATTGCATTTTGTTTTTATGTAGAGGTTCCAAAAATGGCAATTTGTGGATATTTTGCTTGATACCAAATCTGCAGTGTGTAAGGTAACAAAAATATCAAATTTTGATGTATTTTCAGATAAGTTTGGATTGATTTAATTAATGGAAAATAATTAATGTTATGTTTTGTGTGGATTTTCAGGGTGATTGCAGATCCCGTGGAGCAGAGTCATTACCAAAAGGAATAGCCGCCATCACTTCTGACTTGGAAATGCGACCATTGTGGGGTCCCCCCAAGAGAGGTGTGTTATTTTTCAAAATCAATAAGAATTAATGATATATTTGTTAATAATTAATACTCTATTATGTTTCTATAAGGATATGCTTTTGAATTATTTGAAGTAATTTACGAAACTGTTGGATGTTTTCAGAGTTCACAGTCAGTGACAAATTTACTGGCCATGGCAGTTGGTATAAAGCAGAAACAAAACGTTAATAATATTGTAAAGAAGGTGAGAAAATTCAGTTCGTCAAATTTCTTATGGTTCTTCTTCTTCTTCTGTGGCACTTATAATTTCTTACTTTTTTTGCATTATGATCAGTTTATAAGAAGCAATAACTTTGTGGTGATGCTTTTCCACTACGATGGGATTGTTGATCAATGGAGGGATCTGGACTGGTGTGATCTTGCCATTCATGTTTCTGCTGTTAAACAAACTAAATGGTGAACTTGCTTCTCTTTTTTCCTTTCTAAATTCATCAAATTTTGGTCAAAAAGAAACATGAGACTTATGAAAAGAATTTACTTGATGAATTTGAATTTTTTAGTGGTATGGTCCATACAGTTGAAGAGAGATAAATATAGTGTTTTTATACTTGGCCTCAACTTTTTGTTTTCAATTCTAATAAAAGATTACAATCAATTTTGTTTATTTACACTAACCTTCAATGAATTAGCTTCCACCTAAGATAATACAATCAATGAAACAAGAAGTTGGTGACTGAACTTTTGATGTAGGAAGCTTCTAAATTTCATTAAGTTAATGTCTGTAGTTAGGAATTTTTATTAAATATGGACAAATTATTGAGTTTGGACCAAGTGTAAGCCAAAATTTTGTTAGGTTTAACATTAACTTATGGACAGCGAGATAGGATAAAAAGACAACATTAAAATTAGTCTAACAAAAAGAAATTAAATTTAAATTGAGCTTACCAATTAATCATTCATAAAAAACTGATGTAGTTGCCATGAAGACATATGTAGTTACTTCTGATTAATAAGTTTTTTATACTTTTTTCCTCAAATGAGTTAGGTGGTTCGCCAAGCGATTCTTACACCCAGATATCGTATTTGAGTATTCATACATCTTCTTGTGGGACGAAGACCTCGGAGTCGAACACTTTGATGTCCAAAAGTAGGTGTGTTTGTGTTATATTTTTCTTTTATATGCGGTTTTTTCTCATACATTATGCACAGTTTGATGAATGAATAACAATGTACATAATTTATGTATTATAATAATTTGTGGATGCAGATATTTATCCATAATCAAAGAAGAAGGGCTTGAGATATCACAACCAGCACTGGATCCTGAAGTCTCAGAGGTGCACTATGATCTCACAGCAAGAGACAACAAGTTTAAAGTTCACAGGTCTTTTCCATTTTATCCATTTAAGATTCTCTTCAGTAGATTGCCACCACGTCTTTTGAGGTTAACATAGTAATATATAAATGAATTGTTTCAATGTTTAATGCAACTACCACGAGAACTCATTATTATTTTTATTCTAATAAAACCATCTATATCCAGTGCTTTTGTTGGATTCTATCACCAAGTATCCGAGCAACCGACTAATCCGGCTCCACCATCTAAGAACTCATTATTGGACTTAAAAAGGAAAAATGTATTATACCTTAAAAATTTACTTTTGGTTTAAAGAATTAGGAGATTACATGGTCATTGGCCAATAATAATAATAATAATTACATGATCATAGAGTCTCAGTCAAGCAAGTTGAAGAATGATTCTATGATGATTCGTACAACTAGTAACTGTGAGCTCTGGTGTCATATTGTTTAGTCTGATTTGTGTACTGTGGAACTATTCAAGGCTTTTTTGCTTTCTGCTTTCATTCAAATCTCTGCATAGTAATCTATTCTTTCTTTTGTTTTTTTGGGGTAAAAGTAATCTATTTTTTAATTGAGATTGAGTTATATTCACAGGAAAATCCACAAGACTCTAAGAAGTGGAAGGAAATGTGACGAAAACAGCACAGCTCAACCATGCACAGGGTAAAAATTCTGCATTAATTCAGATGTTGTGTATTTGTGGTTTCAATATTATATTTTAGGAATATATCTTTTAAGATATTATAATTTGATTAGGTTAGATTATGATAGATTTTAGGGTTACGGTTAGCCTATATAAAAGCCTTCTTGTACTCTATTTTATTCTGAAGGATCAATAATATTCATAATATTTCTCCTGTGCTTCAATGTCATCCTTTAATCTCAACATGATATTAGAGCCTTAGGTTCTTTAAGGTTCTCTCTGTTTCATTTTTTTTTTGTTGTTTTGTTGTCAAAGATCGCATAACCTCTGTCAAGACCACCACCGCTCGGTCTTCTTCTATTATTTTTGGCGATACTTTTTGATTTTCGGTGAGGTTTTTGGCAATTATTTGTTGTTCGGTGGTCCTTGTGTGACCTGTTCATTCTTTGCCTCCAGTAAGATGTTTGACAATTATTTGATGTTTGGTGGTCCTTGTGTGACTTGTTCATTCTTTGCCTCCGGTGAGGTGTTTAGCAATTATTTGCTGTTTGCGGATTCTTGTGTGACCTGTTTGTTCTTTGCCTCCGGCGAGGTGTTTCGTTTGGTGTTTGTCTCTGGTGAGACATTTGGAGTATTGTTTGGTTCTTGGTAAACATTTGATGTTGCTTTGGTCCCTTGTGAGACCATTTGTTGTGCCTTCTACTTTGTTGTTCGAACTCTTGGTGAAGTTGTTGGATTGTTACTTTTGGATGTCCTCGGTGTGATATTTGGTTGAACTATTCTTAGATGTGCTCGAACTTGTTGCTTGATTCAAGATCTCATGAAGAAGCAAATTATTGGTGCTGCTCACATTCAAGCTGCTTCACACTTGAGGGGGAGTGTTGAGAATATTAAGTTTAGAAATATTAATTAAACATTATTATTAAGGATATCATTTAGTATTTATTAGGATTAGATATGAATATTATATTTTAAGAATATATCTTTAAGATATTATGATTTGATTATGATAGATTTTAAGGTTACGGTTAGCCTATTAATTTGCTTATATAAAGGCTTCCTTGTACTCTCTTTTATTCTTAAGGATCAATAATATTTATATGCTTCAATGTGATCCTTCAATTTCAACAAAAAAACTATGTTTTTATTAGGAATGAATAAAAATTCCTCTCTAACCAAATATTTCAAAATTAGCTGTGTTAACTGCACATTGCCACAAATTTTGATTCTCCTTTATATGACAAAAAGTACAAAACCAATGAGCCATATCCATACTTTCATTGAGTTCCAGTTACTTCAATATTTTATGAAGAAAGACTGAAATTATATGAATTCTAGATTTGTAGAGATGATGGCTCCTGTGTTCTCAAAGGCATCTTGGCGCTGCGTATGGCATATGATTCAGGTTTGTCATCCAAAATGTAATTTAACAATCAATTAAAAAAAAGTTTTTTTTTTTTTCCAATTTATGAGATAAAACTCCTTTTATATATTTACCTTTTACGGTGCAAAATCACTTAAAATAAGCCAATCCACTTAGATAGAATTGAATTTTCATTGTTAATTAATTAAGGGCATGACAAGTTGAAGTCTTTCCTCTATCAGGGTGGCTGATGTTAGTACTATAGTATCATCCCAAAAAATGAACAAGTTCCTTTTCTTACTATTAATCCCAATTTTAAACATCAACATATGATCAATAATAAATTCAGGCTTCAACAATGTTGTCTTCATGTTAATTAACAAGCATTCTTCCCTGCACTTTTTTCCAGAATGATTTAGTTCATGCATGGGGCTTGGACTTTCAGCTAGGTTATTGTTCACAGGTAATTTTCCATGTAGCCATATGAGTTTCTTTTTATGTAGTCCTATTTGCCTTACTCTTATTGATATGTCAGGGTGATAGGACTAAAAATATTGGCATAGTTGATTCTGAATATCTAGTTCACTATGGTATACCTACACTTGGGAGCTCTGCAGCAAATGAGGTTAGAAACTTGACCCTCCAAGTATTTTGTTCTGGTTATTCTAGTTAGAAATCTTAAGACTGACCATATATTTTTATTACCCCCCAGTCCTTATTGTAAGCAACTAATAACAACTTTACATAAATTACCGAAGTTAATTATTTGTGGGTTTGCAGGAGAAAACACCATCTAATCAAACTGATGCTAGATATGAGGTAAGCCTTTAATTCTATTCTTTGACCAATTAATGATAAAAGAAATTTGATCTGGCTTTGTTTTTGGGTAAGTATCAATTTTGCTTCTGAAGTACGCGCCCAGGAGTAATTTTGCCCCTGAAGTTTTCGGCGTAGCAATGTTGCTCCTGAAGTCTCAAAACGTAGTAATGTTGCCCCTCCGTTAAAAACCCTAACTCAACTAGTCAACGTTAGGGTTTTAAAACGTAGTAATTGTTGCCCAGTATCAAAACGTAGCAATGTTGCCCCTCCGTTAAAAGCCTATCACCAACTAACGGCCAACGCTAGGATTTTTAACGGAGGGCAACATTGCTACGTTTTGATATTTCGAGGCAACATTGCTACACCGAAAACTTAAGGGTAAAATTGCTCCTGCGCGCATTTGGAGAAAAATTTGTACTTAACCCTTTTCTTTTTGCCAAACATCTTTACATGATTTGTCATTCAAATAAAATATCATATGAGCACAAATGTTTTGCCATTTATTGCATCTATTTTGGCAGGTAAGAAAGCAATCCTATGTTGAACTTGAGAGGTTCAAGAACAGATGGAAAAAGGCAGTAATGGAAGACTCTTGTTGGACTGACCCTTTTCAAACACCAACACAACACAAATAAGTACATAGAAATTTTAAGCCCTTTTTTCTTAAAAAAAAACTATTATTTACCATAAATGCTTACACTTCAGAGTTCAGACTAGGAGAAATAAACGGAAATTCTGCAGTTTGAGTTGCATTGTACTGTACTTGGCAAGCAATGTATGCCCTAACTTCTATTGTGTATTGTAAAAGTTTTTAAATTGTACTATTCTTTATTTCTTACTATCAATATATAATTACAAGGTCCCATCATAGTGAAACAAAATGAAATTTCCTCTCATTTGCCAATGCTTCAATTTTTTTCCTTGGAAAATTTCAATGCTTTATTTTGTACAACTAGAAGGTGAGACTCAAAACAATAATAAAGTTGCTTCTTTGCAAACCGGTAGTCACATGTTCAAATTAAGAAAACAACCTCCACTTGTCAAAGTAGGGGTATGTAAATTTGTTTCTTCCCATGTGAATGGTAGGGGCAACCAATTTATGATAAGCGCATTCGCAGGAGAGGAATAATACAATTGTCTAAGGCTTTGTTTGGTTTGGGGTGGGGGAGGGGAGGGGAGGGGAGGGGAAGGAAAATGGAGGGAAAAGTTATTTGTGGTGGGGCCCACAAAAGTTTTCCTCCCCTTTAATTTTTTCCCTCCATTTTCCCTCCCCTATCCTCCCCTCCCCTACACCCAAACCATGCATAGCCTAAAACTTTGTGAATAGTAAAGTGGGTTGTTCCATTCTTTTCATTATGTTGGCCTTATCATGAGAAAGTAGCCTTTGTTAGTTTCAGATACTTTCAACTTTTCAGCTCCTCATGTGAATGGTAGGGACAATCAATTTATGATAAGCACGTTCGCAGAAGAGGAATAATACAATTGTTTGAAACTTTGTGAATAGTAAAGTGGCTCCGTTCCATTCTTTCCATGTTGGCCCCATCACATTAGTCTTTTATTTGGTATAACTAGAAATGACAGGGAAGACACCAGCACATGCCAACAAGGATAGCTAAAATCAACACAAGATAGACCCTTAATCCCAAAGCAGGAAGAAGTTTTAAGTCACAGATGGCTTTGGACGAGTCTGTAATTTGATATGCAGACGTAGAATTAAATCAACTTTTTAATTCTTAATTCACTCTATGCATAGCTTTTGAAGCTTTAATTATCTAAAACAGATAGTAAATCTATTTGTTTATATGATTTCATGCATAACACCAAAACAAATTAAATTTTCAAATCCTCGAAAAACTGCAGCTTTTTCTTTCCCCAGTTTTTCTTTGACAAATGAAGCAAAGTAGCAAACAATATAACTATAAGCTTTATTTAACTATTTAAATTTTAATACTATACAAAGATAAATCATGATTAAAATAAACTAAATCCTATATTTTCCCATATTCTTCACCAAATCACCCGAACCCTAATCCCCATTCTTTCCCATGTGCCTTAAGACTTTATGTTCAAGGCAACCAGCACCACAAGGCTTGTTTATCTCCTTAGCATTGCTTTTAAGCCACTCAATTTCATTGCTAAGAGCAGTTAACACCCAAAGTTCAGCATCTCCAAAGGAATTTTTAGACCAAACACTTGTCCAACAACGGAGAACCATGAAATCAGATAATGTTCAATCGTGGAACCATTTGTAGTCAAAGACTTGTGAGTAGAAAAAAGCAGCTTCATCCACTCACTTGTTCCACATGGATGTAATTTGTACCATGGCCTGTTTAAATATGGATGCTCCTACAAGACGTAACATTAAAACCAATAACAATAAGAGTATTTTCCAGGGCGTATGAGCAAAACATGCAATTAAGATAAATTACTGTCCGATTATAACATTGTTTTGAGCTAAACTCGAAATGTCTTGCTTATTTGTACCTACCTGAAGTGATTCCTTGTATGTTACTTTTATGAGCAGCAGGTCGGCTTATAAGAGTACTAATATTATGCCATCGATATACATTTCTAGTTATTTGTAATGCATCAAGATAAGTAAGGAAGATTACATCAGGATGTGATGATCCGATCAAAGTGACTATAAAAAAAACAAAAACGCCATTATAATAGGTAACATCAGACATCACACAACTTCAGAGAAATAGAATTTCTAAATTATAAATTCATAAAGCATACCCATCATTTACAAGTCACATAGCACAAGTGTGTTGTTCGGTACAAACAGAGTATATGTAAAATCAGGTAATAGTACCAAAGTATACGCAATCAATGAGAATTGATTTGGCAAAGGATTAAATACAGCAAATGATAAAGAAAAGGCAAGTTGTATGCGTGTGTTATAAATACTCATAACGTGACAACACTACCAACTTCTACCTTGGCACTTCAGATTTTATTCGATCACCATGTCCCTGCTTCATAGAAAGTACTAACAGAACCATATGGCAATCATGTAACGGTATACAAATCCTCCATTTCACGGCATATCTTAATAGCAATGAAAAAATTAAAAAAGATGAGACATGAAGTGCTATTTACATTTACCTCTTGAGTTATGAACGTCCACTTTGATTCAGATAGCAGCTTCACAGAGAGACCAGGAAGGTCCTTTTCAATTTCACTGAACAGTAAAGGTTGTCCATCTATGCAATCCATATATCAAACAGTATCACAAATTGTGAACAGCAAAGATTGTATTTTGTTTCAATTGGTTCCAACTTTGAAGTTTCAGCAAAAACGAATTATGCATGTAATAGGATAATTATCACAAAAACATGCTTTCAAAGAGGATAGCATAGTGAACATACCACTATGGTAAGCACGGAAATACAGCACCGGAACCTTGTATGAAGCACTGTAGACTACATGAAAATCATAATGGTTTATTTCGTGATAATCACTCTCTGGACCCTGCAAAAACAAATAGACCAATTCAATGAAGATTATAAAAAAACTGTCAACAATAACAATAGTAACCAAAATGAAGTAGCATGCAAATTAGTAAGACACATAAGAATACCAATTAGGCCCGCCATACATACTAATGCGGCACAATCAAATGGTTCTTCATTCTCCAACATATTGCTTTCTTCTTTCGATATCAGACTTCCTGCGTCCTGTTTTCCTGCACATGACACATAATCCAATGACTACCATCAACTGTCCTTTCAAGGAAAGTATAAACTAAAACTCTGTCAGGCCGTTCAGCAAAAGTCTTTTTAGAGAGGTGTCCCTTAGAAATTTACAAAGGAATTGGAAAGCTTTGTCAAGCTAATATTTGCTCATTGGTTTTATTATTTTTATTAATGCATCATGAGGATTATACCTGCTGATTGTTGCCTTCTTTTCTCACTTTTCACATAAAAAATGAAATGTTTCTATAAAATACATATTAAAGAAAAAAAACAACAGACCTCACTCGATTTTAAAAGGAACATTTTTTCCAGTGACAAACATCCTTCCACCTGAGATTGAGAGACAAATATAAAGATATAAAACCATGAGTAGTTGCAAAGCAAAGAGTAATGAGATTGCAGATATGAAAAACAGAGGCCAACCTCATGAGAAGAAGCCAAACAATGTTTTGGACATGGAACCCACAACCATGGAGGCACTGAAGTATTGAACCTTCGCCACTTGTCAGAAAACATATGAGCAGCAAGAAAGAAATCACTTGAAGTTAGCATCCCATCCCAAGGGAACACATTTCCCACATCTTCCTTTATGTCCATTGCAACCTGCATTAGTGATGAGATGCTTTTCAAATATTGAATGAAATGATGAATAATCCACAACTAATAATAATAATAATTCAAATAAACAAAAAAGAAAAATGAAACAGAATATCATGGTTAAAAAAACAGCATAGCTGCTTCAAAAGTACAAGGTTGAACATGCAGACAAGCAAGTACATCCCAATATCCTATATTTCTCACACAAAAATCCTAGTAGATGAGGATGACTCAAGAATTTATTAAGTGGGTTAATGTTGAGAATTCCACTAATGAATGGGAGCATGGTTGTTAGAATCGCACGATACGTATCCGATACGAGTCAGGCAAAAATCGATTCGAACCGTGCCAATGAATCGTTTTTCATATGAATCGCAATATTGAATCGACAAATCGTCCGATTCTCAAACGTATCGTGAATCGCTGGAAGATTTCCGATTCAGATCTTGTTACCTACAGGCCACGACTCAAGAGTCGTTTGGGACTAAAATTTTTAAACCCCTGAGGCTTACAAAACCAACAGCCGTTGTGGGAGTTTAATGATAACTTGGCTTCAGAAAAGAACAAAAAGAAAAAAGAAATCGAGAAGGAGATGAGAGTTTGAGAGAAGAAGAGAGAGTGTACACTGTTCAGCGATTGTAGCAGAAGCTGAGGTACCTTGTAGAGAAGACGACTTGAAGAAGACGTCTCGAACTTGAAGTTGCAGAGAAACTAGACACCTTTAAGAAGAAGTTGCAGAGAAGACGCTGGACGACGAAGTCTCGGAGGGTATGTTTCTTATTTTGCAGAGAAGAGGCGAATCTGTTTCTATCAATGTTTTTTTACTTTATTTATTTCGCTGTGCATTGCTTTTGTCTTTTTCTTGGTTTTTGTTTTTTGTTTTTGCTCGATATCTTTTTCTTGGTTTGATCATCAAAGTAAGAAACTTTGATGGGACCTGACCTGACTACCCAGAACTCAGAAGCATATTTTTTTCCCTACACATATAGCCGATAGGACCTAACTACTTCTATAAATAAGGGTTTTTTTCAAGGTTATTAAAACCGGACCTCGCCAAATGAACCTATCGATACACTGTTAAGGGTCAAAATGCACAAAACCTGAGCCAAACCTAACTAAACCGGGTAGTCAAGCATATGAGATTTATTATATATTATTAATTAGGTCTCAATTTTTTTAAAAGATAAACAGACGCATGTTTTTTAAGGGATGGAATGACATGATGAGACTATTCAAATCTCATCTTTACCTACTCCCACCTCACATAGATCTCATTTTTCTCTCTCATCACATCCCTCCTCCTTCCATCATCTGATCTCTCAAACCTACTCCCTCCTTCATATTCATTTTCCCACTCTCTCCTCACATTCAAATCCCATTCTTCAATCTCATCCAAACCCTCCCCCCTCACTGCACTGCAGCAACGCTGGAGGAGGCAACGAGACCAAACCTCTGTTTCTTCGTTCCTGATCTGTTTCTTTCGGTTGGCGACAGTCTCTGTGGTGGTGAAGGTGGAGCTCACGGCGACAAAGATTTATGGTGACGGTGAAGCAAGGTCGCCAAGCAAGGAAGGAAGAAGATGGCGAAGGGGGTGGAGGTCGCGACAATGGCTCTGTTTCACGCGTCTCCTCCGCTCTCATCCACCGTTATCTTTTTTTTTTTAAAATACTTGGCCGACTCCGACCCCTAGCTTATCATATCCCTGACGTGAGCCACCACGGCTTCGCGGTTTCGATCCGAACCTACGGTCCGGTCCGGTTTAATTACCATGGTTTTTTTTAAAAAACTTTTTTAACTTTATAATTTAGATTTATATGATATTATAGTGATTATACATTTTTACATCATTTTTTATTTGTTTCTAATCTTACGATTTGATACGATTCACAATTGTATTGCCATTCAACAACCTTGAATGAGAGCCTTAGTACATGTTATAGGCTTAAGAACAATAATTTTTAGGACTTTCTTGGAGATAAATTATTGGCATTATAATCCTATCTAGTTTTATCTCATGCTATAGTTTCAATATCCTATCCATAGTTTTGAGACTATCTTCTAGCTTGGTTATCTTTTGATCTCTCGCCCAATAGAAGCGAGGACTTCGGTCTTAATCATTGAATGAGTTGTCATATTATCTCTCAACCACTCACATCTGAATCCTATCTCCTCTCTCAAATCCTACACCAAGGTGTCATAGCCTACCAACACCGAACTATGCATGGATTGTTCTTAACTACAACATTACGCAACGGTGCCAAAAATTGGGTAAAATATATTGCCTAAGACTCCACAATTGCCAAGGTAAGAGTGAGTAAAGTATCATTCCCACGAGGACTTTGTACCCAAACTAGTTAAACATTAATCTTACACTTTCACTTTCATTTAAGTTGATCAACACAAATTGAATTTAATTAAGAAAAAAATAAAAATAAAAATAAACAAACTACCACAATAATCAAATCAATCTAGAGTCACTAATCTCTTATTAGCTTAACCTTGATTTCACTAATTTAATTAGCCTTAATATCAATTTCGTTAATCTCAAATGTGTCTATCACCACTTATAACCTCAAGTATAAATTGTTATATCTAACATAATAACTAAAAAAAAGCAACAAAACTTGAACACACCTTTCAACAATTATATGAGCCCATAAGATATATTTCTATCCTAATTACAAATTAAATTGTACTCTAATCCCATATTACATATTACTTAGTCTAATTAAAATTCATTCAAAGGACAAAGAGAAAGAAGATGAGAAACCAAATCTGTCTTACCCAGGTGCAACAAAGGTCGCCTAAGGAAGAGAATTTCACTCACCGGTCTTTTCTTTCGCCGTCGCCGCTAAAGAAAGTAAAGACACCGTGCGTTCGCCCCCTTCCTCTATATCTTCGATTTTTCCTTGTTCCGCGTTGAGACTCTCTGTTTCTCGATCGCTTCCGGATCCTCCCCCGTTCGCTGCTCTCCCTTAAACTCGGGTTTGGAGTAGATGATGGACGGTCGCCGGCGACGATGGTGATGCGATGGTATGGAAGGTAAATAGAATGGATGAAGGTCCGGACTTCGCCGGTTCTCTCTACGCCCTCTGTTTTTCTCCGTTCAAAGCGTGGCCTCCAAAGAAGGTACCGCCTGCCGGATAGCGTCAAAACTAAAACCCACGTCCACCCCCAAAAAAAAAGGGAAAATCCTTGCCAAGGCCCAATGAAGGCTCGAGAATACTAAAAAGGGCCCCAACCACTTTCCTCTACCACAAATGGCCCTAGGGCCCTTTCTGACATTTAGGTTCAAAGCAAAATGACCAAAAACACCCCAATGGCTTTTTAGGGAAAACACAGCATGACTCTCTCAAAATCACTTCCTCTCCTTGCCATATCGATCGATCGCTTGCTCTGCTCTCTCTCTCAAAATCTCGCCGCTCGCTCGATCGCTCGGTGGCCTCTCGTATCAAGTGCTTGCCGCCTTGTCGTCGTCTTCGCCGTGTGCTCCGTCCACCGTCTCAAGCTCCTGTGTCGCCGTCGACGTCATCAAGTTCTCATTTAGGTAAGATTTTGGGGATTAGGTTTTTTTCCCCTAATCTTCACACCATTCTCGTTTTTTCGTCATCCGAAGTTTTGTGGTTTCCTTTTGTTGTGACTATAATTTTTTGCGATCTATTTTACTCTTCCCGTCACCCTCTCTTATAGCTTCGGTGATCGAATGTCTCAATGATATATCTATTAGCATTGTTATTATGAGTTTTGTTCTCCGTATTCCGTTATAATTTTCTCTGTTCGGAGTTTATAGGTTCTCCTTTGAGTTGTAAGTCTCCAAATGCTTGATTTTATATATTCTTCTCTTGCTCGTTAGCTTTAGTATCGCACGTGAAAAAAGATGATTATTATAAGTTTGTTTTGCCCAATAAGGGCATGGTTCGAACTGCTGACGAAGGGCAATCAACAAATAAGTTCCAGTGTTTTTTTTGTTTGCACTTGGTATCCCGCACTAGCCTCTTGTAACAAGGAACTCTACAATACTATATTTATCGTAATTTAAGACATGACATTACTTGTTTTTCATGCAGCACCCCTAACAAAACGAACGTTATTGTGTTCTCAAGTCTTACACTTTTAAGAGACCCTTGATTAAACAAGAACAATTTTCTACCAATTGATCTAAGCGTTTGGTGGTATTATAAGTTCATATGTTATATCTTTGGGAAGGGCATAAATTGTTTGGTAATACGATTCTTTGTCAAATATGGTTAGGCTTGACAATACTTGATGTACATGAAAAATATACTGCTTAGTATGCATCATCTAAAATAAATACACGTCTACCTATAAGAAAAAATATCATTATGAGTGAGGCTATTGACTAGTGCTTTGGATAATCAACAACCATAGTTAATGAGCCATTTTTACAGTGAGCACGGTGTTGGATATCACATGTTTATTTATGCCAAGGCATCATTTGGCTAAAAATAAAATACATTAAGTTTTATTTTGTCTCGGTTCACTTTGATTGATGATAATAAAAAACGAGATTTATATTGACAGGGCTTAGTTTATATTTACAACACCAGCCCCTTGAATAGCTAAAAATTTTAGGAAGGATCCCCAAACCGGGGAATTTAGAGGGAAGGGCAGTTGCCATTTAGATGCGAGAGGCAATAGAATATAATTTAGAGGAAAAAATACGTCATAATGTTTTAGTTTTAAAGTTACGAGGAAAAGATTTTTGGAACTGCGTTCATGCATGGACAAATAATCATCGTTTGATGTCCTATATTTAGAATTGCAAAATGCTGATGCGAGGCTAACGCTGCTGATGTTCTTTGAAGCAGTGGTGGTTGTTGGGGTTTGGCTAGGTGTGTATTTCTTTTTATTGTTTATTCCTACAAATTCCGGTTTGTCCTATACCTACAATATCTTTGGGATATATCTTGCAATTTTGTCCCTTTTGGGATGTTGCTTTGTTTGATCATTGGAGGAACTGAATGTTAAAAGCCCTTTTATTTCTGCCTTTCTTTGCTGCCTTAACTTACTGTATAGGTAGAACTTCCCTTCTGAATTGAATTTCTCAGAGATACAACAATGTGTGAGTAAGTGAGTATGTGTGTGTTTGAATTGTCTTAATATATTATGATAAATGTTATTTCTTTTCCCAGAATGTCAAGTTAGAACAAGCTGAAATTATACAACCACCACTTTTCCACTTTTTGGGCTTTAGATGCAAAGTCCATTTGTGTATGCTTGAGGAATTGATTGTTGATTGTTTTCATTCCAGTTTGTCTCAATCGCCATTGTTCATTTTCACTAAGATCTTGCAAAGAATTGAGTTAAAAATTCATTTTGATTTGCTCATAGTCGGTTTCATTTTGTTTCAATTAAAG
This sequence comes from Acacia pycnantha, assembly GCA_025563575.1. Taxonomy (NCBI): domain Eukaryota; kingdom Viridiplantae; phylum Streptophyta; class Magnoliopsida; order Fabales; family Fabaceae; genus Acacia; species Acacia pycnantha. Next base: position 1,113,310 of record JAMWYP010000196.1, on the reverse strand, counting down.
TTTGCTCTAATGCATGCAACCTTGGATGCAACATAAATGTTATGCCGTGTTAATTGTTGGCATACCGAAATTGTGGATAGCCTACATTTGTGATACATATCTTAGTAGTCTCTTCTGAATTTTCATATTGTAGCCTAAATGAACTTCGTTTACAATTGTTGTAGGTATTTGACCAACAAGGGTGTAACATAAGAAGCAAAATGTCCAAATCAGAACAAAGGGATCCAAGGTTCTCGGGCTACAATCTTTTCACGTAAGAATTCTACAAAAAAAGGCCACTCACATAAGGGTAAGGGCAAAGGCAAGGCAAAGTTAAGAGGAGAATTGAGTGTACAAGTGACAGAAGCCTGGAAGAGGCTAAGTGGAAAAGAAAAGGCTGAATACACAATGAGGGCTAAAGAACCGAGAGCCCTGTGAACGACAAGAAGAAGTATTTGGTGCCCTTCCGTACTAGATGTGTGCCAAACACATTTATCCAACTTTGCAACAACTTAAAGGGAAGACCCGATGCGATGAGAAGGCTAAAGGTGATCAGGTTTGATGGGTTGGTTGATATTAGTTGCCGAAAATCAACCGGTCCTTATGTGCCCGGTTATATGAACTGTTTTGATCCCCTACAAAGGAAGTGTGCATTAGGGGGACACTCGAGTGATACGGGCCGAAGATGTCCATCAATTGATGGGTCTTCCTTGTCGGGGAGCCCATAAAAGTAAACATAAACGACCAAAGACTCCATTTACAAGGACCTTAGGAGTGTATACAAAAATATTGCTTACAAAAATAAGAGACTGGTTGGAAGAAAAGTTGGATGAAAATTTTGAGTTTCTATTTGTCTTGTTCGCCTTGGGTACCCTATTGGCGCCAAAGGCATCCATATATGTTAGTGACCGTCTTTTGAAGCCGATGGCGGTTACTCAGATGCAATTGCCCATTTTGATTGGTCCTCTTTCATCCTTCAAGAACTCGTGAAGAGATACAAGAGTTCAAGAAGGATTCCGAAGTCCAAGAAAAAAAAACAAGACCGTGAGCGCCGCCTATACTTCCTTATGGTAAGTTGTGGTTTACTATGTTTGCATGTTCACCGACTCATTAATGTATAACTGTTGTTACTAATTGTTTGATTTCGTTTTTCCCGTAGCTCTTCTCGTTTCCAACATTTCCCTTTGGGTGATGTTATACCCTCTCCGCAGCTAGCTTGCCCATGGCCTTTGGACCGACGAAAATGTGAAGAGGAGAGTGTTGGTGGAGAAAAGAAGTAAAAAGGTCTCCTTCATCGCGTCAAGCCTCGTCAGTCACTTCCTCAGGCATCAGTCCCTCCATCAACATCGTTTGACCCCGACACCATGCTTACACACCCAGAATGTGTCACAATAGTTAATCTTTAACCTATCCATTTGTAAATGTTGATGATGTGATATCCGATGTAATAAGGCATATATGTTTTTCGGATTGTGCGATCGACGTACGCACGGCCGCTATACAACTTGCAACAAGAAATGCCGGCGCTTCAAAGATACATTGTCTGAAGAAGGCCAGCATGAAGGTGATGCAGCCAACAATCAGCCAATTACCTCCGACGAGTCTGACGATGACGATGGAGATGGACATGACATAGAGGATGGAGATGACATAGAGGATGGAGATGACAAAGAGGAGGAGATGACAAAGAGGAGGGAGATGACAAAGAGGAGAGAGATGAACCCGGGAACATTATTGACATTGAAGAAATCCCTCAACATGGAGAGGAGACACCTCATGGGGATGGTGGTCTTGGCGTGGAACAGGAGGTGAAAGAACCTGGACTGGAATTAAGGAGGTCTCGAGGTAGTAATTCCTAGTAGCGTCTTGAAATCCCCCTGGATCGACCAAAAGCGAAAGTCCAAGGGGAAGAGGACATACGATGACAAAGACACCCTATTCGAGATGTGCACAAAGTCCGTTAGTAGAGATGAGGCTGCAGTAAGTTTGAGTTATCGTTTCATAAATCTAACTTGTCATTTCTCAAAATCCAAATCTGGATTAACGTTGTCATATTTTGTAATTTAGGGAATTTGTGGATATGCACCACTATTTCCTCACAAGGAAAGAGCTACAATGTCCGAATCCACGAAGTTGGATTAACAACAAGGTACGGCCCCTTTAGTTATCGAAGTATATCATTGTTAATTGAAATTTAGAATGTTGTCTCACTCTTGATTTGTTACATAATTTGCATTGAATAATCAGCTATTTCATTGCTCACCCTAATCACAACTTCTTCTTCTTTCCCATATGAAGTGATGAGCATGGTAGCGAAGACATTAGTGGTCGACCAATTAGAGAATGGTGGTGTTGTCCAAAGACATATTTTCACAACCGATTTTATGGAAAAATGATTAATCTTAATCGGAAATGGACAAATAAGCCAATGTTGCGAAATTCTTCCCGAACATGTTGGATACAACATTGGTGACTTGTCATTTCATATTTGGCCCCACACTTTGTAAATCACCGGTTTTCTTATGTCTTGGATACAAGAACAATGGTTTTCTACTTGCTTGACTCCTTGGTTGAGATCGTAACTTATTATCGTATGCAACATGAAAAGGAGAATCCAACACTTAAGAAAAAGGCCAAAAAGAAAACAGAGCTGGACAAGTCTAAGGACATGATGGCAAATAAAGTGGTAAATTCAATTGAGATGTCTCGCATTTTATTGTCTTCTTTGATTTAGGTAAACATGTCTAACCGTGTGAACTTCCTTTTCAAGCAATCATTTCTTGGATATTCTCTGAACGGTCAAGCCAGAATTGTTACAAGATGACCACAAAATCCCCAAAGATGTTACTTATGCTAAAGTCCATGTCCAACCGGACACGTATATTACTTATTATCGGTTTTTTTTCCACCTGTTATTTGTACTTTGATGGTGATTTGACTAAAACGCGTTTGTCTAATTTATTTCGAGCATTCTTGTGGGGTTCATGTGCTTACCTGGTTACAAATGTGGGATGACTCAAAGCAAGGGGAGGATGGGCACACAATGCCATTCTACACAGACGAAGAACTTCATGAATTGAAGGTCGGGTTGTTGTGGTGGCTAGTCACCCATCCTAGCAACAAGCATCAGGCAAAAGTGTTGTCGTTAATGGAGAACTTCCAGAAGCAAAAGAGAAGACATTAGGAGACATAGTTGTTAGGACACATGTATATTTATGACTCCTTTTGTATTTCATTAGGATGACCTTCATTTGTTATTTTGCAAATAGCCTACGATGTAAAGTTAACAAAACAGTTTGACAAATCTGTCTATAATAGTGAAAAGTTGAGGCAAAAGTGTCTCAAGTTTCCGATCGTCCAATGTTACTTGTTTACTATATCTGATTGTCATGATTTTTTTCCTACATATTTGTGATTGGAAACTCGTCGAGTATATGTTCAAAGTTGCCAACACTATCGATTGTTGTTATTGTCAGGGACTGTGAACAACATTAACAGGGTCATTTACGACAATAACAAAGGGGTCATTTACGACAATAACAAGGGTCATTTACGACAATAACAGGGTCATTTACGACAATAATGGGGTCATTTACAACAATAACGGGGTCACTTACAACAACAACAGGTTCATTTACGACAATAACAGGGGTCACTTACAACAACAACAGGTTCATTTACGACAATATCGGGGTCACTTACAACAAAGAACAGGGTTCATTTACGACAATATCGTGGGTCACTTACAACAATATCGGGGTTCATTTACGACAATATCAGGGTCACTTACAACAACAACGTGGGTTCATTTACAACAATAACAGGGGTCACTTACAACAATAAGAAAACATTTACGACAATATCGGGGGTCACTTACGACAATAACAGGGTTCATTTACGACAATATCGGGGTCACTTACCACAACAACGGGGTTCATTTACGACAATATCGGGGGTCACTTACAACAATATCGGGGTTCATTTACGACAATATCGTGGATCACTTACAACAACAACAGGGTTCATTTACGACAATAACAAGGGTCACTTACAACAATAAGAAAACATTTACGACAATATCGGGGTCACTTACGACAATAACAGTGGTTCATTTACGACAATATCGGGGTCACTTACAACAATAAGAAAACATTTACGACAATATCGGGGGTCACTTACGACAAGAACAGAGTTCATTTACGACAATATCGGGGGTCACTTACAACAACAACAGGGTTCATTTACGACAATAACAGGGGTCACTTACAACAATAAGAAAACATTTACGACAATATCGGGGGTCACTTACGACAATAACATGGTTCATTTACGACAATATCGGGGGTCACTTACAACAATAAGAAAACATTTACGACAATATCGGGGTCACTTACGACAATAACAGGGTTCATTTACGACAATATCGTGGGTCACTTACAACAATAAGAAAACATTTACGACAATATCGGGGTCACTTACGACAATAACAAGGGTCATTTACGACAATAACGGGGTCACTTACAACAATAAGAAAACATTTACGACAATATCGGGGTCATTTACGACAATAACAGGGGTCATTTACGACAACAACAGGGGTCATTTACGACAATATCGGGGTCACTTACGACAATAACGTGGTCATTTACGTCAATAACATGGGTCATTTACTTAAAATAACAAGGTCATTTATGACAATATCCAACTATATATATATTTCCATGTCCTTTACATTTGCAAGACAATATGATCATCTGTACATAAATGAGACTTGGATACAATTGTGACAATAATATCCAACCTTCATTTACAACAACACCAAATGCATCTACAAAACCATAATGACAACATCACACACCATCTCCAAAATAATACGGTGTGCATTTCTATCTAAAGACATATACAACAAAAGAGTATGACGCGCATTGCCCAAAAAGTAGTTGGAGGCTCCAAGAATTATCAACTTGGATTTGGATTCTTGCAAGTCTTTACGGAGTGTCCCTCCTCATGGCATCTACCACAATGATAAACCTTCTTGTCTTGAAACCGAGATTCTCGCCTTTTTTAGGCGGTCTACCCGCGGCCTAAAAGTAGTTGGAGGCTCCAAGAAAGTCTCGCTTGCATTTCGTGACCGTTGGCTTCTCAACACATGGAGAATCATGTGTTGCAATTGGCCGCATGGTATGTGCATAAATTTTGTCTTGGGCTGCAATTGTAAAGCAATCATCCACAAATGCGTACACACTACCGTTAAGTTTCTTAATTGCTGCACATGCATGTGGGCAAGGTAGTCCACTCATTTGCCATGCTAAACAAGAACATTCTTTTGCAACCAAGTCAACGACAACATGACCATATGCATCACCGCGTCTAATTTCAATCAAAAACTGGTTCTCCCCATAATATGTCGTCTGTATATTTTCTGCAAAGTTCACATGTTGCTGCAATTTTTTTTCTATGTTAGGCCCTACACCATTTTTCCAATTAACCAAAGCCATCTTGCTTGCAAGCAACTTCGCACCAACTTCTCCCTATGCTCATATATTAACACTCCAATGTTGTGCTTCCGCTCTTTCACCATCCATGCATTGAATGATTCAAAGAATGTTAGTGGTTATGTTATCCCACCTTTTAAACGGAAACTTGCTTAGAGCCCATCGATCAACGTCCCCGAGTCTCAACCCATTCTCGCCAATTTTGGATTGAACGATTTCAAATTTCCCATCGCAACAATGAAGTCTTCAACCGGCCTTGCATACGCAATTGCATCGAGGAGCCGCAATGCTAACTCCTTGCTATTCCCAGGTTATCGAGTGACCCTTCCCATTTTGCAACTGTGTCGGGGTCACTCTCTATGAGTCTGTCACACAACCAAGGAATGACCTTGTAAGAGTCCTCAACTCGTCCGTGCAATTGCCTTACGGCTCTCTGTTTCGCCCTATATGCTTGACGATAGTTCAGTAGTACCCCATACTCACTATACAAGTTCGTTCGAATTTCATTTTCCGTCTTGTCAATATTACATCTCACACCATCGATTACAAGCGTTGATGTCAAGTTAGAATTGGGTGGATGAGATACAATAAGGCTATCTTGTGCATGGTGTATGTGTTCACTTCTATATGTTCGATGATTAGGAAAGCGGTATATTGACGTTTTCCCACTGAATACGCACCCATGTACCAAGGACAACCATCAACCTTGCATTTCACTATTATCTTCTTTGGCTTGTTCTTCACAAAAATGTAGGAAAACTTGTGAGCAATGCTGAATTTGTACAACGTTTCACGGAGGGTGACAGCATTCGCAAAAATCTGTCCTTCTCCCATTATCAAATCCGTCCATTTACAATGATTCATTTCTGGCCTGTTTAATGGCACACTTTGCGAAGCACAAGGCAAGGATAGCAACTCTTGACTCTCATTGAACATTTGTGGGGGAGACATAGACAACCTAGGTGCACCTACATGAAGTTGATCACTCCTGCGACAACCAACAAGTATAAGTGCAAGTAATGAGAACCAAGTAATGACAATTAATATAGGAACAAATTACATTTATTAACACAACAAGACTTACACTTCTTGCTCTTCCATTTGAACATTCATTTTTTGTGGTCTATTGTCATTATTCCCATTTTCTTCAATGTACACATGACAATATTCTTCATTATACCTTATTAAATGTTCTACCCCTTCATCATCTACAAGATCAATAAATGTAGATGCATCCATGCTTAGTTTGAACTTCACGCAAATGTCGGTACTTTCATTCCCATTTAAAGACGCTATGATTCGATCAACTCCCGATATGTTGTTCCTTCCTTAATGCATTTTGATCTTACCCTTCCACCAACATAGTCACTTTCTTGTCCTTCCCCACAAACAATGTTACCCCCCACATGGAAGAAACATAATAGATTCTTCCCTAAGTACTAGCCATCTTTAATTCACATTAGCAACTAAAGCTGTAGCTATTTACAACAATCTCATTTCAGCCTTTTCTTTTTTTTGCTCAAAATTTCAGCATTTTCACATTCAGTCATTCCCCCTAACAAACAGACCTCCCTTTGTTTCCATGCCCAAAAACAAGCAGAACCTATAACGTTTTAACATTCACCTTGTATTAACAAGTATATCAGAGCAGATATAAAGGATCAGAACCCTGCTTGCCGTGCGTGCGTCTCTCCTGGGTTCTGCCATGGTCTTCAGTTTCAGCTTTTTGCTTTTTTCCAGGCGCCAAAACCATCTGCTCCTATTGTACAGTTGCTTTTTGTTTATTACTAAAGGGATATTAATGTCATTGCATTGTTTCATCAAATACCCATTAGGGCCCTAGGGCCATTTGTGGTAGAGGAAAGTGGTTGGGGCCCTTTTTGGTATTCTGGGCCTTATTTGGGCCTTGTCAAGGATTTTCCCCAAAAAAAAAAAAGAAGCGGGCGTTACGCCTCGCCCATTCCTTGCTTCTCTTAGATCTAGGTAATTTGTGGGCCCCAAGATTCCATTAAATTCAAAATGGGGCCAAACCGTGCACCGACAACCATAAGCAAAAATCAATTCATTGTAATAAATGTTGAATGATGTACAATTTGTGGGCCCCAAAATTCCATTAAATTCAAAATGGTGCTAAACCTTGCAGGTATAGTTACTAACCTTGTATGATTAATATGATAAAAGTAGTTGCTACTTAGATTTTCTCGAATCTCACCCATTTCTTTCATAATATACATTAAGGGCAACTACCTTTAACGGTAAGGGCGTAATGATTGGTGAAGCCTCGGGAGAAGGAAGTTGAGGTAGCTTATATTTTGTATTTAAGTCAAGTTTATATGACTTGAAGTTTACTTATACATCTAATTTGACAATAGACCTACTTATGTATGAATATATGTATTTTGCACATGTAAATACCTCTTTAAGGAGGAGAGATGTTTTTGTTTTTTGTTTTTGCTCGAAGAGGAGAGATATTTTTGTGATAGCCCATGATAGTTGTTGTCAATAGTAATAGTAAAAATATACTTATGAGGTTGATAGTAGCAATAGTTATTTGTTACTCCGTAGTAAATATAATCTTATTTAGAAACCGAGCAAGTGTATGTGTGGTACCTTGAGGTTATGTCTACATGATGAAAGTTACATGTTTAAGTTTTGAATTAATAGGTAGTTAGATATAGAATGAGAGATTTTTGTTTTCGGGAAGCATAATTAACCTAGCTCTTACTTAATAATTATAGACTTCCAGAAAGGGATTTAGTAAAAGCTTCAACCACTTAGTTTAAAGTTAAGCTTTTATAAAATTTCATTCTTGATTTATAGAAGTTCTACTAATCTTTAAAAGTTTTCAAAAGTTCACACTACTAGAAAATAGTGAAATAGCAACAGAATTTGCAATGAAATTTTTTCCGTCGCAAATAAGAATTTTTACGATGAATTTTATAAATCCGTCGCAAATAATGCCTGTTTGTGACAGAAAAATTAGTCCATCGCAAACCGGCGGTCAAAGACCGCCGCTTTGCGACGGAAACTCCTTTCCGTCGCAAATTGGGCCAATTTATTCTCTTCTTCTTCATTTGGCTCGTATCGTCCAGTTTGTCTCCTCTCCTCTCCACCCTTCTCTCTCCGTCGCCTGTCTCCACCGCGGCCTCGTCTCGTCGTCCGATCTTCGCCAAGATCTCCGCCGCCCGACCTCTTCTCCCTCCGGTTCCATTCGGCTCCTCCTTTCTCCGGTTCTCTCGTCGGTTCCACCGCCTCGCGTCGCCTCCTCCCCGTCCGGGCGCTGCCTCCCATCACCTCCTCCCGTCCGATGCGCCTCCCCTTCCCTTTTGGTTGTCGTTTGCAACCTCCTCCTCTCTCGTCTCGACAGTTTTGTTTTTTTTTTGTTTTTGTTTTTGCTTAGATCCGATAGATTTTTGATAAATTGAATGATATGAATGCAAATTTTAATTTATGTATTAGTCTTGCTTTTTACGTATGTGTGTGTGTTTTGTATATGTATTAGTCTTGCTTTTTATCCATGACCCCGTTGTAGTGTTCAATATATGTATGTGCGTTTTGTACTAAACTTAAATTTTTGTCTCATGTAAACATTTTTTTATTCTCGGATAATATTGTACTAGTTGGATTTGTTGGAGAGGATGAGTATATGACAATATGTAGTATTAGCTTTAAAGGGTGGTTTTAAAGTTTTATAATAGGTTTAGAATAATTATAGAGCAATTATAAACTTAGTTCAACTGTCCCATATAAAATCTCAATATGGGTTTGATTTAATTAATGATATGAGCATGTTGTTTCCATTGATGAATCAACCTTAGAATTTTCAAGCACCGATTTTTTTAAATCAAACTACAATTGTTGGTTAAAGTAATAGGATTTCTTTATTCCACTTGATTAAAACTTATATATTTCCTCTTGTATTGAATGAAATATAAAAATATGTTATGCTATTCTTAACTTGTGAATCATCTCATTCTTTGTTTGCCCCCTCAACATGCATGTCCCCATCTTTTGTTGTACTATTCTCATTCTCTCGGTTGCTTGTTGGGATCTGTTCTTTCTTGAATGCATGTGTTTGTTTGCCACTTTCTTGATTAAGTGACAATTGGTTGGTATAAGTGGCCAGTTGTATTGACCACCGATATTTGTGGCATGTTGATATGTAAAGCATAGAAAATATTTTAGAGTTAGTTAATTAGGTTAGTAACTGAATTAGTTAGTATTATTGTGTACGTGGCACGTAGCTAAGGAAGTCTAAGTCATTCTCTCCCCTTTCATTCTTATTTCTCAAATTCTTCTTAATTCCTTTGTTTCCTATCTATCACATGCATTTTGTTTTGTCAACTGGAGTATGTCCCTACTGCATATATTTGTGATGCAAAAAGATCCCAACCAATGCTTGGGATGCAACCATTCATCATAATAAAAGAAACTCCTTGTGCGGGGTTGGGTTGGGGAAGTATGGAAGGCGATTGTGATAGGAGTTGGATGTACAATCGTCTAACTCGAGAAAACAACTAACTTGAGTATTCTTGGAGGGTTTGGAAGAGTTCATTCAATTTGCTTCGGGCACGCAATCGATTCAAGTACCACGATCGGTTGTCCGTGTGTGAAATGTAAGTGTTTAAAATTTCAAAATCCAAGCACGATCAGAATCCATTCGTTGTAGAAAGGGATTCATGAAGGATTATGAATGCCGGGAATATCATTGGGAAGTCCGATGCACACCGAGTGGTTATTACGGGGACAATAGTCATTGAAACAACCATAATCAATATGAACAGGTTGGTTATGGATGATGTGGGACCATCGATTGACCAATATTTTGATCATGTTACTCATGCTAAACCATCATACATGGGAAAGGATACCGGTACACATATCAACCATCATACATGGGATATGATCCTAATCCGGAAGCCGATAGGTTCTATAAAATGCTTCAAGATGTGCAATGTCCATTATGGGAAGGTTGCGAACACATTGAAAATAGTGAACATTCATCGTTATCGTCTACCCTAGCAACATTAACAAAAAAAAAAAGGTAAAAGAGCTTGGGCTCAAATGTGAAAAAATTCATTGCTGCCCCAGAGGATGTATGCTATATTACGAGGATTATGCTGAGCGAACCAATTGTAAATTCTGTGAACATGACAGTACAAAGTTGTAAGGAATGAAAGGAAAACGACCCTTCAAGCATTAAGCATGTAACACCCCAAAATCAACACTCGAAAACTTGGTCAACATATTCGAATATCTCAAATGTGGATGCTTAACATCCAAATCATCAAATTACATAACTATTTCAAATAAAACTTCATAATACAAAGTCAAAATAAGTTTCCAAAATATTTGAGTTAAATATAATGCGGAAGTCCTAGGATCATGGCAAATAAAATTAACATAACATAAGCTATAGGAGTACAAAGGAGCCTTCAAAGCTCACTCCATTGGTTCCGTCCCTTGCTCCCTACTAAAATATTTACTCGAAAAATGTTAATATGGGATGAGATTCCACATCTCAAGAACTACTAAAAGTTTATACCATACACAAGCAAAGTACATATGACAAAAACTAGGGCTGATTACAAATATATATTTGTATATACCATAATTTCTCATACATTTTTTTTTCAAAAAGTAATTATCGTATGTCAATTTGTGAACTATACAATTATACAATATACAAAATGCAGCCTCTCTTATACCACCATCCACCCTTGTATCACTGACCGGAGCCATAGGCTAACACATAGTCCAACGAAACTCATTCATTTGATTGGATGGTTCCAAGCTCACCAAGACTTAAGATACACCCTGGCCAAAGGTATAGAGCTTAAATCGGACTATGGCTCCCTCCTTAAAAACACAACTAAGGAGGTGTCACATGTCCCACGGCTCCAATGCAATTCCAAACAGAGGAAAACATGGAAGAAGGGGCCTTAAAAGTACCATCCACTATGCACCGAGTGGTGACATAAAGAAATGTTATCATTCAAATTCCTCCTTACTCCAACCCATCACACATACAAATGCCATGATAATTATATCAATAAAATAAAGTATATTATAACATGCTTCCATTTATATCAAATATCATCACAAGATAAACCAAACATCTCATGAAACTTCATTGGACCAAACTGTCATTTCTAAAATTTGGGCCAATCATCATTTCGAATTTCGAGGATCAAACTGTCATTTCGAAATTCGGGAAAACTGTAATTTTTGTTGGGCACAAAACTGTAATTTTCATGGGTACAAACTATAATTTTCGTGGGTACAAAGCGTAATATTCAATTTTCATTATAATAATATTATAATACATATACATATAAATCGATCTATAAGAAAATATAATATATAATCACACAATTCACAAGTATATGAAAGAATATTCGAGTTATACATTACTCGCTAATTCTTAAATAATTACCACCTTACTCTCATTCTCTTTCTCTCATGCTCTCCTCTGCGAACGATGAAAGTGTGTGTGAGAATGTAAGTGTCTCATGTGTGTGGTGTATTTATGGTGTGTGTGTGGTGGGGGTATTTATAATCCCTCAACTGAAATAATTAGGAAGGTGCCCCCATTTTTCAAAAAAGGAAGGTGCCCCCTCCCCATTTTTCAAATGGGATGGGCCCTACCTTTTTCTTCTTTTTTCTTTTTTTTTTTCTCTTTCTTTCTTTCCTTTTTCTCTTTTTCTTTCTTTTCTTCCAACATCCCGACCTCCACTTTCTCTCTTAATATATTATATATTAATATTATATTACATTATATTATGATAATAATAAATATAATAATATTTTAATAATATATAAATAATAATAATAATAATAATACAAACAACAACTTTTTATTTTATTTTCTAGATCTCCTTTAAACCTCATAACACTTAATAAATCATACCCGAAAGATACTTAATTACTGAAAAATAAAATTTGGGATGTTACAAAGTAGGATGTGGTACTTTCCTCTCGTGCCTAGACTTCAGAGATTGTATTCATCAGAATAAACAGCTGCTCACATGAGATGGCACCAGGGATGAAAAATTTGTGACGCATCCATTCGATACTGAAGGTTGGTTTAAATTTGATGAGGCGAATCCTTTGTTTGTTGAGGATTCCCGTAATGTCCGTCTTGGTTTATGTTCGGATGGGTTCGCTTCTTTCAACAAGACGGGCAAGAATTATTCCTGTTGGCCTGTGATTGTGACTCCGTACAACCTCCCACCTTCAGTGGACGATAAATGATTTCATTACATATGGGATGTTGAGTGGCTGACAAATGTCGGGGAAGCTTGCATGTCTGGTATGTCTTGAACAGAACGTGGGTTTTAGCTTGCAATACAGTCACAAGGTCTGTTGGTTTAACAGGCACCGGTGATTCCTGCCCATCGATCATCTGCTTAGAAAAAATAAAAAGACTTGAGCGAGAATGTGATTGAATGGTCAAATAAACCTCGTCGTTTAAGTGGCCAAGAAATATGGGACAGAGTGAAGCACATTTAAAGTGTTGAAGAGAGGGCTGCTTCTAGCAAACCTGAGGGATATGGCGGTGATCATCATTGGAACAAACACAGCATCTTTTGGAAACTACCATATTGGAAAGATCAATTGTTAATTGAATTTGCTATAATTGTTGTTTTTGTTGATGTTATCAACATTATTGGAATTCTGAAGAACTTCAAAAGGAAATTAATTGTTTGAAGAACAACTTGGTCTAGAAGTACCATATCTTAGTACTATGGGAGCACTAACGTATCATGCTTATTAGCAAGATATAGTTATTCACCAACACGAAGACATTGGAAGTAATGTTGTCATCGGTGAGTAATACTGATGTTGTCAAAAGGGGAGTCGATACACGTTGTACTCTTTTCCCTTATCTAGGTTTTATCCCACCGGGTCTTCCTAGAAAAGTTTTTAATGAGGCAACACCGACAGTGTATCAATGAATGATGTACTCTTTTCTTTGGCTAGGTTTTTATCCCACTGAGTTTTTTCTTGTTAAAGTTTTTAACGAGGCACATTCATAATAGACATCAAAGGGGAGTTTTATGAATATATTAATTATGTGGATGTCCATTGACTCTTAACCTTCCATATTATATAATATAATTTGTAAACATGTGGGACCCATGCCCATGATTTCTTCAACTGCCTTCACGTGAAAGGGTTGAAAAATTGGTCGGGAAAATTACATCTATGACCCAGTGGTGGAAATTACACCAAATACTTATTCTCAATCACTATATACACACACACCTAGAGCTAGGAATTAGGGCCAGCCCATGAAGAGCCAAGGCCTAATAGGGCCGGCCTCTAGGGCCCGGGTAAGAAAAACATCTATTTTTCAAAGCCCGACCCGAGAGCACCAAGGCCAAGACCCGAAGTTACTATTCCAAATTTTAACTGTTTTTCCTCCATTTTTTTCCTAAGAAGTATAATTAGTAAATTACAACAATTAAAGCTCTAAATTATTAAATAAATGTTGTCAACATTAATATCCAAACAACACGAATCATCCAACAAATAAGCTCAATCACTACTTCATAAAAAAACTATGTTCACAAATAACTCACATAAAACATAAGAAGCATACCGCTAAGCAACATTAGTACGATAACTATTATTGTCGTCATCTTCGTCACTATCATCAATTTCAACAACATTTGATTGTGCTTCACTTTGAGTAGGCTCTGGTTCATGAGTAAGAATATCATGAATTTCTTCTCCTGCATCATGAACACATCCATAATCTTTATCTGCAACAAATAATAAACCAAATCATAAAATCAGAGTATAGTTATTATGTATTTGTACTTAAATAAATAAATAACTCTATAACAAATATAAAATATATGTAAATTAATAAATTACCATAATATGTGAATCCATGCATCCAATTACGAGTACAAATAAGAGCTTGAACATTAAATGGAAGAATGAAACTTCTATATTTTGTTAGAACACGTGAGCCAATACCGAAAGCTGATTCACTGGCTACTATATTAATTGGAATACTCATAATATCGCTTGTCATCTTTGAAAGAATTAGAAATCTTTGTTGATTATTCTTCCACTAGTTTAAGACATCCAATTCTTTCTAATTATCGGGCTTTAGGTATTGGCTCTTCCAAATAAGTTTCTAATGCAAACTTGTTCATGAAAGAATGATCTATACTCGCATAAATATCTTGATAATTCTGCATCATTAGAAAACAATCAAGTAAATACTAGTTGAACACCCAACAAATTCAATTGACAATGAAATTAAAACATACATCAAATGTATTGTAAAAGGCGTTACTAAAGCACTTGAAGTCCGAGAATAATGATGGGTTGTCAATGTTGAAGATATGTTGATTAATTCAAGAGTTGGAAGAGATGTCCTCACATTTGAATATTCATTGAAAATGAAAGTTAACTTGCTCCTTATATTGACAACCTTCTCATCACAAGTCATAGGGTCAATCTTTCCATAGAAATATTGTATAATATTGAACTTTCATCGAGGGTCAAGAACCACCGCAACCGCAAGAATGACGCTATAATTATGCCAATACTTGTCAAACTTCCCTTTCATTTTCAATGACATATCTTGAATCACTGGGTCGGGACTTGCCATATTTGTAGTGAGCAACATCTCAATTTTTGATATTTGCATAAAATAAGAATTAGAAGTTGGATAAGACGACAGGAAATCAACCTTGTAATCTTCTCAAATGGCCTCAAGAAATTGCACATTGCCTCTGCTCTATTCCATTCATCTTCAGTTAGAAGAAACTTGAAGTTTGGATCATCTAAGGCCATCTTTGCAAAAGCATGGCGATATTTAAGACCACTCTCAAGCATTGCAAAAGTGGAGTTCCATCTAGTGACGACGTCTAATCGCAAGCCCATTGAAGTGTCAATGCCACCAACTTGTTGAACACATTGCTTGAGAAGATTCATCCTTGCCTTAGAGGCCTTCACATATCTAATACTCTCTCTCGCCTATCTTTCAATAAGTCTTACAAATTATCATTTGCGGATGCATTGTCTAGAGTAATTGAGAATATGTTATCATCAAATTTCCCATTCTTTCAAACAATCATACACTTTCCTAGACATCGAGATCCAAAATGAGGAGGCTCCATCCTACAAAAGGCATGTATCTTACTATTTAGTGTCCACTTTTCGTCAACAAAATGAGCTGTCAAACATATATATCCTTCAGAAGTCACAGAAGTCCAACAATCAGCTACAAGCATATTCTACCAATACTGTTCTTCAATTTTTTGTTTCAAAATATCCCTTTGTTGGCGGTAGAATTTCTGCACATAAGCCGTCATTGTTTTTCTAGAGACGAGCCTCACATCAGGATTCAGTATCATTAGTAGTTCTTTGACCCATTTATATTCAACAAAGGAATGTGGAAGATCATGTTCAATTATGCATAAAGCGATAATCTCCTTAATACATCGATGATCAAGTTTTCTACACCTCATTTTTCCTTCTCTATCCAACATCATCACCCCAATATCCTGCAATTTATCTAAACCATTACAAGTCTTAATATGACGATTTAGATGTGAGGTGCCTTTATCCGCACCCCTTGCAAATAAACATCGACAACCATTACACTGTGCCTTAGCTACCCCTTCAACTTCAACTCTACTAAAATACCTCCACACATCAGAAGACAAATGTCTTGCCTTCTTAGGCTTTGATTCATCAGTCTCTTGAAGAGAAGACGCCTTACCCTTAGCCGTCATAGCTAATGATTCATTAGTCTCTTGAGTTTTTCCTTGTAATTTTTGTGACAAAGACATTAGGCTGCATCAAAGATCAACAATACAATATACTCAAATCAAACTTTCACGCAGTCTTAACAAGAGTGACATAACCAAAACAATCAAAGCAAAATGAATCCAGAAAATTCGACATCATAAGATCAACAATTTGGTATCACAGTATACATAGCACTAAACTTCATGACAGTGTCAATAACTAGCAAGCATCCCATGATTTTAAATATTTGTGGTTGTCATCCGCAAATTTCTAGAAAAATTGAAATATAACTAAAATGCATAATACAATTAGAAAATAATGAACATAACATTCTTGGAAAGTCACAACCACAATTTTTTTACTTGTCATATTATTATACATAAATTCTATCATACATGTTACTACAATTCATAAAAAAATGTATTAGATGTAAAAGAACGATCAAAACAAATCGGTATTGTGTGCCCTACGCCCTTCAAAACAAAACAAAGATTCGTAGCTTTATATTATGGATTTGATTTCTTCCTTTTGAGAAAAAGGGAGGCGCTAGGAGGCAAGAATTGAAAAATGCTGACTTAAAGCATCCCACCTGCACAAGTTGATAAGTAAATGCAAATCAATATAATTGCTCGGTGAGAACCCAACACGCTAGCCTTCTCAACTTCCATAGTAGAGGGAAAAAAACAAGAGTATTTCTAGTATTTTCGGTAGACCAGTTGAATTTGAGAGAAAAAGTGCTCAAACCATACTACCGAAAAAATACTACAAATAAAAAAAAAAATCGTAATCAACACTATGTATCATTTGAACCTCATTCAACGGAAAAGAATGCGAGAATGCTCGGATTTGCAATTCGTTGGAAAAGATTGAAAGGCCGAAGGGAAGGGATTGTCGGCACCTTGGGTAAGAGTGGTGGAGATTGAGGTTGATTCGACGGCGAGTGGCGGATGCCGATTCGCAAATCGCGAGTGGGTGAGAGACCGGGATTGAGAGTTGAGATCAAGATTTGAGGAGAGTTGAGAACTTGAGATTGAGTGACGGAGTGAGTGACGGTGGTCGGTGAGAGCCGAGAGGCTTGGAGTCGTGGACTGTTGAGACTTGAGAATTTGAGATCGAGGAATAAGGATGCTGATTTTTTTAGGGTTACGACCCCAACTTCAACATCAATGTTCCAATTAAAAAAAAATTGAAGGGCCTAACAGCCGGCCCTTAGCCTTGCGGGGCCTGCCCGTTCAAGCCCTCGACCTGTAGGGCCAAACTTCACCTCTCACCTCCAATTTTCAAGCCCGGCCCTTAAAAGGCTAGGACTTAAACGGTCCGACCCGATTTCCCACTCTACACACACCGTCCAAAGAGAAGAATTGAAGATGAGAGAGAGAAAGTGTGAGAGAAATGAAAGGGAACGGTCTGAGAAAAATCTTTGTAGTGATACAAGAACATGAATGAGAAATGTACTCCCCGTTCTCTTCTATTATTTATTATTCTTTTATCCCATACTTTTATAACAATTATATATTTTTCCCTCGTGAATGATATACAACCTCCCATCCACAATATAAACCACTTCCAATCCAAATACTCTATCAGAACCAATAAATCAAAGTGAATTTACTAAATCTATCTTAAATTGGAAAAGAAATCGCCTTTACCCATATAAAATGAAGTTTTGAAGGACAAAAACTAAAATACAAATACAAATGATGGTATTTAAATATTAATTATAAGGACAAATTTGATAAATAACCATTGATTATTCTACAAGTCACTTAAATTATGAATCAAAAAGTCTATTTAAAAGTGACTTAGCTTGTGAACATGAGGTAATATATCAAATAATAGTGGCATATAATTTAATTAGAAGTGATAGGGACAAAGAGATGATAAACAAACGCTTCTTTGATCCCACAATGTCCCACCCGCATGACGATATAATAGCGGTGGATATTTACTTGTGAAGAAACTAATTGTCCTTATAAAACAAAAACAAAAACCTGCTTGTTGGTATCCTCGGCACCCCCAAAAATTATAGCAAATCACTAAAACATGCATTGTACATTAATAAAATACTAAACATGTTATGCATTGATTAAATAATAAATTGAATTCAGGAAAAAAAGATAATAAATTAAAAAAATTAAATAAATATTGGGCCCTAGAGTTGTAATAAGCTGAGTAAATGGAAGTTGTTAAAACCTTTTTTAGGGGAGGGGAACTAGGAAGGAGTGAGTAGATTTTAGTGGTGAAATAATTTATTCCCTCTAATTTTTATTATAAGGTACCAATTAACAAATGTATTTGGTTCTTTTTATAAGGAACTTGTTTGTTTCTAATGAGTATTAAATATTCTTTTCTATGTATACTCATAATTAATAAGGGTAATGAGTGAGAGTAATAATTAATATGATATTAGAGTTTAGTACAATTAGTAGAGGTAATATTGGAAATTACTTAAATTTCAGGATACATTTAATGACTTTAACTATTTTTATTAATATGTGAGAATTATTAGTTGATACCTTATAATTTGTCATGGAACTCTTGGTTTGGGGGTCAGAGCACATAGCTTTCACCAGTTGGGTTTCAAGTTTCAATGCGTGACGCTACTATCTTCATAGTCATCAATCGATTTAACTTTATTTAATTTTTTATATTATATATTTTTATAAGTTAAATGATTTTTAAAATATGTTCAAAATTTGATTTTAGGTTAATACATTATTGGTCTTTTTATTGAATTCCAGTTTTGATCATTATTGCAGTTTCAAATCGTTAGTTTAGATCATAAGGATTTGATATGGGTTTAAATATAAAGATCAAAACCAAAACTCATTAAGAGGATAGAAATCAACTATTAAACTTAGATCAAATCTTTATGAAACTATATATAGACGAAGATGAAAAATAAAATGACTAACAATAGTATGTATCAGCCCTTTGATTTTCTAGATGGAACTGATAAAGGATTCATCTAGAAAAATTGGCTGACAGATTGATTAAAAATTCGATGAGTCGTTATGGGAGAAAAGTATAAATGACTTGCCACTCATACACTATGCACAAGTTAATTGGACAATGATTGATCATCAAACAGGAACGAGTAATTGAATTATGAGTATAATAAGGACAACTTACTCCTAGCCATAAACACGGTCTTGTGAATTGTGAACCGTAGAAGCGTGTTATTGCCGTCCTTGTCTGAGTAGCCATGCCTTCTTTGTCTACCTCTACTTCTGCCTGGACCTACGACGTGTTCTTGAATTTCAGAGGCAACGACACTCGTCATCATTTCACTTCTTATCTTTATGACGCTTTAAGCTGGGCAGGAACCCATGTTTTCATGGACGATTCAGCAATTGATAGGAGAGAAGATATCTCAGCCTCATTATTGCACGTAATTCAAAGATCACGGATTGCGATCGTAGTTTTTTCTGAAGATTATACTTCTTCAAGATGGTGTTTGGATGAACTGGTGCAAATAATGGAGTGTCGAAGAATTCAAGCTCAAGTGGTTGTGCCCATATTCTATAACGTATCTCCGTCTGATGTTCGTCATCAGAGAGACAGTTATGGTGAAGCAATGGAACGACACGAGCAAAGTTTGGGAAGGGGAGTGATCGGGTGTTGCGGTGGAGCAATGGCGGACGCAGGTATTAGACTTAGGGGGCACTTGCCCCCCTTAAAACGATGTCGTTTTTTTAAAAAAAGAAGGGATAAATGGCTTTTTTTAAACGATTAAATGGCATAAGCGTTAGGTTGCATATCCGACGCCCAAACCCAATTTCGGACCTTCTTCTTCTTCGCTCCAGACGACTTGACCCCCAATTTGAACCTTCTTCTTCTTCGCTCCAGACGACCAGACCCAACTTCGGACCTTCTTCTTCTTCGCTCACATAGTTCTCCAGCCTGAAATCGACGAGGCTTAATCGTGAATCAGAGGCGGACGCAAGCAGAGGCGGAAAAAATCGGACCTTCTTCTTCTTCTTCTTCTTCTTTGTCGTTCACAGACGCTGTTCACTGTGAGTTTTCTCCATTCAAGTTTCTTATGCTTTTGTGCGTTCACTTCGCCATTCTGTAAAACACACGAGTTCACTCTGCTTTCAAATTTCCAGGGTTTCCCTCTTCCTCCAATCTTCCTCAGCCATCTTCTTCGGATCCTCCCAAGTTGCCGCTGGAGAGAGGGGTGAAGGTGCTCAGAGAAATTGCAAGTTCACCGCACGGGAAAAAGGTTGGGAAATTGTGTTCCTTTTTTGTTTTAAAAAAAAATGTTGATGATGAAATGCTGGCCTTATTGTAACATTTTCATTCATTTTTTGCCTTCCATTTGATTCTGTAATGTGTCATGCGCAGCCATAGTTATCTATTAAATTTCTTATGCCTTTTTTGGTAATTAGATTGGATTTTGATTTTTTTTTTTCTTTCGGTTCCTTGTTGTGTCTCTTACCTTTCGTTTTGCACAACTAATAAAAGAAGTCTGTGATGTAATTTATCCTTAATTCAGTTGTCCACCCCCTTCTATATTCCTTTGATTCTATTTATATGATAGAGAGAGAAGCTTTTTCTTCAGTGACTATCTATGATCTGTGAAGAAGTCTTGATAAAGCAATCTTTTTTTGATTGGTTGTATTTATTTGTGCCCTGCTGTATTTGTCAAACTGAGTGCTGGAAATATTAAATAAGTCAATTTAGGTTATTTTGTGCTTTTGCCTATCAAGATCCTTATGTCTTGTTCTACCGAAATCAATGGACTCATCAGTGTATTATGGGCAACATTGTAATCACAAATGCTAAGAAGGCAATTGGTTTCATTGAGGTATTTAATGATTGCATCGTTTCCTATTATTATGTGGAGATCAAATTTAAGTGGTTTGTTTATATATATATATATTTATGTCATGGTAGCTTAATAGAATGGACACATTGAAAGTGTTTATCTTTCTTCTGCAGTTTTTATAATAAGCTGATTGCTTGTGTGCCATGTTACCATGTGCAACCTTCTTTGAGGAGCCAGATGCTTTCCTTCTTCTTCTTCTTCTGTTACCATGAGTACAAAATTAAGATTCAAACTCAAAAGATGTATAATTTCTAGTTGGTAACCTGGCTAGGTATAACATGATAAGTCTTAAAAGCTTTTACTTTAATATCGTTTCTCAAATAAAACTCTTCTCCTGAAAATAAAAGGGAGCATAAGCAACAAAAGTATTCAATGGGCCAAAGTTAGCATTGCATAATTTCAATTCAAAACTTACCTACATCCAAGCCAACCAGATTGTGCTTCAAATCCGAATGATCCAATTTCCTATGCACCTCAATGAGTGCCTCTACATTTTCTTTCACGGATGCCGGTACAATAATTGTTGGGGGCTTCATACGGTACAAGCCTCTTGTTGCAACATACATAGGCAATCCTCCCTGTCCAAAGAAAAGATATATTACACATACAATCATTATATAAATGGCCGAACAATATTTCACTACGACAACGTGATTAAAATTCATTAAAAGAAGAAGAAAAAGTAATCTTGAGTATGAATTTGCATTGGAGAAATAGACTAACAATGTGATCCATGTGGGAATGGGAAATAAGGAGGAAGTCTTGACAAACAGCACGGGGAGGGCAGCGACCAATATCAAAAGCTAAATTAAGTGAGGGGAAAATTATGCAGGTTTCTTGGCCTCCAATGGACAAACCCTGAATAGGGTACCCCTCAATTATCAAATCCTTTCCTTTCTTTGAAGAAGAATCTGGGCCTCGAATTATCAAATCCTTTCCTTTCTTTGTGTACAACGTTATCGTAAGTGGTGCTCTAAATTTTCCATTTTTGTCACTTTTGATGTAGCAATTGAAATTGTGAAGTGATTGATTGGCCTTGTGAAATATTTTCTCTCGACTCGCTGCACATAATTGATAAATTTTTGTCATTTGTCAATTTTTAGGATGGAAAGGTATTTAGGTTCTTTTTTACAAAGTCAAGTGGTAGTGGAACTAAACGTTCTCGATCCAAGTGATTGATTTATGTGAAGATGAACAAAATGAGTGTGCTACTCCCTCAATTCAGAACAAACCAACGGTAGAAGGTCCACCGGATTTGTATGTTCTGATCCGGTAAAAGACTTCTTATTATGAGCATTGAGAATAGTGCTCAAGAAAGGGAAATGATTCGAAGAATTTATCTAACGAATGGTCCTTGTCAACCAAAACTTGACAACTTTCCTCAATCCTTAATTGGGGGTAAAATGCATAGATTCAATCCTCAATGGTATAATGAGTTTGGCACTTGGTTGGAGTATAGTGAATCAAAAGATGCTATATTTTGCTTGCCTTGTTATCTATTTAGTTGTGAGCATGGTGATGGAAAGGGTGGTCGGGATTCATTTGTGGGAGAATGATTTAGCAATTGGAAGGACAAACAACGAATTCTTAGACATATTGGGAAAGTTGGAAGCATTCATAAGTTGTGCTTGATCTTTGCCAAAGATTTGATGAATCAAAACCAACATATTGACATTGTTATGTCCGGCATTTACGACAAAGCCAAATAGGATTATCGTATTCGTCTGAATGGTTCTATTTGATGTATTCGATATCTCATACAACAAGGTTTGGCTTTCCGGGGATCTTTGAATAATGCCCCAGAGAATCTCAAAATGATAGCTCCCTCAATTCAGAAAGATATTACACATGTTGCTGCTAGTTTAGTTACCAGAGCTATTATTTCAGACATTGGGGATAATTTCTTCTCTATACTAGTTGATGCTCGTGATATATCAATTAAAAAAAAATGGCCATTGTTTTAAGATATGTGAACAACAATGGTGACATTATTGAGCGTTTTCTTGGTCTTGTTCATGTTTCAGATACTACAGCTAGCTCACTTAAAGATTCGATTGAGTTAATTTTGGCCAAAAATGGCTTGAGCTTGACAAAGATTCGTGGTCAAGGTTATGATGGCGCAAGCAATATGAGTGGTCAATTCAGTGGTCTGAAAAGCTTGATTTTAGTTGAAAATAAGTCTGCTTACTATGTTCACTGCTTTGCACATCAACTTCAGTTAGCTCTAGTAGCTTGTGCAAAAAAGGTTTACGCATTGACTGACTTCTTTAATTTTATACCATTGGTGTGTAATGTAGTTGGTGCTTCTTGCAAAAGAGCAGATATTTTGAGAGAAAAACAATTGGAAGAATTAGTCAAAAGTATTGCAAGT
This sequence comes from Acacia pycnantha, assembly GCA_025563575.1. Lineage (NCBI taxonomy): Eukaryota > Viridiplantae > Streptophyta > Magnoliopsida > Fabales > Fabaceae > Acacia > Acacia pycnantha. The sequence continues at coordinate 1,089,858 of JAMWYP010000196.1, read as the reverse complement.
GATGATGTTCAATCAGGGAGAGGCTTGAATCAAGAAATGAGTTTGTCTCGACCAGGGGACACACATTGGAGCTCACATTACCGATCATTGGTAAGTCTGTGTACATTGTTTGATCATGTGCTTGATGTGCTAGAAATTATAAAAGATGATACAACCCTTGTGCATGCAAAAAGGTCTGAAGCCTCTGGCCTTATGATTCGTATGGAAACTTTTGAATTTGTATTACAAGGAAGAACAAAACGTAGAGGACCAGTTACTCATCTGCATCACTTTAAGGTTGACATATTTTATGCAGTGATAGATACTCAACTTCAAGAGTTGAATGATCGTTTTAGTGAAGTTAGTTCGAATTTGTTGGAATGCATGGCATGTTTAAATCCGTGCAACTCTTTCTCGGCATTTGACAAGAACAAGTTGTGTGAATTTGTTGGCTATTATCCTTCAGATTTTGATTCGAATGATTTTGTCATGCTGGAATATCAGCTCGACACGTATATTGTTGATGTGCAATGTGATCCTGATTTTTTGAATTTGCAAGAAATAACTGATCTTGCCAAGAGGATGGTTGAAAAGAAAAAAACACATTATTATCCTTTGGTTTATTTACTTGTAAAGTTAACATTAACTTTGCCTCGTAGCAACCGCATCGTGGAAAGAGCATTTTCGGCTATGAAATACATCAAGACCGCACTTCGCAATCGGATGGGGATGGGGGATGAATGGTTGAATGATTGCTTAGTGTCTTATATTGAAAAGATGTATTTGATAGCATTGATAATGAGGCAATTATGATGGAATTCCAAAAGATAAGGCCTAGAAGGATGACATTGTAATTGTTTTTATTGTAATATACTTTTGTTGTTAATATATATATGGTGTCCAGCTTGCTATTTATAACCACACTTGGTCTTACTTTTCCCTTTATATTCTTTTATTTTTTAATGTATTTCAGTATAATTATTAGGTAAAGTTCATTTCTAATGAGTGGTTGCTTACTTCTTTGATATACTTTCCTAGCATTTTGTTGCCTTTTCTCTATATTTTAGGTGGATATTCCCAGACAAAAATTGCTTGGAGCATGTAGGTTGCTAATTTTCTGCTATGGCCATTTTATGGCTAATTTTGGAATCTCTCATGGGATCAGCAGGCAATGGACAAAGCTCACCGGTTGGGTCAAACAAAAGATGTTAGCTCTCTTTTCCTTGTTCCCCCTTTTATTTATAAATCTTTTTGACTAAAAAAATTGATCCCGTTTATAAGTCCAATTTCAGGGGTAGTTAATGAGATTGTGAAAATTTTGCCTATATTAATTGTATCAACGAAGATAGAGAGAGAGAAAAAGTTAAAAAAATACTTATTAATAAATAATGACAAAATAAAAATTTACCTTATAATCATTGAATTAACTATTTCTTCTTGATATATGTAATTTAGTTAAAAGAGACTTATAAATAGGCTATAGTAGTATTATATTATACTTGGACATGTTTGCTTGCGAAATTTTCAAGTTAATAAAAATGAAATTATCTAAACTTTTATTATTATTATTATTAAGAATGAAAAATAAAATAATAATTGTCATTATGATTACCAGCACCGAAACCAATTTTGCGAGGAGCACCAACAGCTAAGCAATACTATGAGATCTATACATGTCAAATTTAATATTTTCAAATAATGATTTTTAAATAAGAAAATCATTTTTTGTAAGACAGACTGTTAAGAAATTATCTTCATATTAGATTCTATATACATTATTACTATTTTTTGAAGAAAACAAAGGTTAAAAATCAATCTCAATCTTTCAAATTAAATCTGAACGGTTTTGGTTTTGTAGTTGTAACAAGGTCTTGGTGCTCATAATTACCATTAGAACTTAAACTGGCTCCGACAACCACCAACATCATCATCAGCTGATTCTCTTTTCCAATCTTTCTGCTTTATTTTCAATTAAATGAATTGAAGAAATTGTGCATTCCTTTCCATGAATTATACTCATTTGATTCAGTCTTAGATTCAAATGAAACTGTGACCCGAATTGCTGGACTTTCCAAAAATTAGGATTTTTGGACTAAAAAAATTAAGATTTATTTGGTCTCGTATCTCCGTTAGGTTTCATCTTAATTTAGCTTCATCCATATTCTTGCACTTTGCCTAGGACAAAAATAAATTATACTTCCTCCAACCGTAAATAAAAGATCCAATTATTTTTTTGGAAAGATTAGAAAGTTAAATAAATTATTTTGAAGTACTTACATCTATTGTTTTTTTCCCTCTAAACTAGTTTGTCTACTTATAAACTTATATATAATCTAATGATACATAACATATGATATTATTAAGTAATATATTTAGTTTTCTTAACCTCTCCAAAAACAGTAAATTGGATCTTATGTTTAGGATTGAGGAGTGGGTTCAAAGGAACGACCTACTTAATTCTAATATATTGGACAAATACTTAATTGTAATATAATCTTGTGATTCTTTGCCCTTGGCCTTCGCAAGCATACTTCCATTCGGTTCCAGCAAATAATAATGCCCCTAGTTATTTATCCATTACTACTTGAAAGTTTTCAGTGATACATGTATATATAGTATTTGGTAGCTCAATTAGTCTATCTCTTATTATTAATGGTCCACTGAAATTCTTGTGTTTAAAATTAAGCCTTGGTCGTTTATTTCTAATAATGATGTAATTCATGTGACAGATTATTATTTTATGGATATTTAATATTGACAGGCCTGAAATGGTGCTACTTGAGCGTATTATTGCAGTTGTTTCACAAGAATTAGACGCTGGACAAATGTTTATTGCTGACCATCCAGTGGGAATACATTCACGAGTTCTTGAATTGGCAAATAAATTGTCAAATAAGAGATACGAAAAAGCTCTAATCATAGGCCTATGGGGATGGGAGGCATTGGCAAGACAACTATTGCCAAAGCTACAACAAAATTGGTCCTCAGTTTGGTGCAAGAAGTTTCCTTGCAAATATAAGAGAAAACTCAAAGCATAAAGGCCAAGTTAATTTGCAAAAGCAACTCATTTTTGATATCACTCAAACTCAATTTTTCAAGATACCTAACATTGATAGAGGGAAAAAATAATGCAGGAAAGATTCCCCAACATAGAAGCATTAGTTGTATTGGATGATGTGGATAGTGTCAATCAACTAAACACATTATGTGGGAGTCATGAATGGTTTTGTCCAGAAAATGTAGTTGATTATTGTGGTGGACTTCCATTGGTTCTTGAAATCCTTGGTTCTTGTTTGCATGGGAGAACAATTGAAGAATGAGAGGATGTGTTGTCCAAACTACAAAGGATTCCCAATAAAGATGTACACGCAAAGTTACAAATAAGCTATGATGGATTGAATGATTATATGGAGAAGGATATTTTCCTTGACATATGTTGCTTCTTTATCAATAAGGACAAGAACTATGTTACACACATATTAGATGGTTGTGGTCTTCATGCAAAAACTGGACTTCAAACCCTCATAGAGCGAAGCCTTGTGCAAGAACCCTCCCTTTTCTTGGCAAGGTTTATGCACGGACACCAAGGCAGCAGACTTAAACATGACAGACAAAGAGGCAAGATGCCTTTTAAGGTTGCAGGGTTGACCTTATTATCTTTACATCCTTTTTGAAGTAAGTGTAGGGTTAGTAGCTTTTGTTAGGGTGGCTCATGGAAGGCTGTGAAAGCTTCTCCTTTTTGACTATATGAGCCGTTAGAAGTTAGGGGATGTTATGGAGAATTTGAGTGTTGTTTAGGAGAGGGAACCAGTCCTGTTTTGTTGGCCTGATTCCATTCTTGGCTGCGTAGGGGAGTAATTTACACTTCCAGCAGATTGTAACACTGATTATCAGTCTATATATCAGTTATTCAGTATTTTTGGGTGCTAATTTTGTTAGTTCCTAACAAATTGGTATCAAAGCCAGTGAGATCCTAGGGAAGAATGGAGGAGAGAGATTTGAGTGTATTCGGTTTCGAGAACTAATTCGATGCTAGATACAATTCTAGTACTACCGAGAACAATGGAGATGGAGGAGTAGAGAAGCAGATGCAAAAATCCGGACCAATGAAGTTCAAGAAATAGAGGCAGAACTTAAGAATGTTGAAGAACAATTAAAGTTAGGTCCTTTTTCAGCAAAAGAGGAGCTTGAAGAAGTTGTCAATGAGTACCCAAAAGAAGAGCTGAGACCTGATTTTTCCCTTGAACTGAAAGGGAAAGAAGAGAAGGATATTGAAGCAGAGGAAAAGGTGCTACCTTTTCCACATGAGGATGATGCGGAAGAATCTGAAGCAAAGCTCAAAGTGGAAGAGAAAAAACCTACGTAACTAAAGTTATCACCTTTTCCATGTGAAGAGAAGCTAAGAGAAGTTTTTGGTGACAACCCAAGAGAAAAGATGAAAATTGAAGGTTCTCAAGTCTTGGAAGCAGCCAAAACAGTGCCAAACATTCCTAGAGAGGTTCGACAAGTCTGAAGCTGGTCATGGCAATCAGCGTCGCACAGGAACGTGAAGAAAGATGACGGACAGAAACAGAGATTTGGGAGGCACAACCACAACAGCAAAGAGGAGAAGAAAAGGTGGAGACTGGATCGGGCTAGGTTTATTAATTGTAGTAGAAGCCCAAAACTAAATGATTGTAATTTTCTTGGGTCTAATGGCTTCTTAGTTTATAAAAGAAGTCCAGCCCAGCTGCACCCAACATCCAATCTCACAATTATGAAGCAGCTAATGGGCTTGGGCCTTAAAGTGGAGGACAAAACCCTAATCCTTCAAGAAAATAAGACTGCCATTTACTGCAAAACACACACAAGGGTGACTCAAACTCGTGTGGCTTGCAAAATGACGCCCTCTGCCATCTTAGATGCAAAGAAGAAACTGGAAGCAGCAAGGGAACTTCTGCTGCGACAAAAAACAGAGAGAGAAGTGGGAGAAACTGATGAGGAGGCTACAAATAAAGGTACTGCCCTGGTTTCGTTTCTACTAGCCCTATCAATCAAGCCGACCATGTTTTCTCATCTTTTCGACATCAATACAACAAGAGGAGGGACCTGGGCTCATTTAACTTCTGAATTTAAGTGCTTTGGTGTAATAGAAGCGGTCTTTTGGGACGAGTCCAAAGAAGGAAAGAGTTTTTCTGTCTTTTCGATGTTGAAGCAAAGAAGAGATGGGGTTATGATTTTGGTCTTTGCCTCAATCAGCATCGTGCTCGCCGATCTCTACACGTTCCATTTCTCCTTTCATGGGTTTGGGTTTGTCTAGAGCAATTTTCTGGGTTGCTGCGATTTTTAAAGAAACATATTGGAAGAGAGCTACACGAGCAACTCAAGGTTTAGCTACTATTCTAGAGAGCAAAACCAGACTCCACCGAAGAGCTTTCTAGTTGAAAACTCTACCTCTCACCTTGAGGACAAGGTGAAGCTTTTAGAGGAAGGTAATGCAAGAACCCTCCCTTTTGCTGGCAAGGTTTATGCACGGACACCAAGGCAGCAGACTTAAAAATGACAGACAAAGAGGCAAGATGCCTTTTAAGGTTGCAGGGTTGACCTTATTATCTTTACATCCTTTTTGAAGTAAGTGTAGGGTTAGTAGCTTTTGTTAGGGTGGCTCATGGAAGGCTGTGAAAGCTTCTCCTTTTTGACTATATGAGCCGTTAGAAGTTAGGGGGATGTTATGGAGAATTTGAGTGTTGTTTAGGAGAGGGAACCAGGTCCTGTTTTGTTGGCCTGAGTCCATTCTTGGCTGCATAGGGGAGTACTTTCCACTTCCAGCAGATTGTAACACTGATTATCAGTCAATATATCAGTTATTCAGTGTTCTTGGGTGCTAATTTTGTTAGTTCCTAACAAAGGAAAGGATTTCCACTAAAATACACTCCAAACAACTTCTCCCAAAAGGAATTAGTTGCTATTGACTTCAAATATAGCAACCTCGAGTAGTTTGGAAAGATCCCCGATATTTGTTGTTACCACTTGGGAAGATAATCAATATCGATGATAATATAATTCTTCTAGTATGAAGTTTCTAATTCTTAAATTGAAACTTGCATGTTTTTGCAAATGCTAGAGATGTTAAAGACACTGAATCTTAGTCATTCATCTTACTTGACACAGACCCATGATTTTACAAAATTACCAAACCTGGAGATGCTAGTGATGAAAGATTGTCCAAGCTTGATGTTGGTTCACCAGAGCATTGGAGATCTGAAAAGAATTCATCATTTGGTAAATTTTAAAGACTGCAAGTGCCTGAGGGCTCTTCCAAGAAGCATGTACAAGTTGAAATCATTAAATACTCTCATTCTTTCTGGTTGCTCATTGATTGACCATTTAGAAGAAGATGTTGAGCAAATGGAATCCATGACAGTTCATATGGTCTTGGACGTCACCCTCAAATATTCACCAGTCCGGTAGTGAATCATTTTTCCTGAGTATATCATCTCTAGTTTTATCAATTGCACAAAATGGCAGCTTTCACGGCCTATCTCCATTTCTGGGTGATCTTGCCAAGCTTCGAGGCATGTGGGAGGAATGCCGACCACTGTTTCGATTTCATGGAACAATGGCTAGACTTTTGGATGCCTTGTATGAGACAAATTTTATGAAGTTGGAATCAACTCGAGATACCCCACAGATCTCATATACAGAAGCCTCTGCGTCTTGTGAGAGACATGAAATTGCAAGGCCAGCAAATTCATTTAATTCTCTTTTACTTCGAATGGGAGTATGTAGCAAAGCGGACTTGTTGCGGAGAAAATTTCACAGTATGTCTTTTTTGTTTGTTTCTAAACCTCACAATCTTCATTTACCGACAATAATTAACAAAACATGATCAATTACTTCTGGCATGCTCTAATAAATCTTTATGATTCTTACTTTCTTTAATTTCTTTTCTTGGCCCCCTTATTAATTCATTCCTGTGTTGATGCAATATAGGGATGGAATTATGGTGGCTGTGATGATTCTAACCTACCTGGTGACCAGTATCCCGACTGGTTCATGTACAAGGGCGAGGGACGCTCAGTAATTTTTAAGGTGCCTCAAGTCATAGGTTGTCACCTGAAGGCGATGCTTTTGAATGTAGTGTATTCTTCTTGCATGGATAACACAACTCCTCATTTTCTCATAAATGTTCTGATCATTAACCACACAAAGAAAACTGTTAAAGAGCATTGGGGAGTCTGGCAAAGTTTCCATGAAGATGAAGAATGGCTGAGTATCATTTCAAGTGTTCAACCTGGTGATCTTATAGAGCTTGTTTTAAGTATTGGGCCTCAATTGGTTGTGAATAAGATTGCAGCATACTTGATTTATGATGGTTCTAGTGAAATGGTTGTTGCATAGACTGATTTTGGTTTGTAATGTAGCCTCTGTAATTCTGATGTAGTTGCAACTTTTAGAAAAAGAAAAGGACAATCATGGACCTTTCTAAGCAGGATAATGGTACTTGAGGATCCCAAAATTACCAATTGCAACGGATTTCAGCCAAGATTATTCAGCTAGTGCCTAGAGCAATTTGAATCATAGAATTTGACTACTCAGTAAATGACCTTGGTCTTCAATTGGCATTTTATTTCAAGTTTTAGGGTCATTAATAATTATCATTATCCTGCTAAAACTGAACTGAACTTTCATATTCCCCTTTTAAAATCTGTCATGATGTGATGGACAATGTAGTGTGTTTAACTGTCGTTTTCATTCCAACAATATCATCTGAAGATCAACTCTCGATACAATGTGAACGTTGGAAGTTCAGTTTTTTCAATTTTCAGAGAAACCAATTTGAAGTCTTAATTAATTTTCACCAAAAACATGGATAATAAATACATAGATTAAGAAGGAAGTAATTCTTTAAGAATAGTCAGCTTCCTAAAACTGCATGTGATAATACATAAGACTCGAGGAACACGTTTCTGAACAAGGCTTATCAATCACCTCCAAAACATATTTTTCAGAATACACAGTAGTACAAGTAACCTTGACATAAATTTCAAAAAGTTTCAATTTAAATGCAAAATGTAATTTCTTATGCTAATTTTTGAAACAGCTTCCTAGAATAACATTCACAAATAATAGTCAGATTGGTTCTGTAATCTATATCCACTGTGTGACTACAAAGGATCTCAAGTAGTACATGGGTACAAAGAATTTTGATTGCTGTCAAACAAATTCACAATTCCTTCCCTAGCTCAATCATAACTGAGAACATAGTTTTCACTATCTCTGAAATTCAACAGTCATATAAATAACATAAAATTGTGGAGATAAGAAATTCAACTATTGAATTCAACAATCATCTCAACCTCAAGATGCCATTTGAGTATTTCATACTCATCGAGACCATTGTTGAAGCATTTTGTTTTTGGTATGACCATTGTTGAAGCTTTTGATGGATGGGGAAATGAGATGGCTTCAAATCTTGGGGGCCCGTCAAGAAGATAAAAGAATATATCCTTCAGCAATGTAAATTAAAAACATGAAGTAAAATAATGCCTCACCACCCATCATAATCCTCCTTAATAAAGTATTGTCTTTGTTCTATGATGTCTTGTCTCATGCCATGTTATGCGAGCGCGATTTGATTGTCGTATGAATTAAGGATTTTCTTGTCGTACGTATTTATTGGTTATGATTTCTAGCCAGCCACTCTATTATTGCTGCTATTTTTATTATATATGGGTCAGGATTTTCTTCAGACTTTGTCTCAAAGTAAACCGCAATAAATTACTAAGTTAGACTTTGTCAAATCAAAATTCTAGATCCCTTTCCCTCATGTCTATTATCCTCAATCCAATCATACGTTTAATTGTAGAATTGAAGCATGCAATTTTAGATATTACAATAAAACTACTCCTAGGCCAAGGTAATGCTTTCCAGAGAATGACTGTATTTTATAAACAAAGTGATTTAGAACGCCAATAAATAACATGCTATATGTTACAGAGGGTTTGAAGAAAGAGAGAGAACAGAGAAATGGAGAGAATAAAATAGGATTCAGTCCATGAGGCAAATCACAATACAACACACATCTGGAAATACGACTGAGTACCTCTATTTATAGCCTATTATGACTAAGAGGCAATAGCTACCACAAATCTAACAGTTATTGTAACACCCTTAATTTTTAGTCCATTATGATGTCCAATTATGTTCCTAAGTCTCTTATTAATCTAACCAATGTGTAATTATTAGAGTGAAGGCGTTAACAAATCAGAGTGAGTCACAACAAAAACATATATTGTAATACCCGGATAATTATTTATCCTAAATATTATATTGAAATAAATAGAATGACTATTTTTGATAAGTGAAAATATGGTCTCAAAGTGTGTGATAATTAGCTTATTTTCTAAGGAAAATACTATGGGAATTAAAGGAAATTAAGTGCCAAAAAGGCCTAAAAATGCATTTTAGGGTCATAAAACATCCTAAAAATATTATGATAAATTCTAAAGGGTAGTAAAATAATTATTAAAATTTAGAAAGAATATTGTCCTTAATTTAGACAATTTATTAAATTATTTCCTTTGGAAATAAAAGGAAAAAGAATCAAAAAGTATTCGGGAACCATAATTGACCTCATGATTTTTAATATATTACATGAGACATAAAATACCAATGTAAGTTAAATAGTTGTGAGAAAATGATTAATCCTAAATAAGAAAATTACCAACAATTAGTAAGGGATTAAATAAATAATTATTGGCTAATTATTTAAGCATGAATCAAGAGAATATTCAAGTAAATTATGTGAAACCCTTTAATTAAAGGTTAATGGCTAAAATTAGCATAAAATATACTTGCTAATTAATTGGAAAAGATTAAGAAAAATATTTGTGATTAAGTACATGAAAATCCCTAATCCTAAAAGAGTTGTTAATCACATGATTAAGACACTAATTAAAGTTGTTAATCAAATTAGATAAATTAAATAATTACTAATGGTTAAGATTGAATCTTGAAAAGAAAAATCAAAGGTTTAGAATTATTCTAGTAATTTTTAAAAGCCTAAATCCATGTAATTACTTATGGACCAATAGGGAAATTTTGTGAAAAATAAATATAAGATAATTAGAATAATATAATTAATTAAAACAGAAAAATAAAATAAAAATAAAAATATATGTATATGCTGGCCGAATTTTGGTCAAGGAAGAGATAAGATTTTGCAAAATATAATATCTAGATATTATGTAATATAATAGTAATATAATTGTGATATTTATGTAGAAAGCAAATAGGATAAATGACCACCGATAGAAATTAAATCCTATCTAGAAAACCATGAACTAGGTTTCTAAAGTCAGGACATATTATAGACAAGTGAATTTTTATCTCAGAGTGGGCTGTCTCCAAAGTCATTTCTGAAACTGGTGGAATACTTAAGAGATAAGACGAAACATATATTTTGTGGAATAAGGGCAGATAGTATAAATGAAAATAAATCATAAATTGAAATCCGGGGATGAGTTGGTAAACATCTGGACATTTTATGAATCAGTGAATTTTTGTCCCGAAGATGATGTTACCCGAAGTTATTTTCAGAATCGATGGCGTTTTCGAAAATGTTCGGCAGGCAACGAAATGTCCTAAATGGGATCAAAAACTTAGGTGACCCAGAAATTTCTAAAGAGGAAGATTAGACCTTCAGGGCTATGTTGTCGGATTTTTGAGATTTTCCAAGATTTCGCGATTAGGACACTGACAGGGAATTTTATCGGATAAACCTCCATAAAGCAAGCATGACATCACATGCATGAGCTCATCTTTGGAGGTGTGACCTCATAGGAGGTCGGCCAAGAGCTCTCAAGGGCCAAGATTTTGCCACTTCAAAACCCTAAATCCTATGGTCCAAATTCAAGAAGGGAAAGCATGAATAGTGTTATATTTTTGCCTATAAATAGGCCTTTGCATCCTCTTCATTAACTCACCAATTCACTTAGCCTCATTTCGAAATCTTGGAGGAGGAAGAGAGGAGGAGGAGCCCTGAGAAATTTGTAGCGAAGCCACTGGTAAGTTCTTCGGTCCTTAGCTTTTAAGTTCTAGTCTTTCGTTTGGTAGTTTTAGTAGAAGTGTTAGTTAGATCTAAGAAGTAGGAAATGAAATTCCTATTATTGTTTTTAAGCCTCATTGCATTGAAAGATGCCTGACGAGGTAAAAACATAGTAGGGATTGAGTTTCTGAAAGTTGGAAGTCAAAGTAGCGAAGCTCTAGCGAAATTTCGCCGATTAGTCAAACTAGGGGCAAAATGGTAATTTGTACCTAAAATGCCTGTTATGATGTCAAATGGTAATTATATTATATAATTCACCAAATTTTCCTATTAGTCCATACATAGATTTAGGCTTAAAATTATTTAATCTCATTTATTTTCCTTAATCTTTTCCAAATAATTAGCAAATATATTTTATGCTAATTTCATCAATTAATATTTAATTAATGAGTTTTACATAATTTACTTGGAATATTCTCTTGTTTGTGCTTAAATAATTAGCCAATAATTATTTAATTAATCCCACACTAATTGTTGATAATTTTATTATTTAGGAATAAGCATTTCCTCACAACTATTGGACTGACATTGGTATTTTATGCTCTACATAAAATATTAAAATTCACGGGTCAATTATAGTTCCCGAATACTTTTAATTTTTCCCTCACTATTTCCCAAGGAAATAAATCCCAAAAATTCTCTAAATTAGAGACAACATACTTTCTAATTTTTAATAATTATTTTATTGCCTCTAAGGATTTTTCACAGTATTTTACAACTCGAGTTCATTTAGGGCAGTTTAACTCTTTATTTCTTATAATTCCATTAGAAATTGCCCTAGAAAATTAAGATAAATCCCTTTTAATATTTGAGACTACATATTCACCTATTTTCAATAGGTATGTTTTACTAAATTATACTATTTTCCCTAAGTCAAATTTTAGGGTATTACCGAGAAAGTCGGATCCCACTTTTTTATATGTTTTCAGTTAACATGATAGTAAAATAAAAAGTTGAAATTTTCACACAAAACTTTAGGATTTGAAGTCACCATTATTGTTATGCAGACAGAAAAATGTTATTGCAATTGAATGGGTGAGTCGTGATATGGTTCCAGAGTTACTTTAGGCTTAAAGTTCAGCGGAAGGAGGTCTGGATTGCCGAGGAAATAAGTATGCAGATTGCTTGGCAGTTTCTCCCAAAACTTGTAGATTCCTGATTTGTGTGTGTGTGTGTGGAGCTTAAGAGAAGAGACCTTATATTTTAATATGTAGAAGTTGGTTGGTTGTTTATGTATGTTGGGAAGTTCACCATTTAAATATATCTATATTTAAAGAGATCTTATATTTTAAAAAGATCTATGTAATATTATAGTAATAAAATTAATGAAGTATATATCAGTAAGAGTAAATAGAAAATCATAAATTTAAAAGGGTTTATGAAGTGGAGACACTTCACACTGCATGCCAGTCACCCTGCTAGCTAGCGTTTTATTTATATTCTTGTATAAGTTTCCTCAAAATATAAGAATTGTATCTTTCCAAAAATAGCCATGAACTTTAGGAAATTGACTCAAGGTTGCATTTATAATAATTCACATGTGGCATTTATTTACTAGGAGAAAATTTATTTATAAACCCGCTGAGTCAGCCTTTAATAATATTATAAACTTCTTTTCAATTTTTTAGACGCAACTGTTTCCATGAAACAAAGTTGTGCCTTTAAATTTTTTTTTGGAAAAAAATAGTTACAGGAACGGAGCGCTTATAGTTATTCTAAATTAGCATACTCAAGAATGGTATGTATCTTTGAGAATTTTTCTATTATACGGATAGGTTAACCATAAATAGTACTTAAGCCAAAAATAACTTAAATTAAAGCGAGAATAACAATTAGAAACCTTACCAGACAACTAATCCATAATACAGATATTCAAGTTATAAATTCGAATAAAAGTAAATAGTATAACCATTTAATAAGAATGGGCATATTCCCCTTTTTCAAGTAAATACAAGCTTTCGGTGTGATAAGAGAAGAAAACACTGTTTTCCATAGCTGCCACTAGAGAGTGGGTTAGATTTGTTGGATTGTACTTATGGATTTGCCCACCTTCGATTTCAAGTATGAGGTCACCATTCTTCCTTGCGCCTAATATGTGATCGGGAACTATCTTTGTCGTTATTGATAAGGTGCTTTCCCAGAACTCTTGGTTTCCAAATTGTTTCAGGGTCCAAATGATAAAAGATGAGTATTCATGATTCCTTTGTATCAAGAGAAGTGATTCTCCCGTTGACACAATATAATTCAAATGACCACTAGGATAAGGACAGGCATCACTAGGAAACAATATTTGTCCAAACACTTCATGTGTAAGATCAAATGTAAGTGTAAAGTAATAATATTCTTCCCTATGAAAAGCATTCCAATAAAGCACACCATTGAAAAATACGCTTGAAGATGAAATGGAACAATGATGAAGGATACTACATGGCACATGTTTCCATTTCCATGACCATGTGACATATGAGAAAACCCATGCTGAGTCAAACTCATTATCATTCTTAAAATGACCACGATAACGATAAACAATGTTCACAACTTTTATGTCATTGTTGATCCGATCAAAACCAAAGCCTACATGACATAATCTTTCATCCCAAGTCATCTTAAGGGGAAGCCATACATATTTTCGAATAGTTGGGTTCCAAAGAATTAATTTGAAAGGTAATTCATTGGCAAGACATACTAACCCATTACTCATGCCTATCACCTTTTTGCCTTTAAAATTATCAATGTTAGGATTCTCTATGGTGTGAAGCAAATGGAATGGATCATTATCTGAATGTATTGAATAGGTTACTCGACAATAAGGACAATATGAAAAATGAATCTCCTTCTCTCCATAAGTTTCCACGTTCTCTGGGCAATGGCAAAATTTAATAAGGATAATTTGATTTTGAGAACCAAAAGTTTGTTCTGAGTTGCAGGATATGAAATCGAGACTAGTAATAAGATGATTCCACTCTCTGCAAACAAAAGAGCATTGGAATAGGGTTTGGGCATCTAGTCTAAGCAAAATTTGTTCGACAATGTGGAGAGGAATATAAGGGATGTCGTCACGGGAAAACATGATGAGCTACCACGTAAGGAAATATAGAATACTGAAAAGGCTAAGGCGAGTAATAGGAATTGTAGAACACGAAGGAGGCTAACGATATAGGAAAAGGAAATATAGAATATCAAAGAGGCGTCTACGATTTGAGAATGGCTGATTGAGCTTGGGGCTATATATAGTTATTTTTAATGCATACTAATTAATTTAATACACAGCATGATCTAGTATATCGGTTAGTCAAATTGATAATTCTGTTTTATCTACTTTAAATTACTAAAATATCAATTAATCCTTTTTATAAAAAAGATAAACAATTTTTTTTTAAAGAAATAAGGGAGCCCTTGAGCATGTAAAATCATATCTAAATCTGTGATATGTTTTCTAAGAGCATCTTATCCCTCATCAATAAATTAATTCTTTTTATAATAAAGATTAACACTCTTCTTTGATAAAAACAAAATAAAGAAATAAAAATAAGGGAGCTCTTGATCATGTCATGTCATATCTATTATATGTTTTTCCAAGAGTATATATCTTATCTCTCATCTATCTTCTATGTTATATGCGTCTTATATTCAATGTATATAATCTTTTACAAAATCATATCATATAAAAATTAAGAAATAAAGAAATAAAATTAGTATTAGAATAAATAAAATGAATCCTAACACCTTAAACAGCATATATGAATGAACAAAAAGTTGATTGCTTTTGATTGAAAGAAATAAAAATGAATATAAGAATTATAAAAATAAATCCAAGGCACATTATAGATATGATCCGGATTATGCCATGATCTATAAGAATTAAAATAAATTTTAAAACATCTTATCTGTTACTCAACAGCATCTATCCATCATCTATCTCTTATATCAATCTTATATTCATATATACAATCTTTTACACAATCATAATATATACTTTTAATTTCGCTTTGATTTTCCTTTTTTTAAAAAAAAAAATTGAAATCGATCAATCCTAAACTTTAATTTTACAGGAACCATTCCAAATTCAATTCAAAATGAATTTTAAATTTTGTAGTTTATTTAATAAAATTATTCTTGTATATTCAAGCAACTAATTAAAGATAAGATATCTTGATTAATCTATGTACCGACGTATACGTCCCTACACTCCTATTTCTACCGCCTATTTTTTCTTTTTTCTTTGGCTAAAGTATACGTTTGGTCCTTTATGTTTGCCTTAAGTATTAATTTAGTCCCTTAAGTTTATAAAGTGCACGTTTGGTCCCTTAATGTTAACACCGTTAGACATGTGTTAGTAAATATAGGTTGTTGCAAGAAATAATCAGATTAAGATTAAGATGTGGTCGTGAAATTACCTGTTTATGTGTATTAAATTTGACCAAAAATGAATGAGAAGAAGTTGTATGAGTATTATTAGGAATTAGGAGAAAAATTGAAGCAAGGTTAAAATTTCAATTTCCACAAAATTGTACCGTGTGTCTCATAATTATTTAGAATTTATGAGCACATGAGTATGGGTTATAAGCTAACAAAGTGGGCTAAAATCATCCTAAGAGAGGCTTAAAATTTTGGCCCAAACTAGGGAAAGAAGAAGGAAAATGGCCCAACTCTTTTCAACTAAATTGTTGGATTTGAACTAGATGGCATAGTGGTAATATTGGGCTAGTTGGAGGTCATTTTTTCCCCTTCATTCTTGTCAGCCGAATGGACCCTCTTAATTGACATTAAATCACCATCTTTCCCCCATTTTTGGTCCAGCCATCACGCAAGAAAGGAAGAAGAGGAAGACACAAAAATTTCTTGGAGAAAATAGGAAGGAAAACTCAAGAATCTCATAGGTAAATCTCATGTAATCTCTTCCATCTCTTCTAAGCTCCTTTTGCAACTTTTCTTGACCCAAAAATCTGTCTTCTTATGGTGTTCATGAAGGGAGGTCGAAAATTTTGATGAACAAGGAAGAATAAATTACAAACACCTCTAAGGTTAGTGATTCTTGAACCTCTTTGGAATGGATTTGTGTTAGTGAATTGATTTGGGGTGGTATTTTCTTGTCCTCTTGAAATGTTGGAAACCCTAAATGTATGGGGAGTTGCTGCCCAAATTCTTAGATGGGGTTAATGTATGATTAAGGGTTCAAACAACAAATTAGAAATGATTATGGACTAGGTTATGATGTTACAATGGAAACTTGAGTATTTGTGTTTAAAGTGTGATTTTCGTCCAGCTGAATTATGATGAGGATCTGAGTTGATTTTGGCATTTTTGAGGGTTCTAAAGTCTTTAAAATGAGATTTTGTATGGGTTGAACTAGGATCATAATTTTGGAAATACAAAGGGAAGTGTGAAAAACGTTGGAGTGCTGTTTCTGGAAATTTCTGTGGAATCAGTCACCTTCTTCATGATATTTGACCTAGTAAATGGATTCTAAAAATTATGAAATTTTACGGGAAGAAAGTAGACATATCAATATTAATTTGGTATGTGATTTGTATTTTTCTGAATTTTTTTCTAAGAGAAAAAAATGTTTCAAAACTGCCCCGAAAACTGGGAATTAATTTCGGACAGCAGGGGTATTTTGGGCTATGAATGAATTTTCGACTTGGTCTGACCCAAATGTGTATTTCTGAGTGAAAATAGACATATTAAGGGTCATTTGGGCTTTGGAATCAACCCAAAAGGAGTTTTCTAGATTTAATTATGAATTTTTGAAGTTGGGCTTCCATTTCAGCAAAATTTCAGATTTAGGACGAAAATTAAGAATATATGGGCCCAAATTAAATTCCTTAATAAGAAAAGGAATTTAGTGAGTATGGACACATTAGTTGGGCTTATTTTAATTTACCAAAGAAAATATTCATTGAGGTGGAATTAATTATATTTATATTTTATTATTTTAGGGATTATTGTGATATTTTGCACCGCGAAGGTTATTGTTATCTGTAGTCGACTGTCGTAGTAACCTTAATCCTCATATACTCTGTGCGACGTGTGTATATATGTTTTACCATATATATTACAAACATTTGATTATCATTTATTTCTGAATGCTATGGAACGGAACATGCTGTGTGCATAAAGGGCTTTGCTGTGTGCTATGCCCGGTGGTCTGTGCTGTGTGCTATTAGGACCACTGCAGTCTGTGCTGTGTGCTATTAGGACTGCTGCAGTCTGTGCTGTGTGCTATTAGGACTGCTAGTTCCGGATTGGCTGTGTGCCTTGTTGTATGCCTTGATACTGAATGTTATGTGGTTTGTGTATTAATTCTTGATTTTCTTACATACAATGTTTATACATTTTATATGAGATTAACGGTTACTCTGGATTCAATTTTGAATCCCACCCCCTTTAAGCCATCCGGCACTCATCCGGAGTAGAGCAAAGAGACAGAGGTAAGACTCGGAGCGTGGCTAGTGTAGTAGTGGATGTTGGTGACTTTATTTTGGATACTTCTTTTGACTTCTGGATGACTGTAGATTATTATTTTGGCCTGTCTGGGCACCATTATCAGGATGATTGTATGTTTTGCTTCCTTCGAGGAAGAATCTATCTTTCCGTATTTTTATCAGTATATTATTGTCCAAACCGATGCATGCTCTGTTGCTTAAACTCTGATGTGCAACGTAGATTATCCAGGAAAAATAATTTAGAAATGTATAAAAGTAAAGGATCACACTACCCGCTACCCGAAAGGGCGAGGCCGGTAGGTGTGTAACAATTGTGGTATCAGAGCACGGTTTGGACGATACTGATAAATAAAACTGAGACTGACATACTGGTGGTTAATTGTAGTAGAAAGAAGATAAGTGTGAGATTTGGGAAGTACTATGGTAGAAGGAGCGCGGCTAGGAGAATATAGAGGTGGTGTTATGAACCAGGGGTCGAATTTGGGGTTTGAAGTCTTTTAAAATAATATGTATCAGTCTCTGCAGACTTATTTTGGTATCCCGATCGATTATCGGTGTATGGTAGTATATTATGATAGGCTTGTAAGAAGTAGCTTGATTGTACAATTATGTTGAACAGTATATGAATTAGGAATGTTTTGATATCTTGAATCAATGATATGTTGTGAAATGGTGTATTATGTGAGTTATCAGCAGGGTTGCTGATCATTTCATGGTTATGGTTATAGTTTAATATTATTTTGTGAAAATGACATTTTCTTCTGCTTATGTTAAGCTGAATTTTCAAAATGGCAAGAGGGAAAGGACCAGGAAGGCCTAGAAGAGAGCCAGAGACACAAATACCAAATCCTCAAGGTAATAACCGATGCGAGAAATGATGGGTCTAATAAGAGAACAAGGGAATATGATCCAAGAAATGCGAGTGAGATAAATGAAATGAAAGCTCGAGATCATGAAGAAGAACAAACCGTTGATAACAACAAAGAATAATGATGAGCAACAACATCAGCCATTCAACAACAGAGAGCTGAGACTCCTCAATACTGGGTTAAGCAGTTTTGTAAACATCAACCTCCGGTATTTAGAGGCAGATTTGATGGTGCAGAGGATTGGTTATTGCGTCTGGATAAAATTTTTCAGGTTCTAGAATGCCCTGTTGATAGAAGGCCTTTGTTGGCTATTTATAAATTAGAGGGCGATGCAGACATATGGTGGAGAAGCACTGAAACAACTCTTCGTGCTCAAAATATCCCTATTACTTAATGAATCCTTTGAGAATTATTATGCGAGATTTACTCGTCTATCTCGGTATTCCGCTTATCACCGAAATCCAGATCTTGAGGTAACCTTGCGAGATGTATTGATTCATGGATCTAAATTTGAAATCGAGAGAAAACTAGTGGCTCGGCAATTCCGTGAACTTAATCAAGCTGTTGAGGAATGTCGTACTATTGAAAGAAATCTGAATGAATTGCATGCTTCTAGGAACGTTTCAACCCGCAGTGAATCTACTCGCGGAGTTCCTCGCGAAAAGAAAAGGGCCATGGAATAAGAATCGTGGCGGCTCTAAAAGCCTTTTCAATGCTGGATCTAGTCGGTCAAATTTCAGGAGGCCTGTTGAGCCTCAGATCTGTAATAAATGTGGGAAACCGCACCCTGGATCTAACTGTGAGGGACGAATCATTTGTTATGTCCGCCGTAAGCCGGGGCATATCGGTCGTGGATCGTCCACAACTTCACGAGAGGAGACCCCGAGTCAAGGTCGGGTATTTGCTTTGACTAGGGATGATGCTCGTAAATCACCCGAATTGCTACAAGGTACGATTTCTTTACATGGTTGTTTATTACATGCCTTGTTTGATTCTCGGTGCTAGTCACTCTTTCATAGCTTATGATTGTGTCGACGTATGAATTTGAATGTTCACAAATTGCCTTATGATCTCGATTGTGTCTACTCCATTGGGAGTTAAATCAAACTGGCGATGTATGTCTCGAACCGTATTGTGATCGTGGACGGACATGAGTCCACTGTGGATTTGATTTGTTTACCGTTGCATGATATTGATGTAATTTTGGGATTGAACCAGTTGACGGCTAATAATGTGGTACTAGACTTTAGCAATAGAAAGGTTATTTGTCCCGATCAACAACGAAACCTCGGTGCTAAAGCGAGTCTTAGTTTTCTTACCGCTACCGAGGCGGAGCGGTGTATTAAGCAAGGGTGCCAAGGGTATGTAGTTTTCTTCTCGACAGTGCGAGTCGGAACCTTCTCTGGATGAAATATCGGTGGTGAGGAATTTCCGATGTATTTCCCGACGATATTAGCGGGTTACCACAGAGAGAGAGGTGGAGTTTGCCATTGATATTGCACCTGGTACTGGACCGATTTCTAAAGCACCCTACCGCATGGCACCAAATGAAATGGCTGAGTTAAAGAAGCAGATAGAAGAATTACTTGAAAAGGGGTTTATTCGCCCTAGTGTTTCACCTTGGGGAGCCCCGGTCTTATTCGTGAAAAAGAAAGACGGCAGTTTGAGACTCTGTATTGATTATCGGGAACTAAACAAAGTGACCGTGAAAAATAAATATCCTCTCCCTAGAATTGATGACTTGCTAGATCAATTATCTGGTTCTTGTATCTTTTCAAAGATTGATTTACGTTCGGGGTACCATCGCCTACGAGTTAGAGCCGAGGATATTCAAGACTCGCTTAGAACCGGTATGGGCATTATGAGTTTCTAGTAATGCCGTTTGGCTTGACAAATGCTCCCGCTATCTTCATGGATTACATGAACAGAATTAGTATTGAGCTGGAAAAGGCCTGAGACTGTTACAGAAATACGCAGTTTTCTCGGTCTAGCGGGGTATTACCGCCGATTTATACAGAATTTTTCCCGGATTGCGTTGCCATTGACGAAGCTCCTGAGAAAGAACCAGGCATTTGTGTGGGATGAGCATTGTGAGGAGAGCTTCCAGATACTGAAGGAGAGGCTGACGACAGCGCCTGTGTTGATTATCCCGCATCCGAGCCGGACCTATGTGGTCTACAGCGATGCTAGTTTACAGGGATTGGGATGTGTCCTGATGCAGCAGGGCAGAGTTGTAGCGTATGCCTCTCGTCAGTTGAAGCCTCATGAGTTAAATTATCCTACACATGATCTGGAGCTTGCGGCCATTGTCTTTGCTTTGAAAATATGGCGACACTATCTTTATGGTACTACTGTTGAGCTATACTGTGACCACAAAAGCCTCAAGTATCTATTTGATCAGAAAGAACTTAATATGAGGCAGCGTAGATGGATGGAATTGCTGAAAGATTATAACCGTCCATTCGAGGAAAGATTGAGAGAGGAGAAACAACGAAATATGACATCTCACCGAGCGGATTGATCCGATACAAGAAACGAATCTATGTGCCACCTAAAGATGATTTGAGACAGAAAATTCTTGACGAGGCTCACAAAAGTAAATACACCATTCATCCTGGTGTGGTCAAAATGTATCGAGATTTGAAATTGCAATTTTGGTGGCTTGGCATGAAGAAGGAAATAACTCATTATGTGGCTACATGTTTAACTTGCCAGAAGGTAAAAATTGAGCATCAAAGACCAGGAGGACTCTTGAAGGGTCTGGAGATTCCAGAGTGGAAATGGGAGAACGTGACCATGGATCTAGTAGTGGGTCTACCCAAGATCAGGCACCATGATGCAATCTGGGTAATCGTTGATCGACTCACTAAGTCTGCACATTTTCTTCCTGTCAGTGTCAATTATTCTCCAGAGAAACTGGCAGAGATTTATATACGTGAAATCATCAGACTCCATGGTACACCAAAAAGTATTATCTCTGACCGAGAACCTCGATTCATGTCGCGATTCTGGCAAGCTCTACATCAAGCATTGGGGACAAAGTTGAAATTTAGTACTGCTTACCATCCCCAGACAGATGGGCAATCTGAGAGGACAATCCAAACACTGGAAGACATGCTTGCGTGCATGTGTACTGGACTTCAAAGGAAATTGGGATCAATATCTACCTCTCGCCGAATTTGCCTACAATAATAGCTATCATGCTAGTATCCAGATGGCTCCTTATGAAGCTCTATATGGACGAAAATGTCGATCACCTCTTTGTTGGACAGAATTATCGAAGGAGACCTCTACATTTCAATGAGGGTGATCATGTATTTCTAAAAGTATCTCCTGTCACAGGAGTGGGTAGAGCCATTAAAAGAAAGAAATTGAGCCCTCGATACGTCGGTCCCTTTGAAATATTGAAGAAGCGGGGACCGTGGCTTATCGCTTAGCGTTGCCACCGAATCGAGTAAATTGCATGATGTTTTTCATGTCTCTTAACTGAAGAAATATCAACCGGACTCAAAGCATGTTCTAGAGTATGAAAATGTTGATCTTCAAGAGGATCATACTTTTGCGGTGAGCAGAGCGAATCGTTGAGCATCAAGAGAAACAAACTCGGGCGTAGAAGTATTCCTTTTGTAAAAGTGGTGCAGAGGATTATCTTCCAGAGAAGCTACGTGGGAGACAGTTGAGGATATGCAGAAACAATATCCAGAGTTCATGTCCAGGAGTATGAGGTACGTATAAGCAATTTCGAGGACGAAATTTATTTTTACGGGGGAAGAAATGTAACATCCCCATTTTTCATGTGCCTCATGTGGATTCATTTGCATATATGGATATTTTTATGAAGTTATGTGTTAGTAAATATAGGTTGTTGCAAGAAATAATCAGAATAAGATTAAGATGTGGTCGTGAAATTACTTGTTTATGTGTATTAAATTTGACCAAAAAGGAATGAGAAGAAGTTGTATGAGTATTATTAGGAATTAGGAGAAAAATTGAAGCAAGGTTAAAATTTCAATTTCCACAAAATTGTACCGTGTGTCTCATAATTATTTAGAATTTATGAGCACATGAGTATGGGTTATAAGCTAACAAAGTGGGCTAAAATCATCCTAAGAGAGGCTTAAAATTTTGGCCCAAACTAGGGAAAGAAGAAGGAAAATGGCCCAACTCTTTTCAACTAAATTGTTGGATTTGAACTAGATGGCATAGTGGTAATATTGGGCTAGTTGGAGGTCATTTTTTCCCCTTCATTCTTGTCAGCCGAATGGACCCTCTTAATTGACATTAAATCACCATCTTTCCCCATTTTTGGTCCAGCCATCACGCAAGAAAGGAAGAAGAGGAAGACACAAAAATTTCTTGGAGAAAATAGGAAGGAAAACTCAAGAATCTCATAGGTAAATCTCATGTAATCTCTTCCATCTCTTCTAAGCTCCTTTTGCAACTTTTCTTGACCCAAAAATCTGTCTTCTTATGGTGTTCATGAAGGGGAGGTCGAAAATTTTGGTGAACAAGGAAGAATAAATTACAAACACCTCTAAGGTTAGTGATTCTTGAACCTCTTTGGAATGGATTTGTGTTAGTGAATTGATTTGGGGTGGTATTTTCTTGTACTCTTGAAATGTTGGAAACCCTAAATGTATGGGGAGTTGCTGCCCAAATTCTTAGATGGGGTTAATGTATGATTAAGGGTTCAAACAACAAATTAGAAATGATTATGGACTAGGTTATGATGTTACAATGGAAACTTGAGTATTTGTGTTTAAAGTGTGATTTTCGTCCAGCTGAATTATGATGAGGATCTGAGTTGATTTTGGCATTTTTGAGGGTTCTAAAGTCTTTAAAATGAGATTTTGTATGGGGTTGAACTAGGATCATAATTTTGGAAATACAAAGGGAAGTGAGAAAAACGTTGGAGTGCTGTTTCTGGAAATTTCTGTGGAATCAGTCACCTTCTTCATGATATTTGACCTAGTAAATGGATTCTAAAAATTATGAAATTTTACGGGAGAAATTAGACATATCAAGAATTAATTTGGTATATGATTTGTATTTTTCTGAAGTTTTTGCTAAGAGAAAAAATGTTTAAAAACTGCCCCGAAAGCTGGGAATTAATTTCGGACAGCAGGGGTATTTTGGGCTATGAATGAATTTTCGACTTGGTCTGACCCAAATGTGTATTTCTGAGTGAAAATAGACATATTAAGGGTCATTTGGGCTTTGGAATCAACCCAAAAGGAGTTTTCTAGATTTAATTATGAATTTTTGAAGTTGGGCTTCCATTTCAGCAAAATTTCAGATTTAGGACGAAAATTAAGAATATATGGGCCCAAATTAAATTCCTTAATAAGAAAAGGAATTTAGTGAGTATGGACACATTAGTTGGGCTTATTTTAATTTACCAAAAAAAAAAAAATTTCATTGAGGTGGAATTAATTATATTTATATTTTATTATTTTAGGGATTATTGTGATATTTTGCACCGCGAAGGTTATTGTTATCTGTAGTCGACTGTCAGGTAGTAACCTTAATCCTCATATACTCTGTGCGACGTGTGTATATATGTTTTACCATATATATTACAAACATTTGATTATCATTTATTTCTGAATGCTATGGGACCGGAACATGCTGTGTGCATAAAGGGCTTTGCTGTGTGCTATGCCCGGTGGTCTGTGCTGTGTGCTATTAGGACCACTGCAGTCTGTGCTGTGTGCTATTAGGACTGCTGCAGTCTGTGCTGTGTGCTATTAGGACTGCTAGTTCCGGATTGGCTGTGTGCCTTGCTGTATGCCTTGATACTGAATGTTATGTGGTTTGTGTATTAATTCTTGATTTTCTTACATACAATGTTTATACATTTTATATGAGATTAACGGCTACTCGGGATTCATTTTTGAATCCCAGCCCCTTTTAAGCCATCTGGCAGCTCATCTGGAGTAGAGCAAAGAGACAGAGGTAAGACTCCGGAGCAGGGCTAGTGTAGTAGTGGATGTTGGTGACTTTATTTTGGATACTTCTTTTGACTTCTGGATGACTGTAGATTATTATTTTGGCCTGTCTAGGCACCATTATCGGGATGATTGTATGTTTTGCTTCCTTCGAGGAAGAATCTATCTTTCCGTATTTTTATCGGTATATTATTGTCCAAACCGATGCATGCTCTGTTGCTTAAACTCGATGTGCAACGTAGATTATCCAGGAAAAATAATTTAGAAATGTATAAAAGTAAAGGATTACACTACCCGCTACCCGAAAGGGCGAGGCCGGTAGGTGTGTAACACAAAGCAGCTTACATGTTACTTTTTAATTTAATATGTTTATATTTGAAAATAAAAATAAATCTTTGTATAAAAAAATAAATAAATAAATCTGCTAACCAGAGAAAAACGACTAAACATTGTCTTCTCCTCTTCAACTACTCTCATACTTATCCGAACCCCAGATTCCATTTCTCATTTACCTGCAAGAAGCTCCAGCCTCCTTCAACTTTGGCAACACACACCCTATTAAAAAGTACCTTTCAGTGGGGTGACTTTTAGATCTTCATCTTTCACCTCCGTAGCCGACGACTTCAATGCTCACCTCCATCGTCGCTGGCGACGTGAGGAGGAGGGTTCCAAAGTTGCAGTAGGAGCGTCGTGAGAGACACAGATCAGAGCCCGAGCATCTTCACTGTAGTAGCCTTCAAAAATCGTCCTTGGAAGCTCCAGATTCGCCGGAATACCTCTGTCGCCATCGAGACATTTATGGCCCCAGAGACTGGAGCTCCATTCGATCCAAGGGCCTTCTTTAACGCACCGGAAAATCTTGCCGTCTCCGTTGGGTCAATAAGCTTCGTCCAAATCTCAAGAAGTATTACTCGTTCCTCTTCTCTATATACCTTCTTTTGTCCATTTGGTGTTTGATGAAAGTTCTGTTCGAGCTTATATTTGAAATTATTTGATGGGATTTTGTTGTTTTTGTTTTAAATTAGTGGGTGCAAATTTTCGCTGGATGAAGAGAGGGTGGTGATTGAGATGCAGCAAGCACAATTTGGGAACAAATGGGCAAAGAATGGACACTCTAGCTTAGTAGAGAGATTTTATCCAAATGCTAGGCTTTCTGAAATTGAATGATGTGAAAATTAATAATGGGTGTAAAAACCTTTTCATCATTGTCGTCTTTGGCCCTAAATACTTTGAATCAGTGAGAGTTTTTCCAAAACACTACCAGCCATGGGTTGGATTCTTCATAATGGCAGGGTTGCATCTACAGATTATTTGAATTGGTATGAGTTTTTTCAAACTGGTACCAGCTATACCTCCGTGTTGATTGATCTAATGACATCATTGGCATTATGCACCCTTGCTTGTTGGCCTACATATGGGGATTGGAGTTTTCGCTGAACTGTCCTACTCCTATGGGAAAGATTGATCAATCCTATTCCGAAGAGGAAGGCATACCTTTTAGGTCTATTTGGGGCTGTTACAGACTAGATAGAGAGGGAATGATTTTAGTCTATTCAATCTAAAGCTTGAGTTAAGTGGCGGAAAGACTTTATCGACTAAAAGCATGGCAAGCGATTTCAATCCCTCGGTCTTCTTCCAGGTGAGCAATTAGAAAGAAGCAAGCAATTGAAACCGAGAGGAAAGAAAGCTCAAGCAGGATGTATGCAACCAATAGTAAATATAAAAAGAAAAAACAGACTTACAAGATTGATTTCACCGGATTGGTTATTTCTACAGATTTGTTCAAAGCCGCAGGGATGAGTTATAGATATCAAAGCCGCATGGATGAGTTATAGATAGAGGGGATCGTTAATGAGAAACCCTAAAACAATTTAAAGATTAAATAAATTTCAATTTACAGGATAGCAGATTTATTTTTATTTTCAAATATAAACATATTAAATTAAAAATTAACATGTAAGCATGCTTTGTCAGCATTTAATTGTACAGTCATTACACCAAATTGTTGAGTTGGTATTTTCCATTAAGTCAGACTAACGGTGTTAACATTAAGGGATCAAACGTGCACTTTACAAACTTAAGGGACTAAATTGATATCAAAGACAAACATAAAGGACCAAACGTATACTTTAAATTTTTCTTTTTCAATCTCTAACTATAAGCCACGGTTTGATAGGTTAAAAAAAAAAATCTAAGCCAATCTTTCAATGGCCACTGAATCCAAAATGTCATTATTATTAATCACAACAGTTCTTAATCCATGTCGCCGTAGCGCGCGTGTGTTGTCCAGATTTAGATTACGAAGGTTAGTTTTTCTTTCTTTCAAATTTTTCTTAATTCCAAACCTATTAATATAACTATCACCAATAAATACTATGACCAAACCTCATATCACAGTGTAATTAATAATACAATTATCCAAAATTAAAACTAATGCTGCAGCCACAAC
Source organism: Acacia pycnantha (assembly GCA_025563575.1). NCBI lineage: Eukaryota > Viridiplantae > Streptophyta > Magnoliopsida > Fabales > Fabaceae > Acacia > Acacia pycnantha. The sequence goes on along the minus strand of JAMWYP010000196.1, from coordinate 1,063,078 downwards.
TCATTAAATAAATATAATTAAACTATTATAAAATATCTCCAAAATATGCGGCCTCGGCAGCCCACCTCAATGCTCAGCACCAAGGTTGTCAAACTCGCGAGTTTAAGTAGACTCGTGATAATAATGTAGAGCCGTATTGTGAACTCGAATCGTAAACTCGTAAGAGTTTACTTTCACTATTAAATAGGTATTAATAGTGTATAATAAATAATTAAAATATAAAAAATGATAACAATTTTATTTAAATATATTTTAAATCCATCAATATTCAAACTTTACTATATTTAACAAAGAAATTTCTATAAAACTTATATATAAGGGCTGTTGAACATTATCAAATCAAAAAAGTTAACACGGTTTTGTAAACTAGAAACGTAAAATGGTAAACTCGATGTATAAACTCGTGAGTTTAACCGAAGTTTACAATGGTCACGAGTTTACTAGTGACTCGACTCGATTTAGTAAGCTAGAAACGTAAAAACGGTAAACTCAGTGTATAAACTCGTGAGTTTAACTAAGTTTACAATAGTCACGAGTTTACCAGTGACTCAACTCGATTTAGCAAGCTAGAAACGTAAAAACGGTAAAGTCGGAGTGTCAACTCGCGAGTTTGACAACAATGCTCTGCACTTCTTGTTTTGCCCTTAGATCCGAACTCGTTGTACATGAATCTTTCAAACGATTAGAGATTCAAAATTGAATCTTAGGGTAACAGATTAATCTCATATTCAAAATATATTCAACGTATGTTAGTCGAACATAATTGTAATATCCTAAATTTTCATTGATAAATTCATTGTATGATGCATGTGCATTTGAAGAATTAAAGGTCAATTATACCCGATTTCGCTAAAATCGAAAATTTTGAGATACATGTTGGCACAAGTGGGATACTTGTGTTTAACATCCAATTAATTTATTAAAATGGATTTTATAAAGGTAGATATAAATGGAATTATATAAAGTGTAATTTGGCCCAAATAATTATAAAAATCAATATTTGGATTTTATGGCCAATTTTCCTGAAAATTTAAAGAGAAATGGTAAGGGATAGTTTTGGCCTAGAAATTTTAGGGACAATATTCTATAGCCTAAAGAAGTTAATTAAGGAAGAAAAGTCCTTATAAGGAATTAAGGAATAATTTCTAACACCTACCCAATATTTGCAACTATATAAGTTGCAGATAAAAGTCTTATATATAGATGATTAAATGAGATCATATTTGAATAAATTACACAACACCCTATTTCACCAATTTGCTAAATAGCCCCTACACATACATGTATAGTTGATTTTACGCCACATCAGCTCCTCTTTCCATGAATTTTCTATCAAAGTATATAATCCCCAAAAGTCAAACTACTTCACCACGTACTTTTTCTATGCCTGAACCATCCAGTTGCTTTTAATATCCAATATTCCATTCTATTGTGCCTTAAATTCGGTGATAGCTTATTGCCAGGGAGATTTAATTAATTGCCCAACGATGGCATTATGGTAATTACATAAAGTTTTAAGTCCCATTGTAATTCCCCTTCATTAGCCGACTTTCCTTTCTCATTTATCCATTAATTTCCTTCTCATTCATTGATTTCGGTTAGATGCATCCAGAACACCAGAATAGAGAAGAGTGATGGCGTATCAAACGAAAGAGGAAAGAGAAAATAGATCAAGTGAAATCTCTTACTAAACCACTTCCAATCCAAAAACTCCTTTTATAAACATTGTTCTACACCTTGAGAGCTTCAATTCTACGGTTTCAGTTTTCTGATAGGAAGAGTTTCAAGTTATCGGGTTAGCCGAGTTACTGCTGAAATTCGAACCGATTGCGTAATCGTGATAAGGTAAGTGTAAGCTTCGTTTTGAACCGATTGGTTTGAGGTTTGGATGAGTTTTTGAATATGTTATGAAACCTTCTATTTTCAGCCAACTAGGATTTTTGGAGCCTTGTGATGATCTGTTCATGAATATGTGATTATATAATGAATTGGGAACATATGAACTTAATTTGGCGGATAAATTGTGAACTGGAAAATTGTTATATGTGGGCTTTAAATATCGGTCTAAACAACGCATGGTCAAGGAATGGTAATTTGGTCATTTTGATGGTTCCATTGTGTTCAAAACAAGAAATTGTGTAGGGTAGAGGTTCGGTAGAAATTTTGGAAGTTCCGGGATCAAATTGTACCTTAACCTGAAACTGTTTTGGAACTTCTAGTCTGGACAGCTATTTTGCAATGAATTTTTGGAGTAGTGAATGAAGTCTGATTGGAATGAAAGTTTTCAGAATTAAAGTAGACATAATAAGATTTAATTTGAATATGTAATACGTATTTTTCTGAATTATGTGCTAAGAGAAATTAATTTTTGAAAATGACCCCCGATTCTAGACTTTATTTCGGACAACAGAGACATTTTGAGCTATGAACAGATTTTCGTTTAAGTTTGGCCCAAGATAGTATTTTTGGTTGAAAATAGACATATTAAGGGTCACTTAGGATTTAGAATCAACCACAAATGAGTTTTCTAAATTTAATTGTGAATTTTTGAAGATCAACCACTGTTTTCTGGAAATTCCTAAAAATAACGAAAATAGAGGGAATATAAACTCATATTAAATTATTTAATAAGAAAAGGGATTTAGTAAATATGGATACATGAATTGGCTTATTGTAAATTATCAAAGGAAATATTTACTGAGGAGGAATTAATTATATTTATATTTTGTTATTTTAGGGACTATTTGTAATATTGTGCTTTATTTTAGGGACAATTTGTAATATTGTGCTTCAAGAATATTCATTTTGGATATTTATTGTGATTACCATATGATTGTAGTATTTTATTTTGGCCCTGTCGAGCACCATTATCCGGATGATTGTATATTATTTTGATCCCTCCGGGAAAAATATATCTTTTCGTGTTTTTATCGGTATATTATATTGTCCAAACCGATGTATGCTCATTGCTTTTAAACTCTAATGTGTGATGTAAATTAACCCGAGAAAATAATTTAGAATTGTATAAAAGTAAAGGATCACACTACCCATCACCTGAAAGGGCGACACCGGTAGGTGTGTAACAATAATCATGAAAATGTCAAGAGAAATTTAGTCCTTATCATATATAACAACTTTCCGAGATTGGAAACCAAAAAAAAAAAAAAAAATCCTCTCTATATAACAACTTTCCCTGATTGGGAAAAAATTTAGTCCTTATTATATATCCACTTACAGTGTAATAAATGATAGTTTTACAATTTCATCCCTATTAATTGTAATAAGAAAGGAGAGGGAGAAGAGAAAGGTGAACAATACCAATTTATAAATGATGACAAAATAAAAAATTTAGTTCATAATTATTGTTAAATTAACTAAATTTTCTTAGTTATATGTGAGAATCTGTTAATTTCAACTTATAAATAGAATCAGAATACTACACATAAGTCAAATTCCGCAATTGTAGTTTTAACGTTGCGTTTTGTTTTCAAAAGGGAATACATACAGTGGGCATTGGTTAATGCTTATGAAAATTTAAAATTCTGGTAACATACTACCAGTAATCAAGAATTCCTCGGTTAGTTAGAGGAAGCTTTACATTAATTAGTTCGTTATTTGTTTTGTTTCTTGTGAAACATTAAAATAACATATATTTAAAAAATTAATACCTTAATTACATAAAGACGACAAATAATAACATCGCATGAGGTTGTAATCAGCTGATATTACACATTGCTGCCACTCAACGGTAAGTGATCGATACGATGAATGCGATTAGTTCTGTTTAGTAATCTTTAACTCTCCGACCACACAACTTCTTTTCAGATTCAAGAATTTCTCTCTAACTCTCTCCAAAACTGAAGAAAAGGTGAAGTTAGACGTACGCTCCTTAATTAGTCATCAAGATACTGAACAAGAATCCTTGCAAGTGATTACACCATCAGTTTATTTTATTCCTTCTCTCTGTTGTTTCTTTGGATTTTCTCTTACAATTCTCTGATTGATCTGTTGAGAGTTTGTGTACGTAGTTTTATATATTTTGCCTCTTCATTTTGTTAATCTTGAAAGTTTGATCGATCCATTATTTTTCTCAAATTAATGCTTTTGGAAAAATGCATTTAATTTGTCAACTTAAACTCTAATCTTGGAAGTTTGATGTGATGATAAGTTCATATCGATGATTATTTTCTTTAATATACAACCCTCTGATATCAATGAAACTTGCTTTTTTTTTTTCCTTTTTAATCTAAGGTTAAAAAATGGCATCATCCTAACTTTAATGAGAGCTAGGGTGAATGAGAAAGAGATTCAATTTTATAGCTCCTTTTATTTTTGCTCCAGCTTCAAGAAAAGTAGCAAATATTAAATATATCCTGAGGAAAAAGCACCAGGATCAAAAACATCAAAGCAGAAAAGTAGAGTTAGATGAGAATGTGCATCTCAGAGGAGGACCAACTGTGGTCTTTAATAGGAATCGTTGTTATAATGTGCAGTTAGTCAAAAAAGACAATGATTGAGATATGAAGATACCAGATATCGAAGAATTCTAGGAGTACACCCAAATTGGCCAAGAATATAACATCTACAAGATACTTTCTCCTAGTGGTCCTCTAAACCACTACTCCTTGAGTTTTTCATCATCTTATATTGTAACTAGTAAATTGACCAATAGCGTATCTTTGGCTGTATTTTCTCACACTGGAGTGAATCAACATAACTAGTAAATTGACCGATATAAGTATAATATCGTATTTTTAGTTGTATTTTCTCAAACTGAAGTGAATCAAACACCCACCATGTAAACTTCTTTTCAATTTTTTATACGCAACTGAGTTTCCATCCATGAAACAAAGTTTTTAAACTTTTTTTTTGGGAAAAAAATAGTTACAGGAACGGGTTTCCATCCATGAAACAAAGTTGTGCCTTTAAACTTTTTTTTGGGAAAAAAATAGTTACAGGAACGGAGAACGATAAATAGTACTTAAGCCAAAAATAACTTAAATTAAAGCGAGAATAACAATTAAAACCTTACCAGAGAACTAATCCATAATACAGATATTCAAGTTATAAATTCAAATAAAAGTAAATAGTATAACACTTTAATAAGAATGAGCACCTTCCCCTTTTTCGAGTAAATACAAGCTTTCGGTGTGATAAGAGAAGAAAACACTGTTTTCCATAGCTGCCACTAGAGAGTGGGTTAGATTTGTTGGATTGTACTTATGGATTTGCCCACCTCCAATTTCAAGTATGAGGTCACCATTCTTCCTTGCGCCTACTATGTGATCGGGAACTATCGTTGTCGTTATTGATAAGGTGTTTGCCTAGAACTCTTGGTTTCCAAATTGTTTCGGGGTCCAAATGATAAAATATGAGTATTCATGACTCCTTTGTATCAAGAGAAGTGATTCTCCCGTTGTAACATCTCGTTTTTCAAAAGCAGTATAAATTTTTTTCATCAGAGTAGAGCATCGGAGCGGAAGAGTAATCGTATGTATATATAAAACACCGTAAGTCCGGTTTGGTTACAACAATGCGGTACGAAACCGCGTGGTTCAAAAGTGATGTACAATAACAAAAGGAAGGCTTCCACGGAACGTCAAAAGGAAGTCTTCACCGAGCCTCTACGCGGCTCGCTTGTCTTTATCCCGGCCCTTGGTCCTCCCGACCCTGAAGCTATATGGAGAGCTGAGGTCCAATGCAATTGGACCTCAGGTAACGGTTAACCTCATATTTACATATACAGTATATGGACTACAGACAAACACAACATCAACAGTATAAGAACACATAGTACAAGCATCTCCCAAACATGAGTACCCTGGCAGCACATAGGCCCCCCTGCAGCGTAACCCTGGCGGCACCTAGGCCCCTTGATCCCTGGCGGCACATAGGCCTGTAACAACCGTATCCTGGCGGCACCTAGGCCTCTAACATGCGTATCCCATTACCCAGCAATCATAACAACAGTACATAACATATAATTCACATAGCACATACACGCATACCATAAATATCAGAGTTAGGGTTACCAGTACGCGAACGTACCTTCGTTGACGGTTGACGGTATTTCAGTCGGAATACGGTACGACAGTAGGTCAGAACGTAATCAGGGATATCCTATCAATATAACAACGTACTTGTTAAGGATCTATCATTACGACGGACGTTTTTAGTCAAAATGACTATTTTGCCCCTGACCCCCTAATTGGCGGAATTTCGCTAGCACTTCGTTACTTTAACTCCCAACTTTCAAAAACTCAATCCCTACTATGTTTTTACCTCATCAAACATCTTTCGATGCAATGAGGCCTAAAAACAAGAATAGGAATTTTATCTCCTACTTCCTAGATCTAACTAACAATTATACTAAAACTACCGAAAGGTTAAGTACCGAAAAACTTACCCAGAGCTTCGTTGCTCTTTCCCCGTAGATTCTCTCTCTAAAACCTCTCTCTATGTTTCTAAATTCTCAAGAGAGAATGGTGTGAAGAATGAAGAGGCAAAGGCCTCTATTTATAGAAGAATTTTGGGTCCAACTTGGTAATTTTCCCTTCCATTTTAAACCATGGAATTTTTGCTTCATTCTCCACCCTCAACCTGCATGCCGACCTCCCCCTTAGTTGGCACAAATTTTGCATAATCAAAGATGATGTCATGCTATTGCTTTATGAGCTTTATCCGATAAAGCTCCTCGTTTCAGTGTCCTAATCGCGTAATCTTGTAAAATCTTAGAAATTGGAATCACAACTTTGAAGACCTTTTCTTTCTCATTAGAAATGTCTAAGTTAACCTAAATTTTGATTCCATACGGGGTTTCAACGGTCGATCTGAAGTTTTATGGAAAAACGTCTTGGTTACGGAACAATTTCCGAATCATCAACTTTTGGATAAAAATTCACCGATTCCAAATATGTCCGAAAATCATAAACTCATCTCCAAATGTTGAGTTACAATTTATTTTCTTCAACTTCTAAATCTGTGACTATCCGTCTTTTCCTCAGATTTCCCTATTTCGTCTTATTACCTAAATCTTCTACCGATCTCGGAAATAACTTCCGGAACAATCTACTTCAAGATAAAAATCCACTCTTTCATATTCTTTCTTGACTTTAGAAATCATGTTCCTGGTTCTCTAGATAGGATCCAATTTCTATCGGTGTTTATTTTCCCTATTTACTTTTACACTTAATTAATTATTAATTAAGAGTTTCAATTTTCCTTCCAACCTTTTCTATCCACTCTTCTCACCCTTAATATGTCGGCACACAATCACATTTTCTTTTAATTTTATTTTCTTTATTTAATAAATATTATATTATAATTATTTTATATAATTTTCCTACCAAATTTCCTATTGGTCCTTACTTTGTTTTAGGCTTGAAAATTACTTAATCTCATTTATTTTTCTCAATATTTTCCAATTAATTAGAAAATATATTTATGCTAATTTTCTAGCCATAAACCATTAATTATAGAGTTCTACATTATTTTTCACATTTATTCCATTGTTCAAGCTTAAATAATTAATCAATAATTATTTAATCAATCACTTATTATTTGTTGATAATTTTCTTATCTAGAACTAATTACTTCCTCTCAAAATCTGAACTAACATTGCTATTTTATCTCCCATGTAAAATATCAATAATTATGGAGTTAGTTATGATCTCCAAATACTTTATAATTGTCATTTTACAATTCTTCCAAGCTCATAATTTATTAAATTACCAAAATTAGAGACAATATATTCTCTCAATTTTAATAATTATTTTACTACCTTTCAAGATTTTTCACAATTTAAGTTATTTATGTCATACAAGGGTATTTTCGTCATTTTGGCACATTATTATTTTCTTCCTAATTTCCAAGAGATTTTTCCTTTAATTCCCACAGTACTTTCCTTAGAAAATAAGATCATTATGATATTTTCCCTAATTTAAATTTTAGGGTATTACACCCGTTGACACAATATAATTTGAATGACCACTAGGATAAGGATGGGCATCACTAGGAAACAATATTTGTCCAACGTAGGAAAGTTTGGGAGGGGATAGTGATCGGGTGTTGCGGTGGAGGCAAGCACTCACAGCATCTACACTCCTTCACGGCATCCGTCGTGATGTTTTTCAGTAATATTCTAAACCCTCACTCATTTTTTTTTTAAAAGAAAGAAAGAAAAAGAAATAGGGAAAATTCGGTAAAAGTTTTCACCGGAAATTTTATTGGTGATAAAGACATGATAAACTTTTATGAGAAATTTTCCACCCAGCACTTAACAACGAGTTTTGGTACTAGGTAGGCTGATAAGAACCAAGAGATTGTCATCACTATAAACTGTTATGACTTAATTTGGATGATCTAGATTAATTATTTCTGTTTTTCAGTAAAAATATTTAAATGTGTACATAATCTAAAATATAAATGATAATTGACAATTTTCTTTAAAATAATATTTTTATTTAAAAACTATTAGCTGCAAATTTTAAATTTGTGAATGGTGCAGATACTATTATATTACAATGGTAAGCATCATTGGGCTGAAATTTCAGATCTAGAGTGGTTGATATTATGTTTTTATTTATTTCAAAAAGTAGTATTTAAACCAAAGTCCTCATAAAAGAAATTGGTTTCTATTATATTATATTGGGTTTAATGTTTATCTTTTCGTAGATATATTTTTCTGCACTCACATAAAAGTGGGTGGGTCCCATTAATATTTTCTCTCTTTTCTCTTTATAATGGGACCCACTTTTATGTGAGTGTGCAAAAATGTTCTACTAAAGTAGAAATATTAAACCCGATTATATTATACTTGGACATTTTTGCTTGCATAAATTCTTCATTTCTGCAACTCTTACACATGTGTTTACAATATTTCTTCCTAACATGCATGCTTGCCAAATTTTTAAGTTAATAAAAATGAAGTTATCTAAACCCTTTTTTATTAAGAATGAAAAATAAAATAATATTTGCCACTATGACTACCACCAGCGAAACCAGTTTTAATGGTCATCACAATGATGAATACCAATAGCTAATCGATGCTATGAGATCTACAAAGGCCATACTTAATATTTTCAAATAAGAAAACCCTTTTTTGTAAGACTGACCGTTAAGAGATTATCTCTATATTACATTGTATACACATTAAAATTATTTTTTTAAAGAAAACAAATTTTTTTTAGAAAATCAATCGCAATCATTCAAATTAGATATGAATGGCTACAATTGTGATAAGGTCTTGGTGCTCATAATTGCCATTGGAAGTTAAACTGGCTCTAACAACCACCAACATCATCATCAGCTGATTCTCTATTCCAATGTTTCTGGTTTATTTTTAATGAATGAATTGAAGAAATTGTGCATTCCTTTCCATGAATTATACTCATTTGATTCAGTTTTAGATTCATATGAAACTGTGACTGGACTTTCCAAAAAATAGGATTTTTTGGACTAAAAAAAAATTAAGATCTATTTAGTCTCGTATCTCAGTTGGGTTTTATCTTAATTCAGCTTCGTCTGTGTTCTTGCACTTTGCCTAAGACAAAAATAAATTATACTTCCCCCGGTAATAAGATGAAATTAACTAAATAAATTATTTTAAAGTACTTACATCTATTGTTTTTTCTCTAAACTAGTTAGTCTATTTATAAATTTATACATAATTTAATGATATATGTAATACCCGGATATTTATCTGGCATATTATAAATAAAAGTTGGATAATTCTGATAAGTGAAAATTCAATCTCCAGTCTTGTATAATTATAGCATATTTTCTAAGTAGAATTTCTTCAAGAAATTAGGGAATTTAAGGGCCAGAGAGCCAAAATGACCAAAATGCCCCTGGAAAGGGTAATCAACTTAGGAAATTAGGGGAAAAATACCAAAATGCAGTAAAATGACCAAGTGAATTAGGAGAGTATATTATCCATAATTATGGTAATTTAATAAAATATGAACTTGGGAAAATTGTATAAGAATGTTCAAAAGGTAGTAAAAAGACCAAAATACCCTTGTAATTATGGAATAATGTTGGAGGTATGAAAATACTAAGGTTAATGCAAGAATATGAAGGTAATAAGGTATCTTAATTAAGAAAAAATACCAACTATGGTTAAAAGAGTGATTAAGCAATTAATGGCTAATTACTTAAGTGTAAACAAAGGAAATTAAGGAATAATTATGTGAAGCTCAAAAATTATTGGAAATTAGTGGAATGTTAGTAAAAATGTATTTACTAATTAATTTGAAATTTTGGAAAAAATAGTTGAGTTTAGGTATTTTTAAGCCTAAATACAAGAATGGACCAATTAGGTAATTTTGTGAAATTTTTGAGAAAAAGTAAATAAATAAATTATTAAATAATTAAATAAATAAAAAAATAAATGTTTATTAAATAATTAAAGAGGGCATCCGAAATTTGGGCCAAATAAAAAGGAAAATAAAATAAAAATAGAATAGAAACAAGTTGTGCAAGTGGTTAATAAAATAATAATATAATTTAATTAAAGTAAAATATGTGAATAGTAAATTAAAAATTAGGAAACGGATCCTATCTAGAGATCTAGGAATAGGAATCCCAAGGTCAAGGTAAAATATTGATCGGTGAGTTTTTACCTTTAAGTGACCTCTTCCTAAGTTAATTAGAGCCGTTTGTGCATTTTCCTAATAAAACAAAATAGGGAAAAATGCATATAGGCATAATTTTGGAAAAGAGGAAAATAAATTCTAACTCAACATTTAGGAATGGGTTTGAATTTGTTTAGACATATTTGGAATCAGTGAATTATTTCGAAGAGATTGATATCTCCGAAAACGAATTGAGACACGGACGCGTTCGGACACGTTTTCGAGGAAACTTCAAGCTGGACTGTTGGAGGCCTATATGGAATCAAAATTTAGGTTGACTTGGACATTTCTACTAAGTGAGAACTTGTCTTCGAGTTGTAAATCCATAATTTTGAGATTTTTCCGAAATCACGCGAATCGGGTACGGGGAAAATGGTTAGACTAGGGCATAAAGCAAGCCTAGTCACCATTTTGGACCAACCAAGGGCTGCCACATCACCTAGGGAGGTCGGCCAAGAGGGAAAAAGCAAGGGCAAAAATCATGTGTAATTGTTGGACATGAATAGTGTAAACAACTTCAAGAATTCCAACCTTGTCCCTCCAAAATCTCTATAAATAGGCATGCTTGCCTTTGAAAATTTTCACACCATTTTCCAAGCCATTGGCCGAAAATTAGAGAGAGGAAGGAGTAGAGAGAGAAGCTGCGGGGAAGTTCTGCGAAGTCTTCAACGGGTAAGTCTTTCGGTCTTTAGTTTTTAGTCTTTAGTTTATTAGTTAGTAAGGCTAGGGTAGTCTTTATTTTTATGATTTGGGTATCATATGGGAGGGCTATTTTAGTCTTTATTTTCAAGAATCATAAATGCGTCGAAGTTCTGGCGAAATTTTGGGAAGAAAATAGCCTATGTAGCGGAAGCGGCGCAAAATTCCGCCAAGTAGGGGTATAGGGGCAAAATGGTAATTTTTACCTAAAATGCCGTTATAATGTCAAATTACTAATGGAAGTGACATTATTCTCATAGGATATCTGAAACGTTGATTCTGCTGCCGTTCTGCCGCCGACGTGCGCATGTAGGATTCTTGCACGTTTCTCAGTAGAAAGTACGTTTTCGCCGGTAGTACCTAACGTTGCCAACGAAGGTACGGACGCGTCTTGTAACACTAATCTTGTGCTTCTTAAATGCATATATGTCAATGATATGTTCGTAGACCGTTATACGAACGGTTATACGGGTTATAGTTTTGATAACACCGTTTTGTTTTCCTAGCGGCGAGGACACGACTAACATCGTGGCACCGTGAATAGTGCATCTTGTTATTGTTGTTTTACATTGTGGGGCTTTCATATTGCTTATTGCTTATGTTTGTCGGCATAATGATCATGCATCTCTATATGCTTTTGTATTGATAAACGTTGTATTAGCTCTAGAAATATACATTGTCGTATCTTGTATTGTTTGGGTATGAGGTTAACTGTTACACGAGATTCAATACGTTGAATTGAATCTCATTTGTAGCTTCAGTCGGGAGGACCACGGTTCGTGGATCGAGGCAAGTACCGGAGTAGGCATGCGGTGAAGACTGTTTCTATCTTTATCGCTTTACGCATTCCTTTCCGCTTCTGTTTCTATCTCGTTGTTCCTTTCTAAACATTAGGACTACGTAATCTATACAATGTTACACAATGGTTGTTGTTTTGGCTAAGAATCCAAATGCTCTTTCGCTCTATTTCTCCACTCTGATTGCTTGTTTGGAAAAAAAAAAAAATTTCGCATTTCAAACATGGGGTGTTACATTTTATGGTATCAGAGCAAAACTTTCTGGCAAGTGTTTAACTATGTTACCACGGACAGTTTGGTGCCGAAGGCAAGGCTAGTCTACGTGGGTGTGCCATAAGTCACTGCTAACCCGGTGAGGCCCCATGGTAGACACTTACAGCCATTCTCGTTCGGATAACGGAGTTAGGTTCTTAAGCCTTTTGACTTTGAGCACTTTTTGAAAATGAGTACGATAAGGCCATTGGTGTAATGTATAGAGATGGACGAGACGAAAACCCCGTCATAGGATACTATCACAACCTCCTTATCAATCAAAATTTCTACGTTGAACAACTGGAGGAGCCGGAGCTTGAAGACCAACCCGAGCCGGGGAGCCCTGCCAGGGTCAACCCATTCCTCGGTAGGGGACAATTTCGATTACCACCGAAATCCAAAACCTAGACGATGCGGAGGCCAACTTTGACGATTACCGTTACATCCTGAATGACAATGCGGCGCTGACACAACAATTAGAGTCGTATTATCAGCGGTCTGAGGACTATACCACCACTACCGAAGAGAAATACCTGATGTTCCTAAGCCTTATCAAAACTTACCAAAACGTCTATGGCCGTTACTCAGCAGGGGCCGGATTAGATCCACCCCGTACTACTTCCCTCAAACCCAACGCTGGGCGGAATTATCAATAAAGCTGTTAGACGACGGGCCTATTTTGAGCGTTCATATCTATCTACGCTACCGAAGTGCTTGGTTCGTCGGTACATGTAAAAGGAGAGCGTCGGTACAAGGAAGGCGTGGATTGTAGAAACTAGGAAGTTTGGGTTGTATCTCCAAGTACTTTGGAATATTGTAAATACGTTTGGATAAGGAGATTGTACGGTAAGACTTGTATTAGGATTAGAACGACCGATATGTATAAACCTTATGAAATGAATATATGTGAATATATGTTTGGTGTGCAAATTGTTGTGCCATTTCTAATGTTCACATATTTTGTCATAATTATTTAAAGGAAAAAGAATAACACATGGCGATACTAAGAGGTGCCGGTGCACCAAGAGGCCAAGGCCGTGGTCGAGGCCGAGGTAGAGGAAGAGGCAGACAGCCTCAGGATGAAAGAAACAATGAACCGAATCAACCGGACGTGATGAAATCGAAGAAATGCGTAGAACTCTACAGGAACAAAGAGTTCGATTGATGCTCTTACGGCAAGCGGAACCAACAAGACCGGGAGGCACAAAGACGAGTTAGACGCACGACAACTTGAGGATGAACAAGAACATGAAGAAGATGACCACAATGATGATGAAGAAGAGTATGATGACAATGACAATGAGGAAGAACCCGAGGGTCCGAGAGATCCCAATCACCACCTGGCACGGACAAAGAGAGAGGACTACGAAAACCGGGTAAACCGGTTCGCAAGTTGAAACCACCTGGTTTCAGGAAGAAGTGAGCTAGGCGAGGATTGGCTTCGAGTCTTGAGAAGATTTTGAAGTCATGGAATGCCACGGAAATCGGATGGCCCAGCTAGCAATTTACAAGCTTGAGGGAGATGCTCACGAGATGGTGGAAGAGCGTTTCCACAACTCGCCTGATCCCATTACGTGGGAGATGTTCCTTGAGCAGTTCAATGAACAGTACTTTCCTCCATCAACACGAGGTAATTAAAGAAGAAGAATTCTGCAGATCAAGCAAGGAGCCGAGGAGTCTTTCGACGACTACTTCGCCCGTTTACCAACTTTGTCGCGGTATTCATCATACACGAAAATCTACAAGAATGAGAGCTGGAAGGCTAACCGAGTAGTAACCGGGCTGAAATATGATATAAGGGCAAGGTTAGTGTCTCGGCAATTTCCGAAGATGGCCAAAGCGGTGGAATCTGCGAGGATGACAGAGCGCAACTTGAAGAAATTGCGCAAATCCCGGCCGGGACGGAAATAATGCAAGTCGCGGTGGTTCCAACCGCGGAGGTTCCTCACGAAGAGGAAGGCACCTTGGAACAACAATCGGGGTGGAAACAAGAGACCCTACCAACCGGGGCAACAAAATTACCCAGGGCACCGGGATCCCGGACGTGTCCTAAATGCAAGAAGTACCATCCAGAGCCAAGCTGCGATGGGAAACAAGTCTGTTTCAAGTGTCGAAGCTGGACATATTAGCCGGGATTGCCCCGAGAAGGCTGCAGAGGCGAGACCTCAGAACACTGGCCGAATTTATGCGTTGACAAACACAGAGGCCAAAAGTCCCAGAGATGGTTCAAGGTACCATCTATCTCAATGGAAATCTACTTGAAGCATTGTATGACTCGGGTGCTAGTCACTCGTTTATTTCCTATGATTGTGCAAGTCGTTTAGGATTGCATGCACGTAGATTACCATTTGATCTTGTTGTATCTACACCGTTGGGTGTAAAGTCTTTAGCTTCGATGCATGTATGAATTGCGCTATCGTGGATGGACGAGTTTCTAAAGTGGATCTTATCCGTCTACCTCTTCACGGCATCGACGTCATATTCGGTCCGAGGCGGTTAACGGCCAACGGTGCGATGATCGGCTTGGGCAAAAGGAGATATCATTTGCCGGAGACAAGGTTGAAGTGAGCCTGAACTTTCTCTCAGCTACGAAGGCGATCGGTGCGTGAAGCAAGGATGTCATGCTTTCATGGTATTCTTTTCGACCAAAGCCGAAGCCGACCTTTCACTTGTGACATTCCCGTGGTGAATGATTTTCTGATGTATTTCCGGAGGATCTTACCGAGTTACCTCCTATCCGAGAAGTGGAGTTCAACATTGACTTGATGCAGCGGCACAGATCAATATCAAAGGCGCCGTATCGTATGGCTCCTAACGAGATGCGGGAGTTGAAGAAGCGGTTGGAAGAGCTTTTGAAGAAGGGGTTCATTCGACCTAGCGTTTCACCGTGGGAGCCCCAGTGCTTTTGTAAAGAAGAAAGATGGAAGTTTCCGACTGCTGCATCGACTACCGCGAACTCAACAAGGTATTTGTTAAAAACAAGTACCCACTTCCCGGATTGATGATCAGATATGGGCATTATGAATTCCTTGTGATGCCCTTCGGATTAACAAATGCACCTGCGGTATTCATGGATTACATGAACCGTATCTTCCGACAACACCTAGACCAATTTGTGGTGGTGTTCATCGACGACATCTTGATATACTCTAAGAGCAAAGAAGAGCACGAAGAACATCTGCGAAAGGTGTTAGGCATACTCAGGGAGAAGCAACTTTATGCTAAGCTGAGTAAATGCGAATTTTGGCTGCCGGAAGTGAAATTTCTGGGCCATGTTATATCTAGCGGCGGAGTTGCAGTTGATCCTAGCAAAGTGGAAGCAGTTCTCAAGGATTGGGATGTGTCCTAATGCGGCGGGGCGGGGTGGTGGCCTATGCCTCTCGTCACCGAAACCTCACGAGTTAAACTATCCTACACACGATCTAGAGCTGGCGGCTATCGTGTTCGCTTTGAAGATATGGAGGCATTACTTGTACGGTGTAACCGTAGAAGTGTATTGTGACCACAAGAGTCTGAAATACTTGTTCGATCAACGAGAACTCAACATGAGACAACGTCGTTGGATGGAGCTGATTAAAGATTATACCCTGGAAATCAAGTATCATCCGGGTAAAGCAAACGTCGTTGCTGATGCTCTTAGTAGGAAGACGGTGCAGGTATCATACATGATGATACAAGAGCAGCTTCTTGCTGGAAGATTTCGAGATCCGAATCTATCCAACCAAATCTGCATGGGTCGGCATGCACCGCCGATGCCTATCTTGCTACACTTCTTGCGAGTCAGGGGAGTATGATCTGAGAGATGAAGTGGAAAAAGCTCAGAAGCAAGATGATTGGGCTATCGAGACTCGTGAGAAGATTTCTCGAGGTGAGACCCAAGACTATGACCTATCACTTAGTGGTTTGGTCAGGTATAAACAGCGAGTTTACATACCGCCGTTGATGAATTAAGGCGGACGATAATGGATGAGGCTCATAAGAGTAAGTACACTCTACATCCGTGCATGGTCAAGATGTACCGAGTATGAAATCCGAACTTTGGTGGCCGGAATGAAGAAAGACGTAGCGAGAATACGTGGCCAAATGCTTGACTGTCGAAAGTAAAGATTGAACACCGTCGACCCCTGGTCTTTTGCAAGGACTAGAGTTGCTAGGAATGGAAATGGGAGAACATAACCATGGATTTTGTGGTAGGTCTGCCCAAAATCGAAATCATGATACAATTTGGGTAGTTGTTGACCAGATTAACCAAGTCGGCACACTTTATTCCCATCAGTATCCACTATTCTCCGGAACGATTGGCGGAGATTTATATCAAAGAGATAGTGAGATTACATGGTGTTCCTAAGAGAATTGTCTCTGATCGTGATACACGATTCAAATCCCGTTTACGCAAGCATTACATGAAGGTATGGGGACTAAGCTAAGGTTCGGTTCGGCTTATCACCCACAAACCGACGGTCAATCTGAAAGACCCATACGAGACATTTGGAGGATATCTGCGAGCATGTGCCACTGGATTTCAAAGGAAGTTGGGATCAACATCTTTCGCTAGCTGAGTTTGCATATAACAACAGTTATCATGCTAGTATACAAATGGCCCCGTTCGAGGCATTGTATGGGCGGAAGTGTCAATCACCATTGTGCTGGACAGATTCGTCTGAAAAGCAGTTACTTGGGCCGGATATGCTTGAGCAAACCTCTGAGCGGATCGCATTGATCAAGAAGAGACTCCTAGCGGCACATAGTAGACAGAAGAGCTATGCTGACAAAAGGAGGAGACCTCTAACGTTTTACGTCGGCGACCATGTATTTCTAAAGTTATCTCCGTGGCGGGTGTCGGCGGGACGCTCAAGAGGAAGAAACTCGGTCACTGTACGTTGGACCATTCGAAATTTTGGCTAAGCGCGGAGAAGTAGCTTATCAGTTAGCTTTACCCCCGAACCTGAGTAATCTCCACGACGTTTTCCACGTGTCGCAATTGAAGAAGTACCAACCAGACAGTGATCATGTCATCGAGTACGAGGATGTCGAAGTACGGCATGATAATACCTTCATCGTTGAGCCAGAACAGATCATTGATCATAAGGAGAAGCGGCTCAGAAATAAGACTATTCTCTTGGATATTTATCGGCATATTATAAATAAAAGTTGGATAATTCGATAAGTGAAAATTCAATCTCCAGTCTTGTATAATTATAGCATATTTTCTAAGTAGAATTTCTACAAGAAATTAGGGAATTTAAGGGCCAAAGAGCCAAAATGACCAAAATGCCCCTGAAAGGGTAATCAACTTAGGAAATTATGGGAAAAATACCAAAATGCATAAAATGACCAAGTGAATTAGGAGAGTATATTATCCATAATTATGGTAATTTAATAAAATATGAACTTGGGAAAATTGTATAAGAATGTTCAAAAGGTAGTAAAAAGACCAAAATACCCTTGTAATTATGGAATAATGTTGGAGGTATGAAAATACTAAGGTTAATGCAAGAATATGAAGGTAATAAGGCATCTTAATTAAGAAAAATACCAACTATGGTTAAAGAGTGATTAAGTAATTAATGGCTAATTACTTAAGTGTAAACAAAGGAAATTAAGGAATAATTATGTGAAGCTCAAAAATTAGTGGAAATTAGTGGAATGTTAGTAAAAATGTATTTACTAATTAATTGGAAATTTTGGAAAAATAGTTGAGTTTAGGTATTTTTAAGCCTAAATACAAGAATGGACCAATTAGGTAATTTTGTGAAATTTTTGAGAAAAAGTAAATAAATAAATTATTAAATAATTAAATAAATAAAAAAATAAATATTTATTAAATAATTAAAGAGGGCATCCGAAATTTGGGCCAAATAAAAAGGAAAATAAAATAAAAATAGAATAGAAACAAGTTGTGCAAGTGGTTAATAAAATAATAATATAATTTAATTAAAGTAAAATATGTGAATAGTAAATTAAAAATTAGGAAACGGATCCTATCTAGAGATCTAGGAATAGGAATCCCAAGGTCAAGGTAAAATATTGATCGGTGAGTTTTTACCTTTAAGTGACCTCTTCCTAAGTTAATTAGGAGCCGTTTGTGCATTTTCCTAATAAAACAAAATAGGGAAAAATGCATATAGGCATAATTTTGGAAAAGAGGAAAATAAATTCTAACTCAACATTTAGGAATGGGTTTGAATTTGTTTAGACATATTTGGAATCGGTGAATTATTTCGAAGAGATTGATATCTCCGCGAATTCCGACACCGGACGCGATCGGACACGTTTTTCGAGGAAACTTCAATTGGACTGTTGGAGGCCTATATGGAATCAAAATTTAGGTTAACTTGGACATTTCTAGTAAGTGAGAACTTGTTTTGAGTTGTAAATCCATAATTTTGAGATTTTTCCGAAATCACGCGAATCGGGTACCGATCGGGAAAATGGTTAGACTAGGGCATAAAGCAAGCCTAGTCACCATTTTGGACCAACCAAGGGCTGCCACATCACCTAGGGAGGTCGGCCAAGAGGGAAAAAGCAAGGGCAAAAATCATGTGTAATTGTTGGACATGAATAGTGTAAACAACTTCAAGAATTCCAACCTTGTCCCTCCAAAATCTCTATAAATAGGCATGCTTGCCTTTGAAAATTTTCACACCATTTTCCAAGCCATTGGCCGAAAATTAGAGAGAGGAAGGAGTAGAGAGAGAAGCTGCTGGGGAAGTTCCGCTCAAAGTCTTCAACGGGTAAGTCTTTCGGTCTTTAGTTTTTAGTCTTTAGTTTATTAGTTAGTAAGGCTAGGGTAGTCTTTATTTTTATGATTTGGGTATCATATGGGAGGGCTATTTTAGTCTTTATTTTCAAGAATCATAAATGCGTCGAAGTTACGCGAAATTTTGGGAAGAAAATAGCCTATGTAGCTAAGCGCTGGCAAAATTCCGCCAGTAGGGGTATAGGGGCAAAATGGTAATTTTTACCTAAAATGCCGATTATAATGTCAAATTACTAATGGAAGTGACATTATTCTCATAGGAAATCTGAAACGTTGATTCTGCTGCCGTTACGCTGCCGACGTGCCGTAGGATACTTGCACGTTTCTCCGTAGAAAGTACGTTTTCATGGTAGTACCTAACGTTGCCAACGAAGGTACGGACGCGTCTTCGTAACACTAATCTTGTGCTTCTTAAATGCATATATGTCAATGATATGTTCGTAGACCGTTATACGACAGTTATACGGGTTATAGTTTTGATAACACCGTTTTGTTTTCCTAGCGCTGAGGACACGACTGTACATCGTGGCACTGGTGAATAGTGCATGCTGTTATTGTTGTTTTACATTGTGGGGCTTTCATACTGCTTATTGCTTATGTTTGTCGGCATAATGATCATGCATCTGCTATATGCTTTTGTATTGATAAACTGTTGTATTAGCTCTAGAAATATCTGTTCTGTTTCTATCTGTTGTTCCTTTCTAAACATTAGGACTACTGTAATCTATACAATGTTACACAATGGTTGCTGTTTTGGCTAAGAATCCAAATGCTCTTTCGCTCTATTTCTCCACTCTGATTGCTTGTTTGGAAAAAAAAAAATTTCGCATTTCAAACATGGGGTGTTACAATATATATAACATATGCTATGATTAAGTAATATATTTAATTTCCTTAATCTTTTCAAAAACAGTTAATTGGGTCTTATGTTTAGAAGGTTCAAAGGAACAACCTACTTAATCTAATATATTGGACAAATACTTAATTCTAATATGATCCTGTGATTCTGGGCCCTTGGCCTTCAAAAGCATTCTTCTATTCGGTTTTAGCAAATAATGCCCCTAGTATCCCTCGTCTTTGGGTTCAACTGGTAAAGGGGTCGGACACTCTCACCAAAGGGAGGGGGTTTGATCCTGGGGGAGACATCCTAGCTCCTGGATGCCTAGATAAACGCTTGAGGGTAATAGACAGCTCGCCTTGCTCGACATTGGTATCACTTAGGAGGAAGGAAGATTTGACCTTACTCTTAGATTGTGAGTGAGCCTAACCTCTTTCCTAAAATTTTTATATCAACAAATAAAAATAATAATAATGCCCCTAGTCATTTATCCATTACCACTGGAAGTTTTCCAGAGTGATGTGTATGTGTGTGTGTGTATATATATATATAGCATTTAGTAGCTCAATTAGTCCATCTCTTATTATTAATGGTCCATTGAAATTCTTCTGTTTAAAACTAAGTCTTATTCGTTTATTTCCAATAATGATGTAATTTATGTGAGTGATTATTGTTTCATGGTTATTTAGTATTGACAGGGATGACATTAAGCTAATTGAGCAGATTATTCCTTGTGTTCGTTCGATAGTACAGTTTATTCGCACGCTTCAGCCTATTGATTGATCCAAGAGAATACCCAAGTAAAGGTCGCATGCTTGTCACAATGAAAAGAAGCTGCACGATTTGGAAGGCAACACCCACTACTACAAAAATGCTAAAAAACGACCTAAATAAGACCCAATTAACGACCCTTTACTGAGGGACGTCTTGGAGGGAGTAGAGGAAAAAATTGAAATTGGCGACCTGATCTTAAATCAGGTCGCCTTATTAAGGTTAATAAGGCGACCTGACTTTCAAATCAGGTCGCCTTTAAGGCGACCTGATAAATATTGAGTTCGCCTTAAAGGCGACCTCATATCCAATCAGGTCGTCTTATTGTTTTCAATTAAGGCGACCTGATTATAATTTCAGGTCGCCTTAATGAGTTCATAAGGCAACTGATCTTCGATTCAGTCGCCTTATGATAACAAAGGCGACTGATTTCAAAATCAGTCGCCTTTGTTGATTTTTTTTTTAAAATATAAACTACATTTTAATTTTTCCCTCAAAAGAATTATTAACAACAAACGTGCCTGACTTGTAACAATGAGATAGGAGATATCCAGCTACCAAGTTTTGAAACATATCAGTGTAGTAAAATCTGAAGTAAAATAATATAGTAAACTTGGAAAAAGACACAAACTATGAGATATCTACCAAGTTTTTGCATCGACAGAAACCACCAAGCAACACAAGAATCACACTAACACAATACATAAACACTATATATATATAACACCAAACTTGCATATTTTGAACAGACAAAACACCAAATAGATACAAATGAACAACAGTAGCAAATTAAAGAATCACTAACACAATAACATATTAATCATGCTCACTACTAACTAGGCTATGTGTTGAAGAAGATGTCTAGATATCATGTCTCGAACCGAATCGATCTCATCCTGCGAGTACGGATCCGCAGTACCCAAAAACTGTAAATTGGGGAAACAAGGTATAAGATAAACCAATTAAGTGAAGGAAATAACTCAAATACAACAACAAAAATTCAATAAACTTGAGAATCACAGAGCGATTACGTACGTTTTGAAAACCTTGAATACGTCCGCTGTTAACGATGGATTGAATCCAACTCATAACGTAATATCCGCACTCGGTGCTCCCTGGTTGTTGATGGCACTATAAATCAAAGGCAAATTGTTAAAAACGAATAAAGGCATATCTAAAGCTCTTTGTGTCAATGAAATAACTTGAATTGAAACTACTCACCGTCGGTTTAAACCACTTCGGTCCACCCTGCTCTTTTGCATTGATAAGCTCTCTATACGTCTTGAGGCCACTATCATTAAAATGGAAATTAACAGACATGTTAAACCATTCATTTAAAAGAAGAATCGATGATTCAGACAAAAATGTACTTACTCGGCAAACATGTTTTTGATATCCTCGGTAGGATTGCCATCTACTGAATCGAACCAATAACAAGAGTTCTTGCGAGGACAAACAACACACAGCGTCCAATGACCACTACAACATATACGTATTAATATTAAATTGAGATAAGAAATCAATTTATTCACAACAATCTTATAAGACAAAACAAAAGTACGCACCTTTCATGTATTGGCGCTAGATAACAATCCGATACTCCGTCGCCCATTGTTAGACCAACATAAATTGACCTCCTGGGTAACGTACTGCGAGCCGAAGCCGTGCATCCAGGACATAAGTATCCATACGAACTCGCTCGCGGTGTGCCGGCGCATAATTAAAGGCAGACGCTATGAAATGAAATGATAAATGTTATTGAAAATATTAAACAAAAAAAAAGAGTACTAACATAATTAAAGGGTTAAACAAACTTACAGGATTGCAAGTTGAAGAAACTGTATATCTAAACAATCCATCGTCAAAAACTCCCTCAAATCTTTCTTGTCAAATGTTATCGGATATGTCTTTTATGCACCGACAATGCCCGGAGGCATCTGCAAGCTTATGAGGCCGATGTCCTTGTACATCTCTCGCAGCTGTGCTAAGTACGGAAATAAGCCCGCAACTTGTTCATCCTATGAAAACATAAAAAAACATATTATGAGTGAATGAGCAATGAAAATCAATCGGGAAACAACTCACACTCAATCAGTAATGTATTTCCTACCATCGCAGGTGTCGTCCACATCTCAATAAGATGAGCCGGCCAAAGGATGAACCATGTGATGGCAGCGCCTAGTGTGGTAACCTCCTCATCATCAATCGGGACGGCTGTCTCTTCTTCCCCCTCTCGCACACAATCCGCCGGTGTGGGTCATCCAAATATAGAGTGCAAGCTATACCTCCCTGTGGAGTGTGAGACGGTCCGCCAATAACTACCTCTGGAGGGGGAGAAGGTCCGCTAATATGTACCTCTGGAGGCTAAAAACTATCTTTGTTGCTGGGGATATTCGGGGATTCGTCGGTTGTACGTTGCTGTTGTACCATAGCTTGCATTTCACCCCGTAGTTGTGCCATAACATCTTTCATAAGGTTTGCTCGACTCGGCTTCAAGCTCCTGCTGCTCTCTGCGTCATACAAACGTGAACGTCGTCCAAAAATTTTGCGACACTCACTCCCCTCGTCTCCCTCGAACAGCATCGGGTAATCCGGCTTCCCAATCGCCGTCGACAAATGTCTGCCGTGTACCGGCGTGAATGAGCCTTGGCTACTCTGCGCTCAAGTGAATCCTGTACCATAAGATTTTTCATAAATAATAACTAAACTCTTATATAGTATGAAACAACTGAGGCTATTTAATACTTCTAATTCAACTACTTACGATCTTTGAGGCAACCGCAGCAACATCTTCGTTGATGTATTTGTCACCCTTCATCCTCACAGCTTTCCATTTTTTGTGACGAGGAGGACGCTGGGGGGCCTGGATAGCAGTGGAAGGATCGGATTGGGAAGCTTCCTTCATTCGCTGCAGCTCTTCCTCCATCATCTTTCGTTCCAACTTCGGATTCTGCGGGACGCCACAAACTCCCTCCAGTCCTCCGGAGAAATGAAATCATAGGTCATACATGGATCCTGGTCCCTCTTTGGCCCACGAATATACTTTTTTGTTAGCTTGTTCTTAAAATCTTTCCAACGGAGACGAACTTCGCCCATCCAATGCTTCTTCATGGCCTTAGTGTTAGGGACATCAAATGTTTGCTGCAAGGTGAAAGAGAAGATATGACAGAAATCAAGTAATAAGACTAAAGATACAAATGCGGATATATCGAAAGTGAGATACCAAAATCGTGTCCAAATCAAATCCTTCGTCTTATCATCAACGAACTTCCAAGCCGAGTAAACAATACGCACTTTGCTTCGAGCCGAGAAAGCCTAAATAGCTAATGAAGTTGTCTTCCTCTCTCGCCAACCTGGATTCATATTTTCATCAAACTCCACATGCAGCCTCTTTTTCTGATGTCACGGCGAGCAATTAGCTCACCCATGTGTGTGCTACCTCTCCCTTTCTCACAACGGGCATATCAACCCTATCTCCCGATGACTCGTCCGAGCTAGACATATTCTGTTCATCAAAGACCAATCATTTATGTTAGATAGGTTTTTAAATAATAAACAAATTAATAAAATGAACCAACATGTTAAACGACCACAAAAAGAACATAGTAGTTAAACACATCATTTTGTAATTGAAGATCTTACTTTACATGGTGTCCCATATTCCTTCACAATGATCCTTTCTTGCAGCATATTCTTCATCATCTATCAATTCTACTTCACGTGTTGTAGGTGGATTTGTTGTGAAAGGGAGTGTATCGTCAAGGTTCAAGGATTCTTCACCATACTTCATTTTTACTTTGAAGTACAATGTACATTCCTTTATTTGCGAGGTCTCGTAACATAAAACACTTGTTTCGCCTGACTTGCTAAAATGAATGGCTCATCTCTATGACCAAGTCTTTGAAGATCAACTGAGACAAATCCAAATTTAGGATCTATTACAACAGCATTATTGTTAACCCACTTACATTTCAATAAAGCAATTTTGAACTTGCTGTAGTTGATATCTCATATTTCTTCGATCACTCCATAATAGGCCATTGATGCTACCACCGGGTTTTTAAGTGCATGGATTCGGCTTCAACCATCACCCCACTATTTTGCACAGCACTTCTGTCATCTTGGTCTTTTGTGTAGAAAGAATATCCGTTGACATCGTAACCGCTCCAAGTGATGACCTGAAAAGAAGGCCCCCAGGCTAACCACTCGATTGTATCGACACTCCGGTCTCGTGCAATACCTTCTCACCGAACCACTTTATGAACGTCTTCTTTTGCTCATTCGCTATCTCGCATGTCACTCTTCCTTGGATTCATATTCTTCAAACTCTTTCGTGTTCATCAATGTATGGTTGAACTTCTTCCGTATTATTCAAGATGTACGGTGTGCTTGCAACACCTCTTCACGAGGCTTATTCTTCGGTTTGATTCCTCGAGTTCCCTCGCTTATCCCCTCGTCATGCCGAGATTGTATCGTCGGCCACGATAGATAATCTTTGCAAAACTCCATAGCCTCTTCAACTACATATCTCTCAACTATTGAGGCTTCCTACCGATAGGGTTTTTAGAATACCCTTTTAAGATCTTCATGTATCGCTCGAAAGGGTACATCCACCTTAGGTAAATTGGACCGCACAGTCTTACCTCCCTTACCAAGTGCACTATCAAGTGCACCATGATATCAAAAAATGCAGGAGGGAAATGCATCTCTAGTTGGGACAAAATAATATAACCCTCATTCTCCAATTCATCCAACTTTTCAATGTCAATGACTTTGTTGCAGATAGCATTGAAGAAAATACTCAATCTTGTTATAGTGGATCGAACTTCATCTTTCATAATGCCTCTTATAGCTATTGGTAGTAGTTGTTGCATCAACACATGATAATCATGGGACTTCATTCCCACTAACTTCAAATCGTTCATTGAGACACACTTTCTCAAATTAGAAGAATATCCTGTGGCACCTTAATGTCATATAGACATCCACACAAACTTTTCTTCTCCGCTTTTGATAGTGTATGAGTTCTTGGCTCCATGTATGCCCTCTTACCATCTTCCATTACTCGTGGATGTAACCTTTCTCTTATTCCCATGTCAACCGAGATCTAGTCTCGCACTAATTCCATCCTTAGTCTTCCCTGGTATGTGCAAAAGAGTACCGACAAGGCTATCACAAACGTTTTCTCCACATGCATCACATCAAGACGTGTCTCACATCAAGACTACGCCAATATGGAAGATCAAAGAAAATTGATCTCTTCTTCCATATATTCTTCTCACTCGCCTTCCTTTGCTGCTTACCCAATATGACATTGATATGTTTCACCCGACTATAAACGTCCTCTCCAGGTTAACGCCTTTGGAGCCGTATTCGCTCCGGTAAGCCGTTAAAACGCTTTCTTAACTTACGATATGGGTGGAACCGATGAAGAAACCTCCCGTGGCCGAGGTAGATCGTTTTTTTTCGTGCTTTAGTTGATGGAAGTTTGTGTCTGCTTCACATATTGGACATGCTTTATGCCCCTTCACACTGTACCCTGACAAATTTCCGTATGCAGGAAAGTCGTTTATCGTGGTAAAAATCATTGCACGCAACTTGAAGTGCTCCTTCTTATATGCATCAAACACATCTACGCCTTCCTCCCACAACTTCTTCAAATCCTCAACCAAAGGCGCCAAGTACACATCGATATTGTTCCCGGGTTGTTTTGGTCTAGAAATCATCATAGAAAGCATCACATACTTGCGTTTCATACATAGCCAGGGAGGTAAGTTGTATATTACAAGGAGAACCGGCCATGCACTATGGGTGCTGCTAAGAGTTCGATACGGATTGAAGCCATCTGTACAAAGCCCCACCGAAGGTTTCTTGGCTCATTTGCCAAATTGAGGGAACATTTCGTCTATTTTCTTCCATTGCGGAGAGTCACCGGTGTCAAAGATATTTTCCATCGGATATTCTCTCATCGAATGCCATCTCAACTTCTTCGTCGTTGCTTCACTAGTAAACAGACGCTTAAACTGTGGAATTATTGGAAGATACCACAATGCCTTCAAAGGTTGCCTTTTTGTTGTCTGCTCTCCAGAAACACTAACTTTCTTCACTTTGTATCGTGAAGTTTTACACTTCGGACAATTATTGAGGCCTTCGTACTCGTTTCTGTACAATATGCAGTCATTAGGGCAACTGTGTATCTTTTTATACTCCATACCCATCGTAGACAAGATTTTCTTGGCCTCATACATACGATTTGGAAGTACATTATCAACTGGCAACAATTCAAGCAGCGACGTGAAACTGCTATCGGTCCACCCACAAGTTGCCTTTAAGTTGACCAAATGTAAGGTCGCAGTCAACCGTGTATACTTAGTACACCCAGGGAACAAAGGTGTCTCTGCATCACTCCGCACGCTTTCATATTCACCCGATTGTGCAAAAGATTCGCCTCAACATCATTAATCATTTTCTCCATTCCATCATCATCATCTACCTCAACTTCATTTGCATGGGACGCACCGGTACTTACTTCCTCACCATGCCATATCCACGTTGTGTATCGAAGGTGTATTCCATCACAAAGTAGGTGGTCCCTTATATCGCAATAACCCTTCGACTCCCATTTAAACAATTAACACATGGACAATAATACATCCCATTTTTGTGGCCACATTCCTTCTAGCAAATTCAATAAACTCTTCCACCCCATTCTCATATTCTTCACTAGTTCTCAATGCATTCATCCAACTATGACCCATTTTATTACCACCTACGAAATTTCCAACAACAGTCAAGTTCATGTCAATTTCAAGAACGACATGTTTTCTTTTAAGTAAATTTCGGCAAACATTTCCCTTAAAAGTAAGACATCCCAAAATTTCAATAACAACCAATTTCAGCTTAATTCAACAACAAAACTTACTAACTAAACCAATTTCAGCTTTCTGTTTTGAAGGACATCCCATGTTACAAGATCATCCCGAAAACATACAAAAACAAGCCAATAAATAGAAGTAAATATTGATATAGTTTATCTTCTTCATCATTTAACCATATCCTATATTTGGCATCTAGAATATCGCTTAGCTTATCCATGAGAACATAAGTAAGCTAAGATCTAATCTAAACAATTTGGAGAAGAGCTTAGAATGAATATAATCTCATTCATGAAGTGGTATTGTGAGGAAAATCTAAAAGTTGAAACAAAAATAATAGCAAAGAAGTTTAGAATCCCGATCTACACGTTGTGACGCTAATCATGTGGTTTTTTTTTTTTTGATATTAAAGGAAGGCAAAAGCCTAAATTACAACCATACCAATTACACAAAGGAGGAATTTAATCCTAGACTCTCCCGAATTACCCAAGACCTGAGATAATTCGGACAAACATCAATAATTTGTTAGAAGACAACTCTAATTGCTTTCAGATTTCAGAGCGTGTGATTGTTTTTCTGATATGGCAATTGAATTGAAGGGAAATAATTGATTGAAAGATATGGTATACAAAGTTTAGAACTTTTTGGAGAAAAACCCGTATATCATTTGAAAGTCATTGGTAGACTCCTCGGTTTGGATACCCATCAAGTTTCGATTTCTTGAGGCTATACAACCACGGGCCTATAATCAATGACTTCCCCACTTAATACCGAAACAGGACATATAACAAACTTTAGCACTTTTTGCTACAAAAATAAGGCATCAAACGAAACAGAGCTACTTAAACATGTTCTATCCTTGATCAAACACATTCCAAAAATCGATACGTATTTCTCACCAATACTATCCGAGCAAAGTGACAATTACCAAATGTTATCAAATTTAATTCAAGGGTTTCTCACTAATAATAACAAGACGGAATAGTAGATTTAAGAGTAACGTACGAACAAGCTTACTTGGAGAAGAGCGAAACGAAGGAGACGACGGCGGAGACGAAGGAGACGAAGGAGACGACGGCGGAGACGAAGGAGAACGACGGCGGAGACATACGGCAAGGAAAGGGACGGCCTTGGAGAAGAGCGGAACGAGAGTGAGTATGAGAGGATTTCGCGGCCTCTGTCGGAGTATGAGTGTGTGAGGGAAAATGAAGAGGCGCGAGTATATTAACCTAAAAAATTGAATATAGGCGACCTGAATCATATTTCAGGACGCCTATATTCCACTTTTGGCGACCTGAATCAGAATCAGGTCGCCAATATTTTAATAATGGCGACCTGAATCAGAATCAGGTCGCCTATATTTTAATAATGGCGACCTGAATCAGAATTGGCGACCTGATTCTGATTCAGTCGCCATTATTAAATATAGGCGACTCGATTCGATTCAGTCGCCATTATTAAAATATTGGCGACCTGATTCTGATTCAGGTCGCCAATATTATTAAATTTCCTAATTTCTATTAAAAGAAAATCATTGTCGCCAAACAAAAAATTCAGGGCGCGAAGAAATTGACACATTAAAGACGTCCTGAAATATATGTAGGTCGCCATAAATGAATTTTATTGAAAAAATTAAATTCCATGGCGCCAAACAAATATTTCTCATATTTTTGTGGCGCGAAACAATTTTAGACGTCCTGAAAAATTTCAGACACCAAAAATCAATTTAAGGAGTCCTGATTTCTTATTTAGGACTCTGAAGGCTCAACTTCCTTAAATATAATTACAAGAATGCCACCGCCTTCACTTTGGACGTCCTATTTCTAAATAATGACGTTTTTTAGGGTAGTAATATCCAATTTTTGTAGTAGTGGCAGGCATAGATTTAAATCAACTTTTTAATTCTTAATTCACTCTATGCATAGCTTTGGAAGCTTTAAGCTATCTAAAGCAAACAGTAAATCTATTTGTTCATACCATTCCAATTTCCATGCACGAAGCCAAAACAAAATAAATTTTCAAAATCCTCGACAAACTGTAGCTTTTTCTTTCCCCAGTTTTTTTTCCTTGACAAATGAAGCACAGTAACAAACAATATAACTATAAGCTTTATTTAATTATTTAAATTTAAATACCATACAAAGATAAATCATTATTAAAATAACCTAAATCCTATATTTTCCCATATTCTTCACCAAATCACCCGAACCCTAATCCCCATTCTTTCCCATGTGCCTTAGACTTTATGTTGCAACCAGCACCACAAGGCTTGTTTATATCCTTAGCAATGCTTTTAAGCCACTCAATTTCATCGCCAAGGGCAGTTCAGCATCTCCAAAGGAATTCGAAGACCAAACACTTGTCCAACAACGGAGAACCATGAAATCAGATAATGTTCAATCGTGGAACCATTTGTAGTCAGACTTGTGAGTAGAAAAAAGCAGCTTCATCCACTCACTTGTCTCACATGGATGTAATTTGTACCATGGCCTGTTTAAATATGGATGCTCCTACAAGATGTATCGTTAAAACCAATAACAATAAGAGTATTTTCCAGGGCATATGAGCAAAACATGCAATTAAAGATAAATTACTGTCCGATGATTTGCAACTATCTGAAGTGATTCCTTTTATGTTACTTCCATGAGCAGCAGGTCGGCTTGTAAGAGTACTAATGTTATGCCATCAATATACATTTAGTTATTTGTAATGCATCCAGATAAACAGGGAAGATTATATCAGAGTGATGAGCCCATCAAAGTAACTATATAAAAAAAACAAAAACTCCATTATAATAGGTAACATCAGACATCACAGTACAACTTCAAAGAAATAGAATTTCTAAATTATAAATTCATAAAGCATACCCATCATTTACATGTCACAAAGCACAAGTGTGTTATTCAGTACAAACAGACTATATGTAAAATCTGGTAATAGTACCAAAGTATACGCAATCAATGAGAATTGATTTGGCAAAGGATTGAATACAGCAAATGATAAAGATAAGGCAAGTTGTGTGTTAAATACTCATGACGTGACAACACTACCAACTTCTACCTAGACACTTCAGATTTTATTCGATCACCATGTCCCTGCTTTGTAGAAATTACTAAACAGAACCATATGGCAATCTTGTCCTCCATTTCATGGCATATCTTAATAGCAATGAAAAAAATTAAAAAATATGAGACAAGTAAATGCTATTTACATTTACCTCTTGAGTTATGAACGTTCACTTCGATTCAGATAGCAACTTCACAGAGAGGCCAGGTAGGTCTTTTTCAATTTCACTGAACAGCAAAGGTTGTCCATCTATGCAATCCAAATATCAAACAGTATCACAAATTGTGAACAGCAAAGATGGTATTTTGTTTCAATTGGTTCCAAATTTGAAGTTTCAGTAAAACGAATTATGCATCTAATAGGATATTTATCACAAACAACATGCTTTCAAAGAGGATAGCATAGTGAACATACCACTATGGTAAACACGGAAATACAGCACTGGAACCTTGTATGAAGCACTGTAGACTACATGAAAATCATAATGGTTTATTTCGTGATAATCACTCTCTGGACCCTGCAAAAACAAATAGGCCAATTCAATGAAGAATATAAAGAACAGCCAACAATAATAACAATAACCAAATTGAAGTAGCGTGCAAATTAGGAAGCCACAAAAGAATACCAATTAGGCCATACATACTAATGTGGCACAATCAAATGGTTCTTCATTCTCCAACAAATTGCTTTCTTCTTTCGATATCAGACTTCCTGCATCCTGTTTTTCCTGCACATGACACTCATAATCCAATGACTACCATCAAGTCTCCTTTCAAGGGAAGTGTAAACTAAAATTCTGTCAGGCCGTTCAGCAAAAGTCTTTTTAGAGAGGTGTCCCTTATGAATTTACAAAGGAATTGGAAAGCTTTGTCAAGCTAATATTTGCTCTTTGGTTTTATTATTTTTATTAATGCATTATGAGGATTATATCTGCTGATTATTGCCTTCTTTTCTCATCAAAAATGAATATAAAATACATCTTAAAGAAAAAAAAAACAACAGACCTCACTCGATTTTAAAAGGAACATTTTTTCCAATGACAAATATCCTTCCACCTGAGATTGAGAGACAAATATAAAGTTATAAAACCATGAGTAGTTGCAAAGCAAGGAGTCATGAAGCAGATATGAATAATAGAGGCCAACCTCATGAGAAGAAGCCAACCGACGTTTTGGACATGGAACCCACAACCATGGAGGCACTGACGCATTGGACCTTCTCCACTTGTCAGAAAACATATGAGCAGCACGAAAGAAATCACTTGAAGTCAGAGTCCCATCCCAAGGGAACACATTTCCCGCATCTTCCTTTATGTCCATTGCAACCTGCATTAGTGATGAGATGCTTTTCAAATATTGAATGAAATGATGGATAATCCACAACTAATAATAATAATAATAATTCCAATAAACAAAAAAGAAAAAAGAGACAGAATATCACGGTTAAAAAAACAGAATAGCTGCTTCAAAAGTACAAGGTTGAACATGCAGACAAGCAAGTACATCTAATATCCTATATTTTTCACACAAAAATCCTAGTAGCTGAGGATGACTCAATATTTTATTAAGTGGTTTAATGTTGAGAATTCGACTGATGCATGGAAAACCATATACCCAACATGAGTCTTCTTGAAATTGATTCCACTAATACGTGGAAAACCAAATACCAACATGATTCTTTTTGAAATTGAGTACTAAACAGTCTCCAGGCACAAATCAACCTCATTGACTATACAATAACACGATAATTAATATAATCTCATTGCAACAACAAGAAAATTCAAATATATCTATTTTTCACACTACAAAATCCAATCTCAACTACAAATATCAAACCAACAAACCAACAGAGACAATTATCATCAATCTCAGTGAGAATCATATACAATAATTCCAAACCCTAAAACTAGGGTCTAAATATATAACTCTAGATTAATAGAACGGAATGAAAGAAAAACTCCATTACGAAGTCCATTGAGTTCAAACAAAAATCTTCCTCACCAAGAAGAAAGGGATCAGCCACTCATTGGACTTGGTACTGTCACCACCAAACTTGAATTTGCAGCAGCCCTGGTTAAGGTGAAGTCACTACAGTAGAATGACGGAAGAAGAAAAGGGAATCTACAACGAAGAAATGAGGCAGTGGAGAAGTGACGATGGTGGTAGTTCTCAACGGGGAAGGCGGCTGAGTGTGGAAGAAGGTTGATAAAGATGATGGGAAGGGAGAGAATGTCGCCTGCGCTGTGAAAACAGAGGTGGTTGCTGACTGTTCTGGTCCGAACGGTGCTTGGTCTTTGAGAGAAGAAGGTGGCGAAGGTGGACAGAGGTGGACGAAATGAGGAAGTGGAGGAATTTGTGAAGGAAGACGAAGGTCGCCGGTGGTCTAGTTCGTTCTCTCTCCTAGTGACTCTGTCTCTGGGTGCACATTATGTGCACATAATTTGGTGCCCAATTATGTGCTCATACCTCTATTATGAGTTTACATTATATGCACATAGTTATGTACTTCTTATGTGCTCATAGGTATGAGTATATTGTTTTTAATTTTTTTTTAATTTTTTTATATATTGTATTTATATATATTTAAATTATATGTTGCTTTCTGGGATGTTTTTTGCATCCAGTATCTCAAATTAATTAATTTTCATAATACTGGTGTTACAGATAGATGCAAAACTGGAAATTAATTAATTTGAGATATTGGGTGTAAAAAACAGAAAGCAATATATAATTTTGAATATATATAAATACAATATATAAAAAAATTGAAAAAGAAATGAGGTATGAGCACATAAGAAGCACATAATAATAATGTGCATATAATGTGCATTCCTCTGTCTCTTGCTAATCTCTGAATCCAGACACTGCTCTGTCTCCCTCCCTTCTGTGTTCCAAGAAAGAAGAAGAAGGTCCTTGGTCAATAAAAGCAACTATCACAGGCCTAAGGATGGGAGGCATTGCCAAAACAACTATTTCCAAAGCCATTTACAACAAAACTGGTCCTCAGTTTGGTGCAAGAAGTTTCCTTGCAAATATAAGGGCCCGTTTGGATCGAAGAAAATCAGGAGAGGGAAAAGGAAAATTAGCATTTTCCAGTGGCGGCGTGCGTTTGGTTCAAATTTCCCACGAAAATATTTTCCTGCCGCCAGTTGATTTTCCCACATTTAAATGAAAATGGCTTCCCACCAAAAATGGTAGGAAGCCATTTTCCGGTGCCTATGAAAATGGGCTAAAGTCCATTGTGCCCTCGACAGTGAGAGGAAGAGAGAGAAGAAAGTGATGCTAGGGAGAGGAAGAGAGAGAAGAGAGTGACGTCGTGGAAAAGAAGAGGGAGAAGAAAGTGACGCCGGAAAACATTGTGGAAGGAGAAAGAAGAAGACGCATGGTAGAGAGTGATGACGGAGAAGAAGAGAGAGAAGAAAGTGATGTCGAGGAGAGGAGGAGCGAGTGACGCTGGGAGAGGAAGGGAGTGATGTAGAAAAATATTGTGGAAGGAGGAAGAAGAAGCCGCCGACGGTGGCCTCTTTGTCACTCCTCAAACCGAAAATGACGGAAATGGAAGAGAATCACGAAAGAAGGAGGAAGAGAAGTACCAGGGAGGAGGAAGAGAAGCAGTGCGCCGTGCACACTTCGAGTGTGCATCATGCACACTCCAAGTGTGCACGCTGCACACTTGAGTGTGCTGATGCACACTCGAGTGTTCACTCGAGTATGCATCAGGCACACTCCAGGAGTTTGCACGACTTGCACACTGGACTTGCACACTAGATGAGTTCACAGTTGTTTGTTTTGTGAATGTGTGCGTGGCGTTAT
The DNA here is from genome assembly GCA_025563575.1 of Acacia pycnantha. Taxonomy (NCBI): domain Eukaryota; kingdom Viridiplantae; phylum Streptophyta; class Magnoliopsida; order Fabales; family Fabaceae; genus Acacia; species Acacia pycnantha. Next base: position 1,028,574 of record JAMWYP010000196.1, on the reverse strand, counting down.
TTAAATAATATTTTTTTAAAGGGCAAAATGGTATTTTGTATTATTTTCCTACCTTATTTTCTTTCAACCAAACAACAATTTTCCTAACAACCTATTTTCTTTTCCAGTGCGAACCAAATGCATCGAGGCAAAATATTTTCCATTCCATTCCATCGTTTTCATTTCAATTCCTTTCCATTCCCACCTTTTGTTTGATCCAAACGGGGCCTAATTAAGAGAAAACTCAAAGCATGCTAAAGGCTAAATTAATTTGCAGAAGCAACTCATTTCTAATATCACTAAAACACGAGTTTTCAAGATACCTAACATTGATAGAGGGAAAAAGATAATTCAAGAAAGACTTCCCAACATAAAAGCATTTGTTGTATTGGATGATGTGGACAGTGTCAATCAGTTGAAAGCTTTATGTGGGAGTCATGAATGGTTTTCTCCCGGGAGTGTAATAATCATAACAACAAGAGAGCTGCGTTTGCTCAATGTACTTAGAGCTGACTACAAGTATAAAATGAGAGAAATAAATGCAATAAAGTCTCTCAAGCTTTTTAGTTTGCATGCCTTTAAGCAAGTAGCTCATTTTGAAAACTTTATAGAACTCTCTAAAAATGTAATTTCTTATTGTGGTGAACTTCCATTGACTCTTGAAGTCCTTGGTTCTTATTTATTTGACAGAGAAATTAAAGAATGGGTGGATGTGTTGTCCAAACTATAAAGGATTTCAAACGATGAGATACAAGCAAAACTAAAAATAAATTTTGATGGTTTAAAGGATATCATGGAGAAGAATATATTTCTTGATATATGTTGCTTCTTTATCAATAAGGATAGAAACTATGTGACAATGATATTAAATGGATGCGAATATTAAATTATCCATGCATTGATATTTGCCATTGCTATGTGCAGCAGATAAGTTCGCAGAGCAATTATCTGCCTAGTATGGATTAAGTTAAATAATAGAGCCCAGATGTAGAAAAGAGTTGGACCATGTTAACAATTTGCACTCTTTCTCAGCATTCATATATGGTGAAAAAACTTATCCCCGTCTCAAAAGATTTTTTCATCAGTACATTTGAAATCAAATTATTGTACAATTTCTGAAATTTCATTGACTTATTTAAACGATGTGTTTATTTCAACCTCAATCAGTAGATTAAGAGCCAGCAAAAAAATCAATAGATTAAAAGAAATAGATACATTATCAACCTCAAGAAGCATAAAATTAAATTTAGAAACGAATAGATGTATGAGCAAAATCAAAGAAACATGAAATCATTAAAGAAAAAAATTCCAAAATTTTCATCTGTGAAGCATATATGCTTATTTCTCAGTCGATCTCTCTCCTTCCTCCTTTGTTTTTGTGTTTAGTTTGGGCATGGCAGGCTGGTGGTTTAGATTTGGCAATGTGTTTCAGATATGCAAAGTAGTGGTTTAGGTTGCAAAGCTGTGGCCTAACATCCTGAATTTTTGGTCCAAAGACTTAAGAATAAGCCTAAATTAGACAGATGACTAAGCTCAGTTCGGGAAGAGTCCCAATAATGTCAAGAGAATAAAATAGCTTTCAGGGACTAAGTAATTCAGCCATACTGGTCAGTGGACCTAATATGTATAGGCTGTAGAATTAAAGTACCAATGCAGAAGCACAAAACACTTATACAGTGCTAATTGGTTGGTAAAGATGCCGCTCAGCTATGCTTAAGGTATGAGACGATAATTAGCTAAGCAAAAATGTGCCGAAATAGGTATGCACATGACATTTCTTGAGCAGATATGTGTGCCCTGATTTTTTGGGAAAAGACATCGGTATGTGGTGCCATTTGGCGGGTCTCAGTATGCGTGGTGTAATCTTGATAAAAATCTGAGCAGAATCCCAAACACGTGGCGCATTCTGGGCTGCACCCGTGTTTTATATATACCCCTTTACCCTCATTTGCCTTTAGGCCATTTCGGCCAAACATGGAAAAGAGGAGAGAGAGAGAGAGAGAGAGAGAGAGAGAGAGAGAGAAGGAGAAGAGAAAAAAGGAGTAGGAGCAAAGAGAAAGAGTCAAGCGCCGATTTCGCCTACGATTTGGTGGAGCATTTGTTGGAATAGAGAATTGACTACGAAAAACAAGTAGAGGATTCGATACTTGCCTGGAGTGACGAAAGCATTGAGAGCTAATTTGAGAATTGGTAAAGTATCTAGGCAATAACTCTAATCTCACGTATTCTATACAACAACTAAATGCAACAACACGTGTCCCAGACACAAATCCACAATTATGGTAAAAACATGCATACGCAAATATACAGAGTACATGAGATTAGAGTTACTGCCTATATACTTTACCAATTCTAAAATTAGCTCCCGATGCTTTCGTCACTCTAGGCAAGTATCGAATCCTCTACTTGTTTTCGGTAGTCGGTTCTCCGTTCTAACACATGCTCCACCAAATCATAGGCGAAATCGGCCCTTAACTCTTTCTTTTTCCTCCTACTCCCTCTTTCTCTTCTCCTTCTCTCTCTATTTCGTCTCTCTCTCTCTCTCTACTTTTTCCATGTTTTGGCCGAAATGGCCTAAAGGCAAATGAGGGGAAATGGGTATATATAGAACATGGGTGTGGTTTAGAACGCATTGTGTGTCGGGCCCAGAACACGCCGCTCTTTCGGGATTCTGCTCGGGGTTTTTCTCAGGGTTACACCATGCATACCGAGACCCGCCAAATGGCACCACATACTGGTATCTTCTCCCAAAAACTTAGGGCACACATATCTACTTAGGAAATATCATGTGCATTCCTATTTCAACACATTTTTTCTTAGCTAATCGTCCCATACCTTAAGGCATAGCTGAGCGGCATCTTTACCAACCAATTTTCATTGTATATGTGTTTTGTACCCTTTTGCACTGATATTTTAATTCTACGGCCTATACATACTAGGTCCACTAACCAGTGTAATACCATAAAAACTGACTTAGGGTAAATATAATAAAATATACCTATTGAAAATAGGTGAATATGAGGTTTCAAATAATAAGTTATAATTATCTTATTTTAAAGGTAATTTCTAGTGAAAATGGAAGAAATAGAGTGTTAAAAGGCCCTAAATGAATCTAGGAGCCACAAAATACTGTGATAAATCCTAAGAGACAATAAAATAATTATTAAAAATAGGAGAATATGTTGTCTCTAATTTAGATAATTTTTGGGATTATTTCACTTGAAAAATAATGAGGGGAAAATCAAAAGTATTGTGGGGCCATAATTGACCCCATGATTTTTAATATTTTATGTGAGGCATAAAATACCAATATAAGTCCAATAGTTGTGAGAAAATAATTAATCCTAATTAAGAAAATTGTCAACAATTGGTAAGGGATTAATTAAGTAATTTTTGGTTAATTGTTAAGCTTGGATTAAGGGAAAATCCAAGGATAATTATGTAAAACCCTATAATTAGTGGTTTATGGCTAAAATTAGCATAAAATATATTTTCTAATTAATTGGAAAATATGAAGAAAAATATATGAGATTAAGTAATTTTAAGCCTAAATCCAAGTATGGACCAATAGGAAAATTTTGTAAAAAAATTATATAAAAAAATTATTAAATATATAATATTATTTATTTAAAAAATAAAAAAATAAATAAGGGCAGCCGGAATTTTGAGCAAGAAAATGGGATAAGATTGAAGCAAAATAATATCATGATATTTTGTTGCAAGTTGCAATATAAAATTAATAAAAAGGAATATTCTATGGAATATTCTGTAAAAAGCAAATAGGATAAATGACCACCAATAGAGATTAAATCCTATCTAGAAAACCATGAACAAGGTTTCTAAGGTCAGAGTATATTATGGACAAGTGTAATTTTATCTCGGAGTAGACTGTCTCCGAAGCGATTTCCGTAACCGGCGGAACAGTTAGGGAATAAGACGAAAATCTTCAGCGAAACCGATGACACCCTGAATGGGATCAAAAATTTGGTTGACCCAAGTATTTTGAAAGAGGAAAAAGAGATCTTCATGGCTATGCTTCCGGATTTTTGAGATTTTACAAGATTACGCGATTTGAACACCGATCGGGGAACCTTATCGGTAGAAACCTTCTAGAAGCAAGGCAAGGTGGCACAAAATGATCACATTTTTGACTTTGGGGAGAGGGGGCAGGTCGGTTTGGTGGATATGTGGAGGAGGAAGAAGCTTTTCAAAACCCTAAAATATGTGGCCAAGAATTGAAGTTGGAAATTGGAAGATTACTGAAATGCCCTCACACTTTTGCCTATAAATAGAGGGCTTTGCCTCTTCAAAATTCACACCAAAACCACTCTTAGAAAGTGTAGAGAGAAGTTAGAGAGGGGAGCTTTGGAGAATTTGTAGTGAAGTTCTTCAACGGGTAAGTTCTTCGGTTCATAGTTTTAGTTCGGTAGTTCTTGAAGTTCTAGAGTAGATGTTGTTTTGATCTTTAATCTTCCAAGTATGATTAGATATCATGTTTTAGGGGTAATTAAGGTATAAATTTCGAAAATAATGTTGGAGGAAGAGTTATGGAAAAATTTTGGAAGATTAGAGTCAAAGTAACGAAGTGCTGGCGAAATTCCGCCGATTAGGGGCATCAGGGGCAAAATGGTCATTTATGCCTAAAATGCCTGTTATGATGTCAAATGTTAATAAAATGCCTGTTATGATGTCAAATGTTAATAGAATATGATCGTTATCAACATTAAGAGTGGATCAGCTGAAGGTTTGGTCTTCTTCTCTCTCTACTCTTTGGTTAATCCAGCTGCACAGAAGTTTAAGCTTGACTTCTTGACTTTTAATCCGTTGGAGGAGCAGCTACTGGATGTGGAAATGAAACATTAATCCCTTTGCAACGTGTGTAGAATGATTGTCCAAAAGGATGCAAGTTTTCTGGACTTTGCATTTAATGAACTGACATCACTTTTTGCTCTTGTCTAAATCTTCATTTAATATCCTCTAATTCATATGAAAATCATTAACAAACTCATTAAACATAGCTAGGAATAGTAATGAGTGATGATAAGAAGTATTAAGGTCAAACAGGAAGAATTCACAAATTCGAGTAACTTGATTTTCAAAATTAGCGACACAAACTTGAGTTTGTTTATCCAAACTGGAGTTTGTCACTGTGCTTAAAGGGGAAACTCAAGTTTCCATTTACAAACTCGAGTTTTCTTCTTCCAGAGAAGAAGGTCGTATTTTGAGTTTAAAAGCATACTTTGAGCAGTGGGGCAAAACTCGAGTTGATTAATGATAAACTCGAGTTTTGGACTTTTATAGTGAAAATATGTTTAAGTCCAAAACCTCAAAACTGGAGTTTCTAAAAGTAAACTGGAGTTTTCAAATCACTGAAATAAAGCAAAGCTCTCTGCTTGGTGCAAACTCGAGTTTGCTATACAAAACTCGAGTTTTCTCTTAAGTATGAAAACATTTGAAAATTCAAGCCAAGTGAAAACCGGAGTTTTCATAAACAAACTGGAGTTTTCTCAGAGTGAGTAAAACAAGAAAACTCTCTGTCTAGTGGAAACTCGAGTTTCCAAATCCAAAATCGAGTTTCCTCAAAAGAGAAAACTTTGATAAATATTCTGTCAAATGAAAACTGGAGTTTCAAAACAGAAACTGGAGTTTTCATAAACTCAGAAAGGAGCATAGCTCCCTGTCTTACAAACTCGAGTTTTCTAATGCAAACTCGAGTTTCCAACTAGTTTTGAAAACTTAGAGAACTCTTTGTCTTGGCAAAACTTGAGTTTCCAAATGGAAACTGGAGTTTAGTGAGTTCAAAAATATTGATGGTTCTATGTATGACCAAAACTCGAGTTTACCAATTGCAAACTGGAGTTTTGTTCTCTTTAGAAAATATTGAGGAGTCTCTGTAAGATACAAACTCAAGTTTCCAAAACTAAACTCGAGTTTGCCTTGATGTGAAAACTTGGAGTGCTCTCTGTATGTTACAAACTCGAGTTTGCCTATGCAAACTGGAGTTTTCTTAATTTGTTAAAAATTGAGCTACTCTTTATCAAGCCAAAACCCGAGTTTGTAAATCAAAACTCGAGTTTTGCTTTAGACAGTAAGTTTTCAACTTACCAAATACAAAACTTCATCTTGTATTTACAATTGTCAGTTATCATCAAAACCCATAGAGAACTAACAAAACCTGCTGGATTGGTATGATCCCAAATCATTAAGTTTCATATGTGTTCAAGGCGAAGCCCTAAGTCCTATGGGACTAGTATGTCTATAGGCTGGTAGAATCCCACAGTTATTAGACCATGAATATCGGGCAGTGTCCCAAAGATGTTGATGTAACACCCCTATTATATGAACAATGTACAGAGCATGTATTAATGAAATATTGAGAGGGTTTGGCTACAATTTAATTGTCTATTCTTCATGGAATCTTTTAATAGCCAAAAGACATATTAAATTATAAAGATCTTGTAACAATGTGAAAGTCACTATAATTGTGACTTAAGTTTCGAATTAAAAGCAAGGGCAATAAGGGATTGATTTAAATTTAATTTAATTAGGGAAAATAAATATTAAATTGACTTGTCAAATGAACAAGGACCTAAGGGATATTGGAACAAATTGTTGGACCCTTAAAAAGGGCCCAAAATTTCGCCCAAGTAAGACAAGGAAAGGGAATGAAGACGCAATGTCAAAAGCATGCCATCTAAAGTCAATTTTACTAGGACTAAATGTGACATGTTTATGTAGGAATTAAAAGCTATATTTTGTTTCCTTTAGCCTAAGAATTTCGCATGACATGAGGGGATCATGGGACAATAATATTTCCATATGAAATGGATAGTTGGAAGTCAAGGGAATTAAAGGGTAAAGGGGCAAAAATACACATATGCTTTATCCTTAGGAGCGCCCAACACCATGTGATTTTTTTGGGTGCAAAAATGCACATGAACTCTTACAAATGGAGCAAAAATGCACATCTCTATTACTGCACTTAACGTCTGTTAACTTTTTTATTTGGTGGACCCAGTTTATGCACGTGTCATTCATTTCTCATTCCAAGCTTCCTCTCTTGCCCTCATCGTTCTGACACTCACTCCAACTCTAATTCTCCTCACTCCTCAAGCCGGGGCCCACAATCTACGGACAAGCCATACTTGCGAAGCATGTTGCCGTACCCTCCTCAGCTCAGATGGCCTCCTACGCCGACGGTGGGACACAATCCCGCCGGAAATCCGTGAACCTTGCTCTTTTCCCAAATATGATAATATAACTCTCCGAGGGTGGCACCCGATTGGGGGGGAGGAAGTGTTGAATATGGCATTTCTGATGTAATTTTGAAGAACTGAAGTGTATGTAGGAGACGTTGGTTTTAGCAAATACAATGTGGGAGATATTGTTGGATGGATCGGTGTTTTTGTGCAGACAGTCAAGGAAGGGATTGTAGAGGAAGAGTCTGCAAAAGAAACAGAGACATGAAGAAACAGAGTCTGCAAAAATTATTTGATTGAAACGACAAGCTTCCATTCTCTCCCTCATCTCCCCCTCACTCTCACTCTCTTACTTCACCCCTCCCTCTGGCCATGATTTCTCTCTTGTTTTCCAGAAAGGAAAGAACAGCGCGAGACTCATACATGTACGAAATGCAAAGAAATTATTGCTTACATCAACGACATATCGTTATTGATTTTCTTTACTAATGTTCTTTTCTTCCCTTGTAAAATCTACTCTTATATTTTCCAATTTTTTGTTTCAGATTTTTCTCAGGTAGGCGACCGGTATCTGAGTGGGCGATCTCTGTTCTTGATTACAAAGAGATTGGGCATAGTGTGGAATGGTACATTCTCCATTACTATATGTTTTTGTGATTCTTTTGTCTTTGTTGCTTCTCTAACTCCTCTTATAACGAAAATGAAAGCGAACTAACTAGTCACTGCCTTCGCTTTCTTTCGTTTAACGGGAACGTTTGATAATTGCTTGATGTTACATTCCCGGTTGGAGCGTATTATGCTCTACTTTTTACTTATTTTTTTTATTAGCAACCAAACAAATCTTGTTCTTCATAATTCCAGAGTGCTAGATTAGATCTCATTTCAATTTTGATCCACTTTTTGTTTAGCTTATATCTTGGTACTATCTTATCAAAGTCTTAATACTAATTCGGAAGAATGAAAGAAAGAGCTGGTGCTTGAGACCTTGAGTCATGGGTAAAATTAATGGTAGATACGTTTGGATGTGAAGAATGAATGAATGCATCAAGAGAAACTGTGCAGAGATCTTTTTATGGTATGGTGAGTGGGAGTGGGATAAGGGGTTGACGAAGATGATGTAAGGTTGAGGGCCCCAGCTTGAGGAGTGAGGAGAATTAGAGTTGGAGTGAGTGTCAGAACGAAGAGGGCAAGAGAGGAAGCTTGAAATAACACGTGCATAAACTGGGCCCAACAAATAAAAAAGTTAACAGACATTAAGTGCAGTAACAGAGATGTGCATTTTTGCTCCATTTGTAAGAGTTCATGTGCATTTTTGCACTCAAAAAAAGCATATGGTGTTGGACGCTCCTGAAGGTAAAGCACATGTGTATTTTTGCCCCTTTACCCGGAATTAAATGTGATAAAGGGACTAGGACTTAAGGTAAAAGGCAACCAAGCTTACATCATCAAGGTGACATAAGCTAACTTATGGTGCAAGAGTCAAATATGCATCATTAAGGCACAAAATCTTCCTCCCCAAGATATCTAGGACACCGGCCAAGAAGAGAAAGGGAGAAGGCAAGCACAAAAATCACATGCTAAAATGCAAAGTCAAAGTAATTAACCCTAATATGTGACAAGTGGTAACTTAGGGATCAAGTTTGACTTTGAGTAGGCAAAAGTACAAGAGTAATTAAGGCAAATGAAAGTCAAAATTCTTTCCCTCCGAGCAATGAAATTTCGATCAGCCATGTTAAGGGAAGGAAGAAGATGATTCAGAGCTAATGTGAAAGCCAAATGAAGAAGTCAAGGTCTAGGGAAGATTGACCAATGGAAAAGCACCAACAAAGGGACACATGAAGGCTTCTTTTTGAAGCAATTTGAGACAAAATCAGCTCTTTAAATTCGCCAGCCATGAGAGGTAAATTGAGTAAAATACAAGTCAAGCCAAGCATTTATGATAGGTAGTTGAATGTCAAAAACTTTGAGTTGGAAGCCAACTACCTTGTACTAAGTATAGGACTCGAATTTAAGTCCAAATTAAAGTACATGAGATCAATCATAAAATTTTCCCAAAAAGGATCAGATTTCGCCACCTATGAGCATCCAAGAAAGACCAAGAAAAACTTGGAGAAAAAGAAAGAAAAACAAGTCAAAATCCTAGGGCAAGTCAAGGACCAATGGGTATTAGCTTGCATCAATATTTTGCATAGTGTTAAGTCATTATTTAAAGACTTATTTGCCCCTATTTTGGCTACCTTAATTCATCCACCATAGAGGGAAGAGAGTGAAGAAATTTTTTGCACAAAGTGGAAGAAGGAGGAGCACAACTTTGAGTACTAAGGTAAGTAAGTTTTGTTGGAAATTATGCCCTTGGGGCAAGTCGTTGTACTTCAAACGTTAATGTCATTTAAAGTATTCTTCATTTAGTTATCATTTCATTTGCATATTTATAGTGATAATTGTATCCTTGGACATATCATATAGATTGTTCTAAATGTCCCTGGTCGGTCATCTATGCGGGAGCAAAGATGAAATAAGACCAGTATGACTTTGATGAGTATGGAGATACGAATCAAAGTCATAGGCACTTGTAAGAGTATAAGGTACTGGACCAACCTACTATGAGAAAGCTGCATGGATTAAGTCATAAGCCTTTCTCATGTATAACCATGTCGCAATGCCCTTTGACCTGAGATCATTATGGATTCCTACATGAGAGTCGTTTATCTTTGACCTAGTCAAAAGTCACCTTTGACCGGGTGATGATAAAGGTTTGAATCGGGATCAGTGGTTTTCATGCAGAGGAATGTGAATGGTCAAGATTGAATTTGTCCCTTACATTTGTAGAGAGATAATACTGGGTCCCTCGATGAGTGAGTCTTAGAAATGTATGATCATACTACGATGGAAAGGAGTTTCCATTTCAATTGTTAGACTACTCTAGAATCGAGAAAGTAGTGGTCAAGAACAGGAGGTTGACATTATCCATGCCTCATCCTTGACCAAATTATCGCGTGACAAAAAGGACGTGACATGGTTGTATGATAGGTAGTATCGTATCATCGATCCCCATATGAGTTGGGTAGTCGCAATGTCTTGCTAGAGGCCGCTTGCGACTTGTGGGCTGGTACAATATTGGCCCGCTGCCAATCTCATGTGGGCCTGTAGGGTTGCACACAAGAATAGCCCAACACGAGCAATAGTGTCCAGATTCATTGAATCTTAGATATGTCTAAGATTTAATGAATACAACATTTAATCTAGGACGGATATATATATATATATTCGAAAATAATATAATAATATTATTTAATAGAGATTATAATATTATTATATAATATTTGTTTTGTATTTACTTTATTTGATAAATTAAATATCTAAAACAAATAGAGATATTTTATCTCAGATTTAATTGAATAGATAGATATCATATTTCAGATTTAATTTATAGAGATAAATTAAATCAGAAGGCTTTTAATTTGGATTAAATAAATACATTAGATTAGATCTATTGGATACATTTAATTAATGTATTATTTTAATCCAAATTCAAATTTCAAGATTAATGAGGATTAATTTTGAATATATAATACGCCTATTGGGTTTTTAAACCTACGGAACATTTTGCAAGACGTATGAGAAAAGCCGCGAGAAACCCTAGAGAGAAAAGAAGAGACGTGAAAATACTGAAGGCGCTAGCACGCTGCCGTCAGTGTTGGAGGTTGTTCATGTGGATACCGGTAGAGGGAGTGGATTCGTAGAGTCGGCTCCTAGAGATTGATCGAGTAAGAAGGCGTTAGCCTACGAGTTCGAGAAATAACGCACACAAGTTTGCAAAGGTACAGTTCCTAATGAACCCGATTTAAACACCGTTGATAGATCCTCCTATGAGATTCGTAAAATTTTAATGGATGAAATCCTTCCGCTGCGTGTATGGATCGCAACAAGTTCAAGTTGTGTTAGCCTTCTATCTTCTTTAAACTTCATGAATGACTTCAAGACTCATGAATAACCTTGGTATGGTTCTTTTATGCTCAAGGTCGAACCCATTAGAAGACACAAGGGAAGAAGAAGTCAAGAGCAAACAAGTCACAAGTGAAGTAAGTCATTGATCTATCTTCTTGTGACTTGTATTCTGAATTGTTGGGTTATTTTTATAAAAGTGGCTGAATAAGGAAATGATATTTAATAAGGTAAGGCTCTGCCCTAATCTTTAAAATGAAGTCTCACAAGATTAAAGTTAAGTTCATGGTGTTAAAAAGGAAATTAAGTCAAAACATGAGCAAATATGAAGCCAAAACGAAAGTTATGATTATTGTTTATAATTTGTGATTTCTGGCCAGCTGGATATACATGAGTTTATGATGTGATTTTGATGTTTTTAATGGTGCCAAAGGGTCTAAAATGAAATTTTGTGTGGAAACAAGTCAAGAATATGAATTTGGAACTCAAAACCCTAAATTACAAGGAATAAGGGAATCTGCCAGCTTTACTAGATTCTGGGCAGTCGTGATTAATAAATAGATTTAAAATAGTAAATAAAGTCTGATGTCCACGAAAATTTATATGCTCAAATTGGACATCTTGGGATTCAGTTTTATATATAATTTTATAATTTTTCGAGTTTCCTACTAGGAAATATGAATTTTTGAAAATAGCCCAGAAATTGAATTTTTGCCTTTGACTAGCGAGCAAACTTTTAACACAGAAAGAGGAAACGAATTCTTGTAGCCTCTGGAATATTTTTATTAAAAACTATATATAATAAGGGCTCAATGGCCATTGGAATCATGGAAATCAGATTTTTATAAAATTAATTATGAATTTTTAAAGTTGAGACATATTTTCTGGAATTTCTGAATTAAAGCGAATTTCCTAAAAATAAGATGAGAGTTTATATAAGCGAGTTAAATGCGATGTATTTGCTTTGTCTAGGGCAAGTACACAGCCGGGATAATTTTTCGGACACCAGGAAAATTTTATTGATTTTTGAACAGCTATCAAGTAGTAACTGTTTACTTATATACTCTATGTGGCTTTTGTATGTTTGTTGTGCGTGATTATGGAACATGTTTCGTGAGTGGGACATGCGTTTGAGCTGTAGGGCTTAGTGGACTGTGTGTTCTTGGGTTGCTATTGAGCCAGTGATACATTCAATGTAGTTTGGGTTTGAGGCCCGGCTACTATTGTTTTTCCTAACGCCATAGAACCGGGACTTATGTTAATAGGTTGTCCGACGTTGTTATTATTGTGTGATCTGAATTCATGTGGTATGTATTGCCATTGTTGATATTGTGATTTTCTTGGTCATGGTTGCATACATGCACTGCATACATATTGTATATGAGTTTGATAATTTCTCTAGGATTCAAAGACCGTTCTAGAGATACAGGTGTTTCTAGCTAAGCTGTTCAGGAGTTTGAAGGTAAGGGCATGGAGTTGAAGGTACGTGGAAGAAATAGGGAATGCCCTATCTCATTTTGTACTTTATATTTTGGATGACTGTATATCTTACTCACTACCTAGTATTTACTTTGAATTACTGTACCTTTAACCCTACAGGGACTATTTACTGTTTATTTTTTGTACTTTTACCAATATAACATATTCGTCCAAACCGATCCAATGCTCTGTTTTGGAACAGTCTGATATATGTAATATGGAATAATAACTAAGGAAAGGTAATACCTAAGAGGGAATCCCTCTATCCGCCACCCAAAAGGGTGAGACTGGGAGGGGTGTAAAAGTTGGGAAGTCTGAGAATTACAAGCATTGTCCTAGAATGGTCAAAGGGCTAGAATGTAACAATTTGGGTGTAGTATATTGATAATTTATTATAAATCTTGGTCATAAATTTTAAGCATAATTACATAATTTTTTTTTTTGGCAAATATCCCTTGACCAATCTGGAATCGGTTCGACACCTCCATTTGCTACATCGACCACTTTATCCAGGGAGCTACATCCAATATGCTGTACAATTTAGAGGTAGCAACAAGGGCTAAGATCCCAAAGGATTCTAGAGTAACATATTAATCTCAAGTACAATGTATAAACAACATATGATAGTCAACCGGCCACAATCGTGAAAATAACAAATACAACATTCAGAATACGCGCAGTTACATAATGTATACAATGTTGACTACCACTACAAAAAAAAGCAGTTTTTGCGACCGACAAAATCCGTCGCAAAAAAGGGCTTTTCCGTCGCAAAATCCCTTGTCGCAATTGCGACGGATTTTCAAAAATCCGTCGCAATTTGCGACGAATTTTGATATGCGATGGATTGTTTAATCCGTGGCAATTGCGACGGATTCTTTTATCCGTGGCAATTGCGACGGATTAAACAATCCGTCGCAAATTTTTATGTTTGCGACGAATTTTAATATCTGTCGCAAATAATTTTTAATTAAGAAAAATAATTTTTTTTAGAATTAATTTTTTTAAAAAAACAAACTATGTTCCGTATATATATATATATATATATATATATATATATATATATATATATATAAAAATAAGAATCAAGCATAAAGAGTTTTTGCATAGAGAGAAAACAAAATATAAATAATATTGTTCATTCCGCCTGCAGCCTGAATGAATAGACTCTCGTTATCGGACTGAGAGGATGTGGGGTCGCTCGCACTCTGCGAGTCTCTCTCCTCCGTCAGCCTCTTATAGGTGTCCTAGAAGCAAAAAAATACATCACAGATAAGCCATGTGAAATGAAATAAATATATGCTGATGTCTGAAACAAAGAATGCAATATAAATATCTCACCGCTACTTGCTGCGCCTTGGCGTTAATCCAGCGCGGCTCACTCCCTTCAGATTGCTGGGAATGGGTACGCTCAAAGGCAATCCAGTCAACATCTTCTGGAGCAACATCCTCAGACAGTGCCTGCAAACACAAATGATGACCGTTAATTAATTGTTTCAAAGAACAAAATATTGAATACTTAAATACAAAATAACGTGTACTCACAATTTTTCGTTTATGCTCACTCATTGGAATGGAGCCGCTAGCATAGGAAGGTCCTTCCATTTTGGCCATATTTTGCTTATTTTTCTGACTTTTATTTTGAAATTTCTCATTGGACGCCCAATTTTGAAGTAATTGGTCAGCAGTCTCAGGTTGAATCCAATCTTGCTTGCCTCTACCTCTTCTCAATTTAAAGAACTTCTCAGTCAACCACCGGCCAGCCCTGTAGTCATAAGCTTTTTTAATGTCGCCCTGATGTTGATTCAACATCTTAAACTTATCCTGAAAATTAATGACAAACAATCAGTGGTACAAAAAATTTGCGACGGACGGACAGTTGCGACGGACGGTGGGATTCCGTCGCAAATTTGCGACGGAAATATATTTTCCGTCGCAAATTTTTTTTTTTTTTTTTTTTTTTTTGCGACGGATTTTTGTTCCGGTCGCAAATTGTGAATTTTCTAGTAGTGTACAGGACACATCACACAGCAAGGCCCCTAATGCACATAGAAATTCTCAGAACTAGAAGTCATATATGTACACAACGATGACTGTAGAGCACACAGCAAGTTCTGGATCCACAACACTGGGAAAACAACAACTGAATGCAACAACACGTGTCTCAGACACAAATCCATAAGTATGGTAAAAACATGCATATATAGATATACGGAGTACGTGATATTAGAGCTACTACCTATATACTTTACCAATTCTCAAATTAGCTCCAGATCCTTTCGTCACTCCAGGAAAGTATCGAATCCTCTACTTGTTTTCTATAGTCGGTTCTCCATTTTGACAGATGCTCTACCAAATCGTAGCCGAAATCGGCCCTTGACTCTTTCTCTTTCCTCCTACTCCTTCTTTCTCTTCTTCTTCTCTCTCTATTTTGTCTCTCTCTTTCTCTCTTCTCTTTTCCATGTTTTGGCCGAAATGGCCTAAAGGCAAATGAAGTGAAATGGGTATATATAGAACACGGGTACGGTCCAGAACGCCCACTTATCTGGCCCAGAACGCGCCACTTGTCTAGCCCAGAACGCGCTGCTTATCTGCCCTAGAGCGCGCCGCTTGTATGGGATTCTGCTCGGGGTTTTTCTCAGGATTACACCATGCATACTGAGACCTGACAAATGGCACCACATATCGGTGTCTTGTCCCAAAAACTCAGGGCACACATATCTGCTCAGGAAATGTCATGTACATAGCTATTTCAGCACATTTTTGCTTAGCTAATCGTCCCATACCTTATTAAGGCATAGCTGAGCGGCATCTTTTCCAACCGATTAGCACTGTATAAGTGTTTTGTGCCCTTCTATACTAGTACTTTAATTCTACGGCCTATACATACTAGGTCCATTGACTAGTATGGCCTAATTACTTAGTCTCTGAAAGCTATTTTATTCTCTTGACATTCTTGGGACTCTTCTTGAACTGGGCGTAGTCATTTGTCGAATTTAGGTTTATTCTCAAGTCTTTAGACCAAAAATTCAGGATGTTACAGCCTCGAAAGAAAAATATGTTCCAAACGCTATGCCTCACAAACCCCACAAGGCCTTCAATGGCGGCTGCAAGAGAAGAAGGAGAACATGATATGTTTTCAGGGTTCAAGTTTGAAAAAAAAAAAATTTGTTTTCAGATGTGGCTGAATTTTTTCTCCATAATGCTTAGTAATAGTCCAACTCGTTAAAATAATCCAACTCTTTGCCAAATCAGCATGCTTTTACAGAATTCCTAGCACTGTCAATCATTTAATAGTTTCTAAGGTGAAGGATTAACAGATATAAGCATAACTGCTAAAGTAAAATGATCCGATAGAAAAGAAAAACAGAAGTCTAACCACCAGATTCTAAACTATATGAAATTGAAAGGACCCCTAGATTAGTTTTCCCTATTTTTTTTATCATTACATTTTCCTTGATTCTTTCAAAATCAAAGGGGAACTCACTGTTCCTAAAACAAATTATCTTCTCAAAAAATAATAAAATAACACAAATTAATTGGCTGAAAGCGGGATTAAAAATTAGGTAACCAGCTGTCATATTGTTATTGGAGTTGAATCATAAATCATGTCTTTATAAATCACATGTTACTCAAGAGAAATACTTTCATATTCCAGGAGTACCATATCATCTAAATTTTGTCCAATAAAAACATAAAAACTCAGATCATTTTAATCCTAGTTAGCAAGTGACTCATATGAAAAAAGTTCAAATAGTATTTTTTTTTTCAAGCAAAATATGAGTTCATAATTTAGTTTTAGTTTTTCCAAATTAAGATGTGTATTTTTCTTGAAAACTAATTGAAATTTGAATTTTTTTGTACGAGTCACCTACCAACTAGGATTAAAATGATATAAGTTGTTATGTTTTTATTGGACAGAGTTCAAATGACAAGGCACTTCTAGAGATGATGAATTGGTGCATTGTAATTGCACAATGTATGACGATGAGTTGGTACTCTAAAAAATATTTAAGAATTTCTCAATTTTGATTGGACAAAATAAAATATCGAAAAAGATTGAGTGATTGACTAATCATTATAACAAATAAGCACGACTAATCGTAGCCATCCCCATAAACATCGTTTTCTGGTTTTTGTAATATAACAATTCAAACATGGATGACTATAAATAAGTTAATTATAAAGTCACTCTTTTTAATATAAAAATCATCGTTGGTGGCATATCAATTACGTAGATGGAGTTATATAATTTCTTTTATAATGATGACCAGGAAAACTTGTTGCATAACTTCTTAAGGATACCATTGATAATTCATATCCAACAATTATGATGAAACTCAATATTAACTAGAATTTTGACAGTAGCTAAGGTGACGACAATGTAACTTCTATAAATATAAGTTTGATCTACATATTTAGAATCCATCTTTGTATCAAAAAAAGAAAGAATCTATATGTAAAACGCTAATAACACGTTAATATATCATTAAGAAATGATTAAGTATGCATTTTGTTCTGGTACTCAGAGTATGAGATGATGAATTGGTGCATAGTAAATGGACAATGTATGATGATAGGTTGGTACTCTCAAAATTATATTGACCTAAATAAAATATCGAAAAGGATTGAGTAATTAACTAATCATTATAGCAAATAGGGTTAAATACCATTTTTTGTCACGGAAGTATTGGCTAGAGAGCATTCAGTACCCAGAAGTTTTTTAAGTATCATTTTTGTTCCGGAAGTTTACAAAAAGGAGCAAATATGCCCCTGAAGTTTTGTTTAGGAGCAAATTTGCCCCATAATTTTTTTTTAGGAGAAAATTTACTTTGGAAGTTTACAAAAAAGAGCAATAATCCAACGATCAAGATCAACCAATGGGCAAGATTGCTATGTTTGTAAACTTCAGGGCAAAAATGATACCAAAAAAACTTCCGGGTGCTGAACGCTTCCTAACCAATACTTCCATAGCAAAATTGGTATTTAACCCTAGCAAATAAGCACGATTAGTCATAGCCATCCCCATAAACATCGTCTTCGCTCTTCTTGCTTTTGTAATAAACAATTCAAACTTGGATGACTATAAATTATTTAATTATAAAATCACTCTTTTTAATATAAAAATCATGGTTGGTGGCATATCGTTATTTTTCAAATTACGTATGATGGGGTTATAAAATTTCTTTTATAATGATGACCAGGAAAAATTGTTGCATAATTTCTTAAGGATACTATTGATAATTCACTATCCAAATATTATGATGATGCTCAAAATTAACTAGAATTTTGATACTAGTAAATTATAATTTATAAATAAGCATTAGTATTATATATTCACTTCAAATCGAGCGCAGTAAGGTGACAAAATGTAACTTCTGTCAATGTAAGTTTGATCTATGTACATATACTTAGAATATTTGTATGAAAAAAACAATATATCTTTCAAACGCTAATAACACGTTAATATATCATTAAGAAATTATTAAGGGTTAAATACCATTTTTGCCACAAAAGTATTGACTAGGGAGTATTTAGCACCCGGAAGTTTATAAAAAGGAACAAATATGCCTAAAAGTTTTTTTTAAGAGCAAATTTTCCCCGTAAGTGTTTTTTATGAGCAAATTTACTCTGAAAGTTTACAGAGAAAAGCAACAATTCAATGGTCAAGATCAACCGATGGGCAAGATTGCTATGTTTTTATACTTTTAGGGCAAAAACAATACCAAAAAAACTTTTGGGTGCTGAATGCTCCCTAACCAATTACTTCCATGATAAAATTGGTATTTAACCCAATTATTAACCATGCATTTTCTTTTGGTACTCAGAGTATCAGATGATGAATTAGTGCATAGTAATTCGACAATGTATGATGATGGTTTGGTATTCTAAAAATTAACTAAGAATTTCTCTTTTTTTTATTTTTTATTGGCCAAAATAAAATATTGAAAATGATTGAGTCATTGGCCAATCACTATAACAAATAAGAACGACAAATCATAGTCATCTCCATAAACATCGTCTTCGCTCTTTGGATGACTATAAATAAGTTAATTATAAAGTCAGTCATTTTAATATAAAAATCATCTGTAAACTTTCAGGGGCAAAATTACTCCTAAAAAAAAACTTTTGGGACAAATTTACTCCTTAAAAAAACTTTCGGGGTATATTTGCTCCGTTTTGTTAACGTCAAGACAAAAAATGAGACAAAAAAAATTTTCGGGTGTCCAGGGCTCCTTAGGCTAAACTTTCATGGCAAAAATAGTATTTAACCCTAATTTCATTTATAATGATGACCAGGAAAACTTCTTGTTGCATAATTTCTTATGGATGCCATTGGTAATTCACTATCCAACTATTATGATTGCGCTCAATACTAACTAGAATTTGACAGCAGTTAATTATAATTTAAAAATAAGCATTAGTATTATATATTCACTTCAAATCATGAGCAGTAAGGTGACGACATGTAACTTCTATCAATATAAGTTTGATCTATATATTTAAAATCTATCTTTGTATAAAAAAAGAAAAGAAAGAAAGAATCTATCTTTAAAACGCTAATAACACGTTAATATATCATTAAGAAATGATTAAGTATGCATTTTCTTCTGGTGCTCAGAGTGTGAGATGATGAATTGGTGCATAGTAATTGGACAATGTATGATGATGGGTTGGTACTCTCAAAATGATTTAAGAATTTCTCAATTTTAATTGGTCTGAAAAAATATCGAAAAGGATTGAGTGATTGACTAATCATTATAACAAATATGCACGACTAGTCATAACCATCCGCATAAACATCGTCTTCGCTCTTCTGGTTTTTCTAATAAGCCACAAAAATAGCTTCGGCTTCACTGTGCGTTAGGAGGAGAATGAGCATTTTTCACTGCCTCTAATCCAAACATAAATTTGGGGTTTCAACTAGCTTCTTCTTCTCCATCGCTTGTTTTGCCTCCCAAAACGCTAATCCAAACATAGCCGTGTCCCTGTCTGATTCCGTCGTAGCCATGGCTTCTTCTTCTTCCTGGACTTACGACGTCTTCTTGAATTTCAGAGGAGAAACTCGTCACGGTTTCACTTATGATCTCTATAACGCTCTAAAACAGTCAGGAATCCATGTTTTCATGGATGATATAGGGCTTGCAAGGGGAGAAGAAATCTCTTTCTCATTAGAGCAAGCAATTGAAAGATCACGAATGGCGTTAGTAATTTTGTCTCCAGATTATGCATCTTCCAGTTGGTGTCTGTATGAGCTGGTGAAAATAATGGAGTGTCGAGTAACTCTAGGTCAGGTAGCCATTCCCATATTCTATAAAGTAGATCCGTCTGATGTTCGTCATCAGAGAGGCACATATGGTAAAGCAATGGAACGACACGAGCAAAGGTTGGGAAGGGAGAGTGATCGGGTGCTGCGATTGAGGCAGGCACTCACGGAAGCTGCCAACTTGGCCGGCTTTATTTCCACACCAATAGGGTAAAATATAAAAATATTTTTAAACACACTTTGCCAACATTTAATTGCACAATCACTATTTCAATTCATTGAGTCATTATTTTCTGTTAATAAGATTAACAGTGTTAAGATTAATAGAATGAAAATACACCACTTTAGAAATATAAAGGACTAAAATAAAATGTATTATAATTCTAGAGGACCAAACATATACAAATTTAGTCTTCTAATTAAAATATTGCTATTTATATGGTTGATTATTGTCTCACGAATATATAATATTGACAGGGATGAAACTGAGATTATTAAGGATATTGTTGGGAAAATTTCAGAAACATTAGCTGTTGGACAATTGTTTGTTGTTGAGTGATAATAGAATCACGATTTCATGAACTAACAGCTGATGGTAAAAAAAGATATCACCAAAAGCTATTACCAGGGCCTCTAGGGGATGGGAGGCATAGTCAAAATAACAGTCGCCAAAGCCATTTATAATAAAGTTGGCCGTAGCTTTGGAGCCAAATGTTTCCTTGCAAATATAAGAGAGAATTCAAAGCATGCTAATAATGACCAACTCAATTTGCAAAAGCAACTCATTTTTGATATTACTAAAACAAAAGTTTTCAAGATAACTGACATTGAAAATAGGATCTATCTGTCTTTTATCTCAATTTAATTTCATCTTTATTCAGCCTCGTTCATGCTCTTTAGTAGTTAAGCTATCTCTTATTACTAATGGTCCACTAAAATTCTTCTGTTTAAAAATATAAGAGTTATTGGTTTATTGCTAATAATGATGCTATTTATGTGACTAATTATTGTTTTACGAATATTTAATATTGACAGGACTGACAGACAATTAGTTGAGAATATTGTTAACGAGGTTTTACAAAAATTAGACGTTGGACAATTGTTTGTTGCTGACCATCCAGTTGGAATAGAGACACGAGTTCATGAATTGACAATTGAATTGTCAAAAAAGAGATCCCAGAAATCTCTAATCATAGGCCTATGGGGAATGGGAGGAATTGGCAAAACAACTGTTGCCAAAGCCATTTACAATAAAATTGGTCATCAATTTGGAGCAAGAAGTTTTCTTGCAAATATAAGAGAAAATTCAAAGCATGCTAATGACCAAGTTAATTTGCAAAGGCAGCTCATTTATGATATCACCAAAACACAAGTTTTCAAGATACATGACACTGATAGAGGGAAAAAGATAATCCAGGAAAGATTTCCCAACATTAAATCATTTGTTGTAATGGATGATGTGGATAGTGTCAATCAACTGAACGCATTATGTGGTTGTCTTGAATGGTTTTGTCCAGGAAGTGTAATAGTCATAACAACTAGAGATATGCACCTGCTTCATGTCCTTGAAGCTGATCATAAGTACAGAATGAGAGAAATGAACGAAATTGAGTCTCTTGAGGTTTTAAGTTGGCATGCCTTTAAGCAAAGCAGCTCCCTTTGAAAACTTCAAAGAACTCTCTAAAAATGTGGTTGATTATTGTGCAGGACTTCCATTGGCTCTTGAAATCCTTGGTTCTTGTTTGCATGATAGAACAATTCTAGAATGGAAGGTTGCATTGTCCAAACTACAAAGGATTCCTAATAAAGATATACATGCAAAGTTAAAAATAAGTTATGATGGATTGAACGATTATACAGAGAAGGAAATATTTCTTGACATATGCTGCTTCTTCATCAACAAGGATAGGAATTATGTTACACAGGTATTAGATGGTTGTCGGCTTCATGCAAATTGTGGACTACAAATCCTCATAGAGCGGAGCCTAGTAAAAATTGGTACAAATAATAAGCTTAAAATGCATGATTTATTACAGGAAATGGGGAAATAAATCATTCGTAAAAGCTCACCTAAAGATCCTGAAAAACGTAGCAGATTATGGTTTCAAGAAGATGTACTTGAAGTGTTAACCGAACATACAGTAAGAACTTTCTTGATGTACTGTTTTCTTTTAAATGGTTTGGATGTCAAGGGATGCATTATTTTTTTCTGAAACCTCCACTATGAAGTTTTTGTTATACCCTTTGCTATATAGCGATCTTGTGCATAAGAAGCAATATCAAAATATATACGTGTTGTGTGTGCGCGCGCGTTTTTTGTTTTATTTTGCTGAAATACATGGTGAGTCTACATTAGGTGCTTAGAATTAGGTGTTTATACCTCTAATTAGAAGTATGAGCATATTTTTTTAAATTTATTTATATATTCTATTTATTTAGATTTAAATTATATGCTGCTTTCTGATATGTTTTTTGCGCACAGTATCTCAAATTAATTAATTTTCATAATATTGGTGTTACAGACAAATGCAGAACTAAAAATTAATTAATTTGAGATACTGGGTGCAAAAAACATCTCAGAAAGCAGCATATAATTTAAATCTAAATAAAGACAATATATAAAAAATTAAAAAAAAAATATGTTCATACCTCTAATTAGAGGTATAAGCACCTAATAAACACATAAATCTAAGCAAATAATATGTGGACTCGAAATACATGTTGTGTGCTAATTGGCTTTCTCTTCAAATAATTCAAAAGCTTCCCTCCATCGTATATAACCTTTTTTCTCTCCTATCTATTTACAGGGAACCAAGGTTATTGAAGGTATATCTCTGAAGATGGAAACAACCCCCCATATAGAGTGTCTTGTTGATTCCAAGGCATTTAAGAAGATGAGAAAACTAAGATTGCTTCGACTAGATTATGTAAATCTTGAAGGAGATTATGAGCATCTTTCCAGAGGGCTGAGGTGGCTTTGTTGGCATGGGTTTCCATTAAAGTACGCTCCAAACAACTTTTACCAAAAGAAATTAGTTGCTATTGACTTCAAATGTAGCAACCTCAAAGAAGTTTGGAAAGTGCCCCAGGTATATATATTTGTTGTTACTCTTCATGAAGACAACCAATACCACTAATAATATAATTCTTCTAGTATGCAGTTTTTCTAATTCTTTATTTGAAACTTGCATGTTTTGATAGTTGCTGGAGATGTTGAAGACACTCAATCTCAGCCATTCGTCTTACTTGAAAAAAACTCCTGATTTTACATATCTACCAAACCTTGAAAGGCTAGTGATAAAAGATTGTCGGAGCTTGAGTTTTATTCATGATAGCATTGGGGATCTAAAAAATCTTCTTCATTTGAATGTAAAAGATTGCAAGAGCCTCAGAGATCTTCCTAGAAGCATGTACAAGTTGAAATCATTAAAAACTCTCATTCTTTCTGGGTGTTCATTGATTGACCATCTAGAAGAAGATATTGAGCAGATGAAATCCATGACAGCTTTCTGGGTGTTCATTGATTGACCATCTAGAAGAAGATATTGAGCAGATGAAATCCATGACAGTACTAAAGGCAGATAATACTGCCATAACAATAGTACCAAAGTCATTAGCAAGATTGGAAGGGCTTAAGCATGGATATGTATCTTTCCCTGCCCATGAAGGAAGAGCACAAGATGTATTTCCTGCTCTCGTATGGTCTTGGATGTCACCCACCAATATTCCCCACTCCCGTATTGAAGAATTTGTGCGAAGCATAGCGTCCATAGGTATCACAGTTGTGGGACGGAATAGTGGCTTTTGTGGCCTATCTCTAGTTTTGAGTGATCTTGTGAATCTTCGAGGTATGTGGGAGGAATGCCGATTACAGTTTCGATTTAATGGAACAATGGCAAGACTTTTGGATGCCTTGTATGAGACAAATTTCATGGAATTAGAATCAACTCAAGATATACCACAGATCTCATGTATGGATGCTTCTGAGTTATCTGAGGCCCATGACCAACTTCACATTGCAAGGCCAGCAGATTCCTTCAATTTCCTTTTACTTCAACTGGGAGTGTGCGACAAAGCAGACTTGTTGAAAGAAAAAATTTCGCAGGTATGTCTCGTCTTCTTGTTTTTTTTTTTTTTGGTTTATGGTGAACAAGTATATCTCTTCTTTGTTTTTAATCCCCATGAGCTTTCTGAAATAACCAACAAAGAGGGAGTGTGTGTGTGTGTTATAGATTAATACAAGGATGAAAGGCATTCAGTTTCGTTTACGGACCATAATTCGTGTGTTGAATCTACATATAGGGATGGAATAATGGTGGGTGGGTGACGAGGACCTTTTTGTCTTTAGTCTTGGGATCCACAATCAAAAATAACCAATAATTGCGTATAGGCAAACCTAAGATCGTTCTCTCTCTCGAGGAGCCTTTTATTGAATCCTAGGTAATCTAAATGACATGCAAATGCAATTAGAACAAGGGGGAAAATTAGTTTTGGGTTTTCGAATGGATAAACTAAAATAAGAATGCAATTTAATTAAATCCTAACTATTATTTTTGGTATTTTCTTTATAAAATGGAATGGAATATGAAAATGAGTTTGAATGCTCTTGGAAAGGGAATAGTGACTATCATAGTTCAACTAAATATAGGAGTGAATTTTCACTAAGTCTAGATGAAAAACCCCAAGATACCACTTGAGTCCAATATTCCCAATTAATAGTAGCTCCTACTACCGTAGCTAACTACTATCTTTTTAGATATTGTTAAGAACCACTTAGCTTGTGATTAGGATGAAATTAATGCAACTTGGTTCCTCTTCATATGAATGTGATACCACGCCACTCAATTAATCCAATTCAATTATATTATCTAACAATACCACGTAGACAACACAATATCATTGAATCAATAAGGAAATATATGTATATAAATCCAACAAGCTACAAAATTCAATCTAATCACAATTGTCAAACTAACAAAGACAATAAACATTAATCTCAGTTTCAGAATTTATACACAATAATTCCTAAAACTAGGCAATCTAAATATATAAATCTGAACTAATAGAATGAACAAATTAACTCCCATTTGAAGCTTTGAACTCAAGTCAATATCCACTACCAAGAAGTAAGGGGTCAGCCGCTCATTGCAATCTGGACACTCGCCGGAATCTGGGAAAGTCGCCGGAAAATTCAAGAACTCGCCGGAAAACTCAAGAGAAGCCCGATGAAGGTCTGAGGTCGACGGTCTGGTTCAGGTTCTGGTTCGCGTCCGCTCTCTCTCTCCGTTTCCCCGTTCTGGTTCTGTTCGCAGCTGCTGTTCTGTGGGTGACGACGGAGTTGAGTCGCCGGCGACGATGGAGGCGATGGTGGAGGTCGCCGGCGACGGAGAAGAAACGGTGAAGGTCGAGGGAGGAAGTCCGAGATGAAGAAGAAGAAGAAGAAGAAGAAGGTCTCGGAGGAGATGGTCTGAATCTCTCGTTCTGTTTCTGTTCGTTTCTTCCGCGGCGTCCAAAACTATCGGGTCTGTTTTTTTTTCCCTCAATGAAGAAGAAAGACCTAATATTCAAAATGTCAAAAACGCAGAGTTTTCGTGTTGGGCCCTTTCTGTCAATAATTCTGATTTTGGGCCCTTTTCTGACAGCATGTTTGGGCCCTCGCTGTCAATATCTCTGATTTTGGGTCCTTTTCTGACAGCGATTTAGGGCCTTCTCTGATATGAATTCTGGTCCTCAAAGACTCCATTTTCTTCTTAAACACCTACAATGTAAGATTAAACACAATGTAGCATCAAAAGTCCAAGAAATCATTTACATGAATAATTAATAAATAATGACCATTTTGCCCCTAATTTCACTTAATTCAATACAAATGTCCCTAACTCAAATTAGTGCTTAATCATGCGATTATGTCCGAGAAAAGACATTAAAAATCCCAATTTAATTATGAAAAATTATATAAAAAATATGGTTTGATCAATTCCCCCACACTTGTACTCCTGAACAAAGGTAATTGATTACACAATTCCAAATCGAAATCACTAATGCATTTGAAATATGAGCAATTTCATAATTTGAAGGCAATGGATTAATCAATCAAATTCATCAAGCCAACACTAGCCATAATCAAGCGATGCAAAGAAATTAGCTGACCATAAAATCCAAAATATTAAAATGAAGCATGGGAGAACTCTCAAGGTATTATAACTGTTTCACGCATCTCACCCTATTGGAATAATTTCACTCTAGTTCACTTAATCAACATCTTACCATAGGCTTGTAACAACTCTAATATCTCCACTGCTAATAGCAATTAATGAAATGAATCAAGAGGACTTTAAAGGCTTGTAATGATGGATGAAGGCTAAATGAAATGAATTAATGAGAAAAAGAAAATAGTTTTTATGCAAGTCACAGTTAATAACCAAGTGAGTAAATACCCTTTTGGGTCCCTGGAAAAACACGCTCTACCCATTTTGGTCCCTGAGTAAACAAAATGTCATTTTCGATCCTTTTTAGGGACTAAAAAGGATTTTTTGGGAATTTGTGAGGGATTAAAATGCCCACAAAAATGACTAAAAGGACTAAAAGGGACCTTTTTTTTACTGTTTAAGGACTAAAAATGATATTTTTTTTACTCAGGGACCAAAATGGGTAGCGCGTGTTATTTCAGGGACCAAAAAAGGTATTTACTCTAACCAAGTTCATAGCATCTAAATAACTTTACAAACTTTTGCCAATTCTTTTGAAAATTCATGAACAAATGCCTTCTTCATTTATTTTTCTTTATTTTTCTTTTTTTTAGTACCTTTCTTTCTTTCTTTTCTTTCCTTTTTTTTTCTCTCTCTTTTTTTTTTTTTTTATATATGGCATTTCAAATTTTTATTGGCAATTCTCTTTTGATTTTTAGAATACTATGAACACTATGAGTAATGACATGCATACAACATAA
Organism: Acacia pycnantha; assembly: GCA_025563575.1. Taxonomy (NCBI): domain Eukaryota; kingdom Viridiplantae; phylum Streptophyta; class Magnoliopsida; order Fabales; family Fabaceae; genus Acacia; species Acacia pycnantha. The sequence continues at coordinate 1,001,756 of JAMWYP010000196.1, read as the reverse complement.
GAATGGCTCAAAATGGGAAGCAAATGGTAGTTGAATGTAGGTTTGTGTTTGGGTGAAAATGGTTTAGAATTGAATGCCTCTTTCATTTTCATCACAATAACGCAAATACCGTTTCGAAAAAGAGTTGAAACAAGTTCTAGAAGGTGAAAACCCAAGTGAACATGCACACTTAAAAAGACTTTAAGGCTCAAATATCCTTCCAACAAGGTTTTTTTCTCCAATGATCGCTCTAACAAAATCAATTGCATGGTAAACTAACCACAAAACATCTACTTAACTATTTCAAGTGCTAACCTTACAAACACAACCAATCAAAACATCGCAATCAACTATAATCATACTTAGCTCTTAAATGCACTAATGATTTATAAACTCTCATTTTCAAAATAAGGAGTAAGAAAAGAATCCAAGTGTGGGTTCATTTCTCTTCCCATTCACTTGAAAAACAAAATATGGTTTTAAAAAGTTGCCAAAACACTAGATCTCATGAAAGCTCAAAGAATTTTTTTTTCCTCTAATTTTAGGCATTTTCTCATTTAAAAACAACTATTTAATTGGGATTCAAAATGTATTCCCCTCCCCCACACTTAATCAACACATTGTCCTCAATGTGAAAAATCACTCTAAAGAGAATGATAAACAAGGTAAAATTCAAGGCACAATGGTAATTAAGTAGGGTAGTGACCAAGAGAATGCAAAGCACACATAGGGGTTCTTATTCTGCTTACTAAACTAAATTAGTTCTACTTTTTCTACTAGATTGTGTCCCTCCCCCACACTTATCTTCCTCATACAACAATTAAGCCCAAATAATCATAGGAATTAGGAAGAAAAGAAGTTAGGAAAGAGACAACCTGTGTTAGAGTATCTTGAGTCTTTTGAAGGAGAAGTTCTCATCCCCGATGAGAATCATGCATTTGAATTTTACTACATCTTCTCCCGCATTGATTTTCCTTGGTGGAGGTGGTTCAGGATCAATTGGAAGAGGTCCAAGAATGTACGGTGGATGTTGGTTCCATCGAGGACCTTTCCAAGAATGTGCCTGCAAAGAAGACAAGCAACCAGCAGTATCCCATCCAAAAATAGAAACATGGAGAGATTTCAAGTGAATTAAAGATATTTTAGGAATCAAACTCTCCAAGTAACTATCACATCCAAGGAAATCAATATTACTCCCATCAGTAGGAGTCAAACAAACAGTTTTATTTTGAAAATTCTCTTGTGTTTGCAAAGTGGAAAGTGCGGAATCCAACTTAGTGTTGGGGTACACCACATCAGCATTGCAATCACAAGAGATGGAAGGCAAAAGAATGGAAGAAGAAAGAGAATTTTTCAAATCATTACCATACAAAACTTTTGAATTTTCAAAAGAATAATTTTCTTTGTCTATATCGGGTGGCAAATCACAAGATAGCACTTCATGAATAGAAGTGTGAGTATGAGCAGCAAGATAGCTATCCAGGACCAAATTAGATGCAGACAAGGCAAAAATGGATATGGAATGCTCAAGAAGACAAGTTTCAGCAGTGTCATGTTCACAATCACCTAAGTCTGGAGGTAAATCACAAGAAAGAGGTGTATGAAGTGAATCATGTAGATGAGATTTCTCATGATGCTCAAACATGACATATTCAAATTCAAGCTTCCCAAGTGTTGAACCAACATTAAGTTGACCTACAACAACAACAAGCTTGGGAAAAATAGTCTCTTTCATACCTACTTCACATGGAATGATTAGCTTTTCTAAAAATCTTGAGGTATGAGAAGTGATCTTAGTTCTAGGATGAACCGATGAGTTAGGAAGTGGCATTTTAACCATATTATGTTGAGGTTCAAGACGAGTCACATTAGAGGATGTCTTAGTTGGTGTGAGGGCTATCCCCTTAGAGACCAAATCGTCCAAGTCTTGCCTACCAACCTCAAATTCAGCCTCCTCCATTGGTTTATGACCTGAAACATTGACAAAAACACCTTCCTCACAAGCATCATCACTAAAAAATGAATTATTTGGATAATTAAGCTCCAATGAACTAAGAGAAGTAAGAGAAAAATCACCAATGGATGATAACCAACAATCAACCATTGATGAGTTAAGGTTGGAAATCTCACTCCCAAGTGTATCAAAATTATCAACAAAAGGAGAGGAAAACTTATAATCACATGAATCTAATGCATTCATGATTTCTTGAATTGTCTCCTCAGTGAGGCAAGTATTTGAGGAACACATGGGGGCCGTGACTAATTTTTGAGGTGCAATGGGCAAATCCAATTGTTAAGCCATGACTTCTTCAAGTAGCAATGAATTCTCAGCTTCTATACTCTCAACATATACTTCAACTCCAGAATTCTCATTACCAGCTCCTCCACAACAGTGTAATTCCTGAGCTTCAATTTTGACTCCATCAAAGTTAGAGTCATCTTTGAGTTCTGCATAGGAGCTACTCTTGAGTCCTTGAATGTCATCTTCTCTTTGTTCCTCAAATGGTTCTTGAGAAGCTTGTGACATTATCGACATAAGATGCTGATAGTATTGGTTTAATCATTGCTTAATCTCCCTTTCCTCCTTTGCCAAGTCCTTTGAACTTCCAAACAACTCCACCTGACTATTCAAACTTTTCAAGCGCTCCAACTTTTGGTCAGAGATGTGGCTTAGAGCCATGAGCTCACTCATGTCACTATCCATATGGAAAAAGTATTTCACCAAAATTGTGACTTGGAAATTGGAATCATGTACCGAAATAGTATTACAAGCAAGTTATCCACAAGCAATCCAAATGAAATGAAACCAATATGTAGCAACCAAGCACAAAACAATTGAAATCAATTAGGAAAATAGTAGAATGCAAATAAAAATGCAAAAACTAAGAAAAATCAAGATATTTGGTTTTTTTTTTTAAATGCAAGTATGCTATGAATTAACTTGGAGACATGGTGAATTCAAACAAATAAGCTCAAAATCATCTCAAATTTAATGCAAATACACCACACATAAGCTACCAAGTCAAGACAATGCAATAAGTGCTATGCAAGCTACCTAAATGCAAAAATCCTAAACTATATGCAAAGAAAAATAAAAAATGCAAACCTAATAAGCTTCACACGAGAAACCCCTTGTCAAAAGTGAATTTGACAATTAGATTACCTAGGGAGCCAATTACTTAGCTCCCGTGACAGCGCCATTTGATGAGGGCCTTTTTGTCTTTAGCCTTGGGGTCCACAATCAAAAATAACCAATGATTGCGTATAGGCAAACCTAGGATCGTTCTCTCTCTCGAGGAGCCTTTTATTGAATCCTAGGTAATCTAAATGACATGCAAATGCAATTAGAACAAGGGGGAAAATTGGTTTTGGGTTTTCGAATGGATAAACTAAAATAAGAATGCAATTTAATTAAATCCTAACTATTATTTTTGGTATTTTCTTTATAAAATGGAATGGAATATGAAAATGAGTTTGAATGCTCTTGGAAAGGGAATAGTGACTATCATAGTTCAACTAAATATAGGAGTGAATTTTCACTAAGTCTAGATGAAAAACCCCAAGATACCACTTGAGTCCAATATTCCCAATTAATAGTAGCTCCTACTACCGTAGCTAACTACTATCTTTTTAGATATTGTTAAGAACCACTTAGCTTGTGATTAGGATGAAATTAATGCAACTTGGTTCCTCTTCATATGAATGCGATACCACGCCACTCAATTAATCCAATTCAATCATATTATCTAACAATACCACGTAGACAACACAATATCATTGAATCAATAAGGAAATATATGTATATAAATCCAACAAGCTACAAAATTCAATCCAATCACAATTGTCAAACTAACAAAGATAATAAACATTAATCTCAGTTTCAGAATTTATACACAATAATTCCATTTATACACAATAATTCCTAAAACTAGGCAATCTAAATATATAAATCTGAACTAATAGAATGAACAAATTAACTCCCATTTGAAGCTTTGAACTCAAGTCAATATCCACTACCAAGAAGTAAGGGGTCAGCCGCTCATTGCAATCTGGACACTCGCCGGAATCTGGGAAAGTCGCCGGAAAATTCAAGAACTCGCCGGAAAACTCAAGAGAAGCCCGATGAAGGTCTGAGGTCGACGGTCTGGTTCAGGTTCAGGTTCGCGTCCGCTCTCTCTCTCCGTTTCCCCGTTCTGGTTCTGTTCGCAGCTGCTGTTCTGTGGGTGACGACGGAGTTGAGTCGCCGGCGACGATGGAGGCGATGGTGGAGGTCGCCGGCGACGGAGAAGAAACGGTGAAGGTCGAGGGAGGAAGTCCGAGATGAAGAAGAAGAAGAAGAAGAAGAAGGTCTCGGAGGAGATGGTCTGAATCTCTCGTTCTGTTTCTGTTCGTTTCTTCCGCGGCGTCCAAAACTATCGGGTCTGTTTTTTTTTCCCTCAATGAAGAAGAAAGACCTAATATTCAAAATGTCAAAAACGCAGAGTTTTCGTGTTGGGCCCTTTCTGTCAATAATTCTGATTTTGGGCCCTTTTCTGACAGCATGTTTGGGCCCTCGCTGTCAATATCTCTGATTTTGGGCCCTTTTCTGACAGCGATTTAGGACCTTTTCTGATATGAATTCTGGTCCTCAAAGACTCCATTTTCTTCTTAAACACCTACAATGTAAGATTAAACACAATGTAGCATCAAAAGTCCAAGAAATCATTTGCATGAATAATTAATAAATAATGAACATTTTGCCCCTAATTTCACTTAATTCAATACAAATGTCCTTAACTCAAATTAGTGTTTAATCATGCGATTATGTCCGAGAAAAGACATTAAAAATCCCAATTTAATTATGAAAAATCATATAAAAAATATGGTTTGATCAGTGGGATGATTCTTACCTACCTGGTGATCAGTGTCCTGATTGGTTCATGTACAAGGGCGATGGACGCTCAGTAATTTTTAAGTTGCCTCAAGTCATAGGTTGTCACTTGAAAGCCATGCTTCTCAATGTCATGTATTCTTCTTGCATGGATAACACAACTCCTCAATTTGTCATATATGTTCTCATCATTAACTACACGAAGCCTACTGTTAATTACCTTAAGGGAGACCCAGTAACTTTCCATGAAGATGCAGAATGGCAGAGTCTCATTTCAAGTGTTCGACCTGGTGATCTTGTGGAGCTTGTTTTAAGTATTGGGCCTCAATTGCTTGTGAATAAGATTGCAGCATACTTGATTTATGACGGTTCTAAGCGTCGCAGGTTATTGAAATAATTGTTGCTCAAAATGATTTCGGTTTGTAATATAGCCTTTGTAATTCTGATGTAGTTTCACCTTTTAGAAAGAAAAAATGATGATTATAGACCTTTCAAAGCAGGATAATGATACTTAAGGATCCCAAAATTTGAAACTGCCAATCGCTGCAGATTTCATCCAAGATTTTTACAAGTCAGCTGGAGCCTAGAGCATTTTGGTACATAGAATTTTACTACTTAGTAAATGACCTTGGCCTTCAATGGGCATGTTTCAAGTTTTAGTGTCATTAATAATTGTCATTATCCTGCTAAAACTGGTCCTAACTGTCATTTTCTCCTTTTAAAATATGTCGTGATGTGTCGAACAATGTGGTGTGTTTGACTGCTTTTGTCTGAAGACTCTTAGAAGGGTGAATTGGATTATGCAGTGTTTTGAATATATCTTCTGATTGATAAAAGCTTTCAATTCCAACAATGTTATCTCAAGATCAACTCTCTTAACACAATGTGAATGTTGGAAGTTCAGATTTTACAATTTCTAGAGCAACCAATTTGAAGTCTTTCCTTTCACCAAAAACATGGAAAATAAAAACAGAGATAGAAGGAAGTAATTCTTTAAGAACAATCAGCTTCCTAAAGCACTGCAAGTGATTTTACATAACCCTTTAAGAAACTTGTTTCTAAACAAGGCTTATCATTCATCATCAAAACAAGTATTTCAGAAAACACAGTAGAATAAGAAACCTTGACAGACCACAGATGCCAAAAAAGTTTCAATTTAAATGCAAAAATGTAATTTCTTATGCTAATTTGTGAAACAGCTTCCTAGAATAATAATCAGATTATGTATAAAAAAAAGAAATAACAGTCAGATTGATTCTGTAATCTTCTGTGAATACTAAGGATCTCATGCAGTACATCCATTGCGTACAAAGAATTTGCTGTCAGAAAAAGTGACAAATAATTCCCTAGCTCAAAATAACTGAGAACATAGTTTTCACTATCTCTGAAATTCAACAATCATATAAACATCCTAAAATAGTGGAGATAAGAAATTCAACTATTGAATTTCTCCCCACAAAAATCATTTCAACCTAAAGATGCCAGTTGAGAATTTCATACTTATCGAGACCACAGTTGAAGCTTTGATGGAAGGAGGAATGAGATGGGTTCACATCTTGGGGGCCTGTCAAGAAGATAAAAGAATATATTAAAAACTATTGCCTTTGTTCTATGATGTCTCCGGTGATGCAATGTTATGTGGGCACGATTTGATTGTCGTACGTATTTATTGGTAATTATATCGAGCCAGCCATTATTGCTGCTATTTTCATATATATGGTTCAGGATTCTCTTCTGACTTTGTCTCAAAGTAAACCGTAATAGATTATTAAGTTAGACTTTGCCAAATCGAAATTCTAGATCCCTTTCCTTCCTGTCTATTATCCTCAATCCAATCATACTGTAAAATCCAAGTCTTTAGTGAGCCAATTTAGAACAACTCAATTCTACAGGATAGATGGCGCACCTATTTCTTAAGGGAGTAACTGAATTTTGTACTATTTTAACTTCACAGAAGACATTCAGATTGGTCTTGTTCTTAAACAGTGAGGAGTTAGGATCACACGCAATATTTCCATTATTGTAACACAAATTAGCCTACTAATAAAACTACTCCTAGGCCAAGGTAGTGCTTTCCAGAGAATGAGCCTATTTTCTAAACAATGTGATTTAGAACGCCAGTAAGTAACATGCTATAGCATTCAAGTATGAGCCTAATTGCAATGGCCCTACTGAAATGCTAAGTACTCTTCAATGATTACAATGAGGCAGGAGTAGTTGAACCTTTCACCAATGAACAAACATAATACTATTAAATCTTACCACTAAAATGCTCATCACTACCTTTGAATTTGCTACCATGCATCGGGTTGTTTCAATTATATTCCTCCTTTTTTCTTACTAGCCACTTGCGCTCAGTGCTACAATAAGATAATACGACCCTTTGTCTTCAATGTGCCGTTATGTCCTAATATTCATTCTAAATCCCTTCTAATTTGCCTTTTCTCCCCATCATTTCATCAGGTTGAAGATGACACTGCACGTTCTTGTGTGAGCAAAATATATTATACTGTGGCGTAACATCCCAATTTCAGAGCCAATTTTTTTTTTTTTCCATCAGAGTAGAGCATCGGAATAAAAAGCATCGAGTAACTGATACAACGTTAACTGTGGCGTAACTGCTTGTTCATAAAGAATAGTACATTTTCTATTCAGGACTTTAATCTACTCAGTCGATCATTACTTTGTCTTCACGTGTGCTGTCCACTCGGCTTACTCTTATCCTCCATCCTTGGTAACTCGTATACTGATGCTATAGTAAGAGCTGAGATCCAATGTTCATCAGATCTCAGGTAACGGTTAACCTCATGCTTATATAACAATATATATTCAACAGATATTTTCTAGAATGAATTACAGCAATGATCTTGACAGAACAATATATGATCATTTAATAACAACTACCCTACGAGCAAAGTTATTTGTCTGCACTTTAAACCATGTGCCACGATGTACGGTCGTGTCCTCAGCGCTAGGAAAACATATGGCATTATCATGTCTATAACCCGTAAGGCTGTAATAGTGATTATCTAAGTTCTTTACCTTAGTCACTAAGGATAAATATCATTTTTGTCAATATTTGACATTATAACGGGCATTTTAGGTACAACTTACCATTTTGCCCCTATTCCCCTAATCGGCGGAATTTCGCCAGCACTTCATTACTTTGACTCCCAACTTTCAGAAACTCAATCCCTACTATGTTTTTACCTCGTCAAGCATCTTTCGATGCAATGAGGCTTAAAAACAAGAATAGGAATTTCATCTCCTACTTCCTAGATCTAACTAACAATTCTACTAAAACTACCGAAGAACTACGAAAGCTTAAGTACCGAAAAACTTACTCAGAGCTTCGCTGCAGTTTTTCTCCAGAGCTCCTCTCTCTAACTTCTCTCTAGATTCGAAAATCTCAAGAGAAAATGGTGTGCAAAATTTGAAGAGGATCCATGGCTATTTATAGGAAAACTTAGGGACATAAAGGTCTTTTTTTCCTATTCAGTCTGAACCGTCGGATCGCACTTGGATTAAATGGCTCAATCTTGGCCCTCCATCCCTCTTGGTCGACATAAGGGTCCTAGGTGGCAGCTTGTGATGTCATCTTGGATGATGTCACAAGTTGCTTTATGCCCTAGTCCGACAGAAATTCTCTGATCGGTGTCCGATTCGCGTAATCACGTAAAATCCCAAAGATTCGGAATCACAACTTTGAAGCCCTTTTCTTTCTCATTAGAAATGTCTAAGTTAACCAAAATTTTGATTCCATATAGGGTTTCAACGGTCCAGCCGAAGTTTCTCGAAAAGCGTGCACGGTTACGGAATTGAATTCCGGAATCATCAACTTCTGGACAAAAATTCACTGATTCCAAATATGTCCAGATAATCATAAACTCATCTCCAAATTTTGAGTTATAATTTATTTTGTTCAAATCCTAATTTTATGACTATCTGCCTATTTCTCAGATTTTATCTATTTCGTATTATTACTAACTTCTTCTACCGATCTCAGAAACGACTCCAGGTACAGCTCAATTCAGGATAAAAATCCACTCATCAATATTATATTTTGACTTTAGAAATCCTGTTCCTAGTTCTCTAGATAGGATCCGATCTCTATCGGTGTTTATTTACTTTTTACTATTTTACTTTAATTAATATTTAATTAGAGTTTTATTTAAACACTCTTCCTATTCCATTTTTATTTATTTTTTTCTTCTTTCCTCACAATTCATGTCGGCACACACATATATATTTTTATTTTATTTTTTAATTAATTTATTATATAATTTAATAATTATTTTTACATACTTTTTTTTTTACAAAATTTTCCTATTGGTCCATACTTATATTTAGGCTCAAAAATACCTAATCTCATTTAGTTTTTTCAATATTTTCCAATTAATTAGAAAATATGTTTTTACTAATTTTTAGCCATAAGCCACTAATTTTAGGGTTTTACATAATTATCCATGAATTTTCCTTTGTTTATGCTTTAGTAATTAACCAATAATTACTTAATTAGTTCCTTACCAATAGTTGATAATTTTCTTAATTAGAATAACTCTTTATCTTCCAACTTTTGCATTGATATTAGCATTTCATGACTTATGCATTATTTTAGAATTTACGGGGCATTTTGGTCCTTTCAATACTTTCTGATCATTCCTCTTTAATTTTTCCAAAGTTATAATTTAATAAATTACTAAAATTAGAGATAATATACTCTCCTAATTTTAATAATTATTTTACTGCCTTTTAGGATTTTTCACAATTTTCCTAAGTCATTTATGTCCTAGAAGGGCATTTTCGTCATTTGGCACTTTGGCACTTAAATTCTCTAATTTCCAAGACATCTTCCTTTAAAAAATTAGCTAATTATAACTTAATATTTGATACCTCATATTCACCTATTTTCTATAGGTATAATTCTACCAATTTATGATACAGATTTTTAGGGTATTACATGAAACCTACTTATTGATCTCAAATTATTAGCATCTATCCTTCTAATTCAAAAAGCAAAAAAATAATATTAATAATTGATGGTTTTGGCTGTTGTAATTTTTGAGAAAAATAAAAATTCAAACTATTTTTAAAATAGGATGTGAGAGAGATTGAAGGAGAGAATGTAGGAAGTTTAGTCAAGGGTAATTTAGTATTTTAAAATTTAAATTTGAGTTATTGGTCCTCTTAAATAATTACAACTTTTATAGTCATTTTCAATAAATATTATCTGTCATTGGTCCTTGATTCTAATTTTCCCTTTAAATTACGTCCCTAGGGTTTTTTTCCCCTTTTTTATTACGTTTTTCTGGTTTGTGCTATTATAGCCGTTAATCCCAAAACCATTAAATCATGATTAACGGTGTTGAGAACTCCGTTGGAGTGTGCTGATGTGGCAAAGAGATGGACAATTTTAACAATTTGCCCTCTTTCTCACCCTGGGGAAAAAACTTATAGAAAATCTTAAAAAAATATTATTTGAATTTCAAAATTCTAAATAGGTGATTTCTCAATAAAAAAAGTTGTCAATTGTTTTATTGTTCTTATTAATCCTATTACTGTTATTGTCAACAAAATTTTAAAGTTTAAGTATTATTTTTCGGTTATTTTCCCAAAAACTTATCCCCGTCTCAAAAGATTTTTTCATCAATAAGTTTGAAATCAAATTATTATACAACTTCTGAAATTTCATCGACTTATTTACACGTTGTATTTATTCAGCCTCAAAAAGCATAAAATTAAATTTAGAAACAGATGTATGAGCAAAATCAAAGAAGGATGAAATCATTAGAGAAAAAAATTCCAAATTTTTCATCTGTGAAGCATATATGCTTATTTCTCAGTCGATCTCTCTCCTTCCTCCTTTGTTTCTGGGTTTAGTTTGGGCATGGCAGGCTGGTGGTTTGGATTTGGCGATGTGTTTCAGATATGGCTAGCTGTGGCTTTAAAAGAAAAATCTGTTCCAAAAGCTATGCCTCACAAACCCCACAAGGCCTTCAATGGCGGCTACGAGTGAAGAATGAGAACAGGATATGTTTTTAGGGTTCAAAAAAAAAAAAAAAAATTTGTTTTTCAGACGTGGCTGAATTTTTTCTCCATAATGCTTAGTAAGAGTCCAACTTGTTAAAATAATCCAACTCTTTGCAAAATCAGTACGCTTTAACAGAATTCCTAACACTGTCAATTATTTAATAGTTTCAAAGGTGAAGGATTAACATATAAAAGCATAACTGCATGAAAAAAAAAACAAGTCTAGGCACCATATTTAAAAACTATATGAAATTAATTCATTATAAGGACCCCTTAGATTAGTTTTCATTTTCTTTGATTCTTTCAATCAAAGGGGAACTCACTGTTCCTACTTCATAATACAAATTATTTTCTCAAAAAATAATAAAATAACACAAATTAATTGGCTCAACGCGGGATTGAAAATTAGGTGACCAACTATCATATTGTTAATAAATCATGTCTTAAATCACATGGTACTCATGAGAAATGCTTACATATTTCAAGAGTACCACATCATTTAAACTCTATCCAATTTTAATCCTAGTTGACATGTGACTAATAAAAAATTCTAATTCTAATTTGTTTTCAAGAAAAATATGAGTTCATCATTTTGTTTTATCTTTTCCAAATTAAGATGTATATTTTTCTTGAAAACGAATTAAAAATTGATTTTTTTATATGAATGATTAAAATAATTTGAGTTGTTATCTTTTCATTGGACAGAGTTTAAAATGAGAAAAAAAAAATTTATATAACCATCAATAAACATAATCATACTATACATATTAAAATTTTATTTATTCAACATGCATCAGTTCTAGTCAAAGGGGTTATGAAATTGCTAAGCATATGGTTTGATAAGTTTGCATGAATATTTAAAAAATGTCTTTGAAAGAGCTACCCAATTGAAAACAAAAACGCTATTGCCTAAGGAGGGTTATATATTGAAAACATTTTAATGAACTTGATGGTAAAAACACAGAATTGGTTGGCAAACAAAACAAAAAAATTACAAAGAATTGCGTCAAAAGTTCAATATTTTAATAGTTGTTTTTTACCTGAATATTTTAATAGTTATGGAGTTATATCTAGGGTGGAATTTACAAGGATAATTGGCAGGTTAATTATTTTTTAATGAAAATCGGGAAAATAATTATTGATTATATATGCTATTTTTCTGCGCTTGTCCCTCAGTTTTTGTCAATACCTAATGGTTTGTAGATTATGTGACATTTTTTTTTGGTTGGTCATTCGGTATCCAGAGCTTCGTCTCGACTAATCTAGAGATTATGTGACATTTAGCAGTTCAAAAGGCATCCAAAGTCCCGACTTGAACTAAACATAGGGCCCGTTTGGATGGCATTTTTTGATTAAAAAAACACTTTTTTAATACAAAAAAATGTTTTTTTATTAAGTTATGTGTTTAGATGATATTTTTTTAAAAAAGCAAAAGTCACAGAAAAAAGTCAAAATGCTGTTTTTTAAAAACTCTAGAGCTTAAAAAAAAACATTACAAAAAAACACTTTTTTTTAAAGCCCACCCAATATACTTTCACTATCACCTACAAACAAAGAAATAAATTAGTTGATTACATACTCGCAATGACGATGAGTTGATGAATTGGTGCATAGTAATTGGACAATGTATGATGATGAGTTGGTACTCTAAACAATATTTAAGAATTTCTCAATTTTGATTGGTTAAAATAATATATCAAAAATGAATGAGTGATTGACTAATTAATCATTATATAATTTCTTTTATAATGATGATCAGGAAAACTTGTTACATAATTGCTTAAGGACACCGTTGATAATTCACTATCCAATTGTTATGATGACGTTCAATATTAACTAGAATTTTGACAGCAGTTAATTATAATTTATAAATAAGCATTAGTATTATATATTCACTTCAAATCTAGAGTGACGGCATGTAACTTCTATCATTAAGAAATATATTAGTGGTGAATATTTATTTGTGAAGAAACTAATTGTCCTTATAAAGTAAAACAAAACAAAACAAAAAACCTGCTTGTTGGTATCCTCCGCACGGACCCCAATTATAACAAATTACTAAAACATGCCATGTACATTAATAAAATACTAAACATGTGCATTGATTAATAATATATATATATATATATATATATATATATATATATATATATATATATATATATATAGAAAAATTAAATAAATATTGGGCCCTAGAGTTGTAATGAGTCAATGGAAGATGTTAAAACTTTTTTTCTTCTAAAGGGAAAGGGAGGGGAACAGGGAATGTATCTTTTGGTGACGAAATAGTTTATTTGTTTGTCATGGAACTCGTGGTTTGGTGGTCAGAGCACATAGCCTTCACCAGTTAGGTCCTAAGTTTAAACGTGTGACGCTACTATATCTTCATCCGTCTATGTCTCATTGTCATCAATTGATTTAACGTTTATTTAATTTTTTTTATATATTTATATTTGTTATAAGTTAAATGATTCTTAAAATATGTTCAAAATTTGATTTTAGGTTAATATCATTGTTAGCCCTTGTAGTTTAGATTTCGGTTTTGGTCATTGTATTTTTAAATTGTTGGTTTTGATCCTTATAATTTCATAAAGATTTGATATGAGTTTAAATATAAAGATAAAAACCAAAACTCATTACAAGTATAGAGATCAACTATTAAAGTTAAATCAAATCTTTATAAAACTATAGAAACTAAAATAGACAATTTGAAACTACAAAGACAACAAATAAAATGACTAACAATAGTATAGCCCATTGATTTTTCTAGATGAAACTGATGGCATTCATAGATATATGTTGGTTTTGTAGATGTAATACTTTATAAAGGTAAAATAATAATTAATTTCTTATAATTCTCCCTCGAACTAAAGCTAAATATGGTATCATTAAATCATCATTAAATCGCCTTTCTTCTCCTCACCTCCTCTCCATTAAAATCCCTCATTTCTCCTCTCCTTCCTTTGAGCCGAAGCAAAGCCTTATTATTTCAAAAATGAATATATATATATATCTGTGTGTGTGTGTGGAGGGGAGAGAGAACATTAGGGAAGGCGGGTTTCTCCAAAAATAATACAAGTTAATTGGCTGACAGCTTGGTTAGAAACTAGATGAGTTGTTATATTATATTGTTATGGGAGAAAATTAAAGTATACTCCCTTTTGTTCTTATTATAAAACACCCACTAGTAAATTTATTTTGTTCTTTTTATAAGGCACTTGCTTCTTCCCAATAAGCATTGATTATTTTTTTCATGTTTACCTCTAATTAATAAAGGTAATGAGTGAGAGTAATAATATAATATTAGAGTTTAGTATAATTAGTAGGGGTAATATTAGAAATTACTTAGATTCTAGGACAACTTTATTGACTTTAACTACTTTTATTGATTTGTGAGAAAAATTAGTTGGTATCTTATAATAAAGACTAAAGGAAGTAAAAGACTTGCCACTCATACAGTATGCAATAATTTCTCACAAGTTAATTGGACAATGATTGATCAGCGAGAATACTTAATATGCCCCTTTTGGAAAATATCTCAACTTTGACTGGCCAAAATAAAATACCACTCGTTCTTGTTTGATAACACTCTAATTCTATTTATAAATCTTTTTTTGACTAAAAATTTGGTCCTATTTATAAGTCTTTTTTGACTAAATAAATGAGATTCTGACAATTTTACCCATATTATTGTACCAATAAAAATAGAGAGAGAATAAAGAGTTAAAAAGTACCCTTTCATAAATGAGGGTAAAGTTGAAAATTTACCTCATAATCATTAAGTTACCTACCTCTCATTGGTATATGTGATTTAGTTGAAAGAGATTTATAAATAGGACCAAAATGATATAAAAAAGAAATGAATGATTGAGTAATGATGAGTATAAGAAGGACAGCTACTCTCAGGTCTCAGCCATAAACACGGTGGATGATTTGACTTCAAGATCATTTTTGCCTGTAAAGGTAGACTTTCATTTTGCGAAAAGTAAAACAACGTTTGAGTGTTTTGTGACCTCATTTATGAGTTAGCAACTCATGTTGTCAGAGACTTCTACTTTAGACTAGGGGATAGTGGCGACAAAATTGACAATAAGACTCATCAATTTTCTTGTAACTTTCAAAATTGACTGTAAGGACCCTTTACAAAGAAAGTTTGGGGAAAGAAAGTGAATATCTCAATCTTCCCATGGATTTTGGCTGTTTGTTACACAGAAAGTCCAGTCAGCATCTTCCAGTGAGGGTCCATCTTCCCTCATTTGAGGGAAAATGCTTTCCATCCGAAAATGGAAGGAAAGCTGCCATCTTCCCAAGAAAATGGTTTTTTGACAGATTTACCCCTAAAATTTAAATTTGGCGGACTTGGCGGGAAAGTTCAAATTTGGCGAATTTTTTTTTTTCACAAGTTCGAATTTAACAATAATATATTTTTTTAAAATATTTTTTAGCAAAAAAGAATTTCTTTTTTATTTTGAATTAATTTCTTTTGAGAGTAAAATACACATTTCCTAATTTTTTACCAACTTTCCCTCTTCATTTTCTTCCTACCAAACAACTCAAGCCATCTTCCCTCATCTTTCAAATATTCCTTTCATTTCCTTTCCCTCCCCAAACTTTCTTTATAACAAATGGGTCCTAAGACTCACCAATGTCTATTTGATGCACAACAATAATTAAAACTCTTAATTTTTGTATTTTAATGACCTTTATTTTTTTATATTCGTACAGTTAGTTGTGATTTATGAAAGGAAATGAAGACAGATTTATTAATTTCAACTTGGAGGGGGATATTCTTGTGGAATCAGCACTACAAATGGCCTCATGACTAATCTATTACTTTTTAATATTTAAAAAAATAATTATTTTGAAATGTTTGTAGATTTATAGGATACGAATCTTTTGACAGCATTGACAGACAGTAAAAAAATATAGGGAAAATCTATTTCAGGGCCCTTTTAGGACTGACAATGTCAAAAAAGGCCTCAAGATTCTGACAATCCCAGAAAAGGCCCGAGGGCCTTTTCTGGAATTTTTCAGAATTTTTGGTGAGTTGTCAATGGGGCTGATATAATTGTTAACGGGGTAGGTTTTAACAACTAAATCAGTCCCGTTAACAACACTTTGCTAACAACTATATCAGCCACGTTGACAACTATATCAGTACCCCGTTAACAACTATATCAGCCCCGTTGACAACTCACCCAAGATTCTGAAAATCTCAGAAAATGCCTTGGGGCCTTTTTTAGAATTATCAGAATCTTAGGGCATTTCTTGTGATTGTCAGCTTTAAAAGGGCCTTGAAAATGATTTTCCCTAAAATATAATTTAGCCCTGTTTGTTGCACAATTTTGAAAGGACGAAAGATTAGTAAATAGTGTGAGCCTTGAAAAATGTGTCGTGCTCATCACAAGCATCATCAGATCTTAATCATCTAGATCCTGGATTTAAGGATTTTTGACTGATGATTTCTAATTAAAAATCATGTTTTAAAAAAATGATAGTGAAGAGATTATGTTTATTTTATATTTTATACCTATTAAAATAATTTTTTAAAGGGTTTAATGTTTTTATTTTTTACTGTAAAAATATTTTTTCTGCCATACTCACATAAAAGTGAGTGGGTCCATTGTAAAAAGAAGAGAGAGAATATATTATTATGACCCACTCACTTTTTGTAAGTGTGGCAGAAAAAATATTTCTGCAGTAAAAACAAAAATATTAAACCTTTTTCTAAAATAAAAATATATGAACTATATAGATCTGATGAGGTTGCGTGCTTATCACTTTGATGAGCACTCAAACCAGTTCTGTTGGTGTATTTAATTTAAATTTGGAGCATCTTGTGTTACATTTTCTTTGTTACGATTCTTTTGTCCCCTAATTTTCTAATTGATTGCATTCACATGACCGTACTTATGACTACAACGAAGACTTGCAGTATAAAGAAGTGGCCAAAAATTAATCAGCTTTGTTTAATTTGTTTCCTCCAAGGACGTCTCGATATTGCAGAACTGGCATCACATGCAAATTGAATGAAGAAAAATAAAAATGTTAGGAAAATATTTTTTTTGGGTCTGAAAATTCGAAATGTTTTAGGACTAAGGAGAAGGCTTGAGTATTTGAAATGTTTTAGGAAATAAATTATATTTTACGCCATGTTTGAAATGTTAGGAAATAAATTTGAAATTTTTTAGGACTAAGGAAAAATGTTTCTTGAAGTTATCATTCTTTGTAAAGTTATTGATATTTTATTTTAATAATCAAATTTTTTTTTTACTATTTCTACATTTTTATTTCATGATAATCGTTTTTTGAAGAATGAATTATAAGTTTTAACGAATATAATTCTTAATTCTTAAGAAAAAAGAAAAAATTTTAAGAGGAAAGAATCCTAACTATTGAAAAAAAAAAAAAAGTGAGGATCATATATATATATAGACATCATATTCTCATCCATTTTTGTTTGAAAGACATCACAGGCCTAAAGGTTTACCTACTAATTTTTATTTTTGGCCAAAATCAATAAAGATGTATATTTAATTTTTAACAATGGATTTTTTTAATTTTTAAACACCGCTAATATGTTTTTAATTTTTTTAGTTTCAAACTTTCATTATTCTATAAAAAATACTCCTCTGGCCCTATTTATAAGGCCAAAAAAGATTTTTTTTTTTTTGGTTATACAAATAAATTTTTCATAAAAATGTACCATTTTACTTTTCATATATTATTGCATAGATTTTATACCTTTCGAGTAAAGTTGGAAAGCTATTAAATTTTAAAATAAAATAAATGGGATTTTTTTTTTTTGTTGAAGCAAGTAGAAAATAACATATAAATAGGACTAGAAATGTAGATATATAATTTTTTTTAAACAAAATGTATTCAATAAGGGAATGAAATGCTTCATTCTACCAGTATTCCTACTGCAAATAAAATATGGATTTTGCAATGTGTGGAAGGCATTTTGGAAGGATGCATATATATACATCGCTACCAAATATACAGTATGCTAATTATCTCCAATATTGTCCTTTTGAGAACTGCAAAAATATGAAGGAAGTGACAATTGTTTCATCTAATGTTTGTAATTGGAAACAGGGAAAGTCTGTCTGGTTTCTATAGGAACAAGCTGCTAATAATGCTTTTATTCGTCTATTAGGGGATTGCTTGGATCTAGTGGCCGGATTATGTTAATCTTGACAAAGCTGGGAAGCATTAAAGCATGATTTGCTCGAAAGATTGGGTGTTTACGCCCCATCTCTTCTTGCTTAATTCTATCCTAGTGATGACCAATGCTGGCTGGATTGATCACTAGGAGAATTTTGCTTCAGTTTCCTTTGTCTCGTGCGTTTTTATTTTTATTTTTTGTTTACTTGTCTGCTTTGCTTTGGTTATAAATTTTTTACTTGGATATCAATATAAATTCTCTTTTGATGGAGAAAAAGGGCAATGATAGTAGGAACCGACTTCTCTCCTTTGCCACTGTGGTCCACTTCCATTTTTGCCCATAAATACACCATTTTGGGTGTTATATAATATGATGTTGAAGTATCCAGTATCATGAAGTATTTTTCGTAGTCCTCACTATTCTAAAAAGTTGTACTCAGGACCCTAAATTATTTTTTCAGTAGCATCCAGTATCCAACATCCAGCATCTTACAGTTTTTTTTTTTTTAATAGCACCTAATATCCTAAACTAGTTTTTAATGCATCTAGGATCCAACACATACCTTGAAATACTTTTCTAATAGTACCTATTCATTAAAGTATTTTTATGCAATATTTTAGGGTGCTAAATACACTAAAACTAGTTTAGGATTTTGAGTGCTTTTGAAAAAAAAAAAAATTACTTCAATGTACATGATGTTGGATATTTGGTGTTAGTAAAAAAATATTTTAGGATGTTGAAGGTACCAATTTTTTTTTTTACAACAATGAATTGTATTGAAAAAAATTTTAAGGTGTTGGATATATAACTTCTGTTTTTTTTTTTTTTTTTTTTAAGTGTTCACTGTGTAGGTTCGGGTAGAGGAGAGGGGGATGATATTGGCAAAAAGAGAAGCCGTTTCCGCTTAAGTAAAGAACTAAACTAAAAAGAAAGAAGCATAACTAAATTAAAAATTAACTGACTTGTCGCCCCCAAAAAAATTATTAGTGACCAACTTGTTTATGTTTAGTCTGGATTTTTGTAGTAAAGTATTCAAACTTGGGTGGCAATACACACACACATAATAGAGGGGAGAGAGAGCATTAGGGAGGGCGGGTTTCTCTAAAAATAATACAAGTTAATTGGCTGACAGCTTCATTAGAAATTAGACGAGCTGTTATATTCAAACTTGTGTGGCAATATAAATTGAATGAATGAATTAAAGAAAGGCACTTTCTCGGAGATGCCATCTATATATTATGCTGTGAATTGTGATCAGTTGAAGCGTGTTATTGCCGTCCCTGTCTGATTCCGTCAATAAGCTGCCATGCCTTCTTCGTCTACTTCTACTTCTGCCTGGACATACGACGTTTTCTTGAGTTTCAGAGGCCAAGACACTCGTTTTAGTTTCACTTCTGATCTTTATAACGCTCTAAGAAATGAAAGAATTCATGCTTTCATGGACGATTTAGCGATTCAAAAGGGAGAAGATATCTCAGCCTCGTTATTGCACGCAATACAAATATCACGGATTGCGCTCATAGTTTTTTCTAAAGATTATGCCTCTTCGGGATGGTGTTTGGATGAACTGGTGCAAATAATGAAGTGTCAAGAAACTCAAACTCAAGTGGTTGTACCCATATTCTATTACGTAGATCCGTCTGATGTTCGTCATCAGAGAGGCAGTTATGGTGAAGCAATGGAACGACACGAGCAAAGTTTGGGAAGGGGGAGTGATCGGGTGTTGCGATGGAGGCAGGCACTCACGGCAGCTGCCAACCTTGCTGGCTTCAATCGTACATCTTTTGAGTAATATTCTAAACCCTCTCTCATTAAAAGAAAGAAAGAAAGACAAGGAAATAGGGAAAATTAGGTAAAAGTTTTCAGCGAAAATTTTGTTTGTGAGAAAGACATGATAAACTTTTACATAATATCGATACTTTACAAATTTTTTACACATAGACTAGTACTCTAACTTAAATTCTTCACATCAATAGAATTTTTTCAATAGGAACTTTTTTTTTTTTGCAATTTTTCTAAGGAAATTTTAATTGCTCAAACTCAAAATACTTTCACTTATGGCCTCAAGTGCCATGAGAAATCGCCCCCACCATTTAGCAACGAGTTTTGGTACTAGGTGGGTTGATAAGAATCAAAAGGTTATCATCACTTCAAACTATCAAGACTTAAATTAGATGGTCTAGATTAATTATTTCTAATTTTCAGTAAAAATATTTAAATGTGCACATAATCTAAAATATAGATGATCTCTTAGCTGCCAATTTTCTTAAAAATAATATTTTTATTTAAAAATTATTAGTTGAAATTTTTAAATTTGTGAATGGTGCAGACACTGTTGTAATGGTAAGCATCATTATGCTCATGGCTCATCATTGGGATGAGCATTGAGAACTAGTTTCACTTGGAGGATTAACCCCTTTCTATTAGATTGAGTTTCAGTGATCTAGAGGGGTTCCGGGTTCATATATATATATATATAAACCAAAGTCCTCATCACAGAAAATTGGTTTCTATTATAATATACTTGGACATGTTTGCTTGCGTAAATTCTTCATTTCTGCAACACTTAACGTGTTTACAATATTTCTTCCCAACATGTAAGCTTGCGAAAATTTCAAGTTAATAAAAATGAAATTATCTTAACCCTTTTTTTATTAAGAATGAAAAATAACCACCGAAACCAATATATGAGCCCAAACAGCTAATTGATGCTATGAGATCTACACCAATCATATTTAATATTTTTAAATAAGAAAATATTTTTTAAAGATAGACCGTTAAAAGATTATCTTTATATTAGATTTTATACACATTAAAATTAATTTTTTGAAGAAAATAAAAGTAAAAAGAAATCAATTTTAATCTTTCAAATTAGACCTTAACGGTTTGCAATTATGATAAGGTCTTGGTGCTTGTAATTTCCAGTAGAACTTAAACTGGCTCTGACAACCGCCAATTTCATCATCGGCTGATTCTCTTTCCAATCTTTCTGCTTTATTTTCAATTAAATGAATTAAAGAAATTAAATGAGTTGAAGAATTGTGCATTCCTTTCCATTAATTATACTCATTTGATTCAGTTTTAGATTCAAATGAAACTGTGACCCGAATTGCCGGACTTACCAAAAATTAGGATTTTTTGGACTTAAAAAAAATTAAGATCTATTTGGTCTCATACCTTAGTTACATTTCATCTTAATACAGCTTTGTCCATGTTCTTGCACTTTGCCTAGGACAAAAATAAATTATACTTTCTCCACTCGTAAATATAAATCCAATTAATTTTTTTAGAGATATTAAGAAAACTAAATAAATTATTTTAAAGTATTTGAATCTATTGTGTTTTCTCGAAACTAGTTAGTCTACTTATAAACTTATATGCTATGATTAAGTAATATATTTAGAATTAAAGGAGTAAGCTCAAAATGAACGACCTACTTAATTCTAATATATTGGACAAATACTTAATTCTAATTTAATCCTATGATTCCGTGCCCTTGGCCTTCAGTAGCATTCTTCTATTCTTTTTTTTTTCAACAGCAAAGCATTCTTTTATTCGGTTCCAGCTAAAAATGCCCCTAGTAATTTATCCATTACTATGCATGCATGCATACATACATACATACATACATAGTATTTAGTAGCTCAATTAGTCCATCTCTTATTATTAATGGTCCACTGAAATTCTTTTTGCTTAAAAATAAGTCTTGTTTGTTTATTTTCATTAATGATACAATTTATGTGACTGCTTATTGTTTCATGGATATTTAATATTGATAGGTATGACTATCAGCTAATTGAGAAGATTGTTGCAGACATTCTAAGAAAAATAGACGCTGGACAATTGATTATTGCTGACCATCCAGTGGGAATAGAGTCACGAGTTCTTGAACTGACAAATGAATGGTCAAAAAAGAGATCGGAAAAAGTTCTTATCATAGGCCTCTGTGGGATGGGAGGCCTTGGCAAAACAACCATTGCCAAAGCTATTTATAACAAAATTGGTCGTCAATATAAAGCAAGGAGTTTCCTTGCAAATATAAGAGAAAATTCAAAGCATGCTAACGGTCAAGTTAATCTGCAAGTGCAACTCATTTATGATATCACTAAAACAAAAGTTTTCAAAACACCTAACATTGATAGAGGGAAAAAAATTATTCAGGAAAGATTCCCCAACATACAAGCATTAGTTGTATTGGATGATGTGGATAGTGTCGATCAACTAAGCACATTATATGGGAGTCATGAATGGTTTTGTCCAGGGAGTGTAATAATCATTACAACTAGAAACCTGCGTCCGCTAAACGTCCTTAGCGCTGACCATAAGTATATAGTGAAAGAATTGAATGGAATTGAGTCCCTTGAGCTTTTTTGTTGGCATGCCTTTGAGCAAGCAGCTCCCTTTGAAAACTTCGAAGAACTCTCTAAAAGTGTGGTTGATTATTGTGGAGGACTTCCATTGGCTCTTGAAATCCTTGGTTCTTTTTTGCGTAATAGAACAATTCTAGAATGGAAGGTTGCATTGTCCAAACTACAAAGGATTCCTAATAAAGATATACACGCAACTTTAAGAATAAGCTATGATGGATTGAATGATTATACAGAGAAGGAAATATTCCTTGACATATGTTGCTTCTTCATCAACAAGGACAAGAATTATGTTACACAGATATTAGATGGTTGTCAGCTTCATGCAACTTGGGGACTACAAATCCTTATAGAGCGGAGCCTAGTAAAGATTGGGACAAATAATAAGCTTGAAATGCATGATTTATTACAGGAAATGGGGGAAGAAATCATCCGTGAAAGCTCACCTAAAGATCCTGAGAAACGTAGCAGATTATGGTTTCATGAAGATGTACTTGAAGTGTTAACCGAACATACAGTAAGAACTTTGACGATGTACAGTTTTCTTTTAAATAGTTTGGATGTCAAGGGATGCATTATTTTTTTTCTGAAACAAAAGTTATGATCTTCCTTTTTTATTGCTCTATTATGAAGGTTTTGTTATACCCTTTGCTATATAGCGATCTTGTGCGTAAGAAGCAATATCAAAATATATACTTGTTCTGTGTGCGTGTGTGTGTGTGTTTCTTTTTCGCTGAAGTACGTGTTATGCGTTAATTGGCTTTGTCATCAAATAATATCAAAAGCTTCCCTCCCTCGTATATAACATTTTTTTCTCTCCTACCTATTTACAGGGAACCAAAGCTATTGAAGGTATATCTCTGAAGATGGAAACAACCCCCAACAGGTGTCTTGTTGATTCCAAGGCATTTAAGAAGATGAGAAAACTTAGATTGCTTCGGTTAGATTTTGTAAATGTTGAAGGAGATTTTAAGCATCTTTCCAGAGAGCTGAGTTGGCTTTGTTGGCATGGATTTCCATTAAAGTACGCTCCAAACAACTTTTACCAAAAGAACTTAGTTGCTATTGACTTCAAATGTAGCAACCTCAGAGAAGTTTGGAAAGAGCCCCAGGTATATATATTTGTTGTTACTATTTATGAAGATAATCAATATCACTAATAATATAATCTTCTAGAATGAAGTTTTTCTAATTCTTTATTTGAAACTTGCATGTTTTGATAGTTGCTGAAGATGTTGAAGACACTCAATCTCAGCCATTCGTCTTACTTGAAAGAAACTCCTAATTTTGCATATCTACCAAACCTTGAAAGGCTAGTGATGAAAGATTGTCGGAGCTTGATTGTTATTCACAAAAGCATTGGAAATCTAAATTTTTTTTTCCATCTGAATGTCAAAGATTGCAAGAGCCTCAGAGATCTTCCTAGAAGCATCTACAAGTTGAAATCATTAAAAACTCTCATTCTTTCTGGTTGTTCATCGATTGACCGTCTAGAAGATGATTTTGAGCAGATGGAGTCCTTGACAATGCTAAAAGCAGATGGTACTGCCATAACAACAGTACCCAAGTCGTTAACAAGATTGGAAAAGCTTAAGCATGGACATGTATCTTTCCCTGGCCATGAAGGAAGATCACAAGAAGCATTTCATTCTCTCGTATTGTCTTGGATGTCACCCACCAATATTCCCCACTCCCGTATTAAAGAATTTGTACAAAGCATATCGTCCATAGCTATCGCAGTTGCGGGACGGAATAGTGGCTTTTGTGGCCTATCTCCATTTCTGAGTGATCTTGTGAAGCTTCGAGGTATGTGGGAGGAATGCCGATCACAGTTTCGATTTAATGGAATAATGGCAAGACTTTTGGATGCGTTGTATGAGACAAATTTCATGGAATTGGAATCAGCTCAAGATATACCACAGATCTCATATATGGATGCTTCTGAGTTATTTGAGGCCCATAACCAACTTCACATTGCAAGGCCAACAAATTCCTTCAATTTTCTTTTACTTCAACTGGGAGTGTGCGACAAAGTAGACTTGTTGAAAGAAGAAATTTCGCAGGTATGTCTCTTCTTCTTGTTTTTTTTTTATTTTTTTTTTTATTTTTATAGTGAACAGGTAACTTTTTTTTTAATCCTCATAAGCTTTCTGAAACAAACAACAAAGGGGGAGTGTGTGTGTATTATAGATTAATACAAGGATGAAAGGCATTCAGTTTCGTTTACGGACAATAATGAACAGAAACATGAACAATTACTTCCTGCATGCTCTAATAAATGTTTATGATCCTTACTTTCTTTCATTTTTTGGCCACATTATTATTTAATTCGTGTGTTGAATCTACATATAGGGATGGAATAATGGTGGGTGGGATGATTCTTACCTGCCTGGTGATCAGTGTCCCGATTGGTTCATCTATAAGGGCGATGGACGCTCAGTAATTTTTACGGTGCCTCAAGTCATAGGTTGTCACTTGAAAGCCATGCTTCTCAATGTCATGTATTCTTCTTGCATGAATAACATAGCTCCTCAATCTGTCATACATGTTCTCATCATTAACCACACGAAGCCTACTGTTAATCACCTTAAGGGAGACAAAGTAACTTTCCTTGAAGATGCAGAATGGCAGAGTTTCATTTCAAGTGTTCAACCTGGTGATCTTGTGGAGCTTGTTTTAAGTATTGGGCCTCAATTGCTTGTGAAGAAGATTGCAGCATACGTGATTTATGACGGTTCTAAGCGTCGCAGGTTATTGAAATAACTGTTGCACAAATTGATTTCGGTTTGTAATATAGCCTCTGTAACTCTGATGTAGCTGCACCTTTTAGAGAGAAAAAATGACGATTATGGACCTTTTCAAATAGGATAATGATACTTAGGCTTTGTTTGTTTGATTTGAGGGGAGGGGAGGGAAAAAATTTAATGGAAAGGAAAACCCTCGTGGGTTCTACGGCATTAATTTTGGTAAAATTTTCTCCTCCCCTCCCTCCTCTACCCTCAAACCAAACAAAGCCTTGAGGGTCCCGAAATTTGAAACTGCCAATTGCTACACATTTTAGCCAAGATTTTTACAATTCAACTAGAACCTAGAGCATTTTGGTTCATAGAATTTTTCTACTCAGCAAATGACCTTGACCTTCAATTGGCATTTTTAAAGTTTTAGGGTCATTAATAATTGTCAATATCCTGCTAAAACTGGCCCTAACTGTCATTTTCTCCTGTTACAATATGACGTGATGTGTTGGACAATGTGGTGTGTTTGCCTGCTTTTGTTTGAAGACTCTTAGATGGGTGAATTGGATTATGTAGTGTTTTTAATATATCTTTTGGTTGATAAAAGCTTTCCATTCCAACAATGTTTTCTCAAGATCAACTCTCTTAATACAATTTGAATGTTGGAAGTTCAGATTTTACAAGTTTCAGAGCAACCAATTTGAAGTCTTTCTTTTCACCAAAAACATGGAAAATAAAAACAGAGATAGAAGGAAGTAATTCTTTAAGAACAATCAGCTTCCTAACACTGCAAGTGACTTTACATAACCCTTTAAGAAACTTGTTTCTGAACAAGGCTGATCATTCATCTTCAAAACAGGTTTTTCAGAAAACACAGTAGAATAAGAAACCTTGACCTTGGACCACAGATGCCAAATAAGTTTCAGTTTAAATGCAAATGCAATTTCTTATGCTAATTTGTGAAACAACTTCCTAGAATAACAATCAGATTATGTATTAAAAAAAAGGAAATAACAGTCAGATTGATTATGTAATCTATATATACGGTGAGTATTAAGGATCTCATGCAGTACATCCATTAGGTACAAAGAATTTGGTTGCTGTCAGAAAAATTGACAAATAATTCCCTCGCTCAATAATAACTGAGTACACAGTTTTTCACTATCTCTGAAATTCAACAATCATAGATAAACATGATAAAATAGTGGAGATAAGAAATTCAACTATTGAATTTCTCCTCACAAAAATCATTTCTACCTAAGATGCCAGTCGAGAATTTCATACTTATCGAGACCACAGTTGAAGCTTTGATGGAAGCGGGAATGAGATGGGTTCACATCTTGGGGGCCTGTCAAGAAGATAAAAGAATATATTAAAAACTATTGCCTTTGTTCTATGATGTCTCTGGTGATGCAATGTTATGTGGGCACGATTTGATTGTCGTACGTATTTATTGGTAATCATATCGAGCCAGCCATTATTGCTGCTATTTTCATTATATATGGTTCAGGATTTTCTTCAGACTTTGTCTCAAAGTAAACCGTAATAAATTATTAAGTTAGACTTTGCCAAATCGGAATTCTAGATCCCTTTCCTTCCTGTCTATTATCCTCAATCCAATCATACTGTAAAATCCAAGTCTTTAGTGAGCCAACAACTCAATTCTACATGATAGATGGCGCACCTATTTCTTAAGGGAGTAACTGAATTTTGTACTATTTTAACTTCACAGAAGACATTCAGATTGGTTTTGTTCTTGAACAGTGATAGACGCTACTATATCAGAAAAGGAAAAAGAAATTGGGAAAATTGGGAGAAAATTCCCCATTGAAAATTTTGTTGGTGAGAAGGATTTAATAAATTCTTATACATCTAAAGTACCAATATTCTGCAAAATTTGTATACATTAGGTGTTGATGCTCTGATTTAGATTATTCTTATCAATAAAATTTTCAAATGAGGGACTTTTCCCAAATGTTTTTGAGGAAATTTTTTGATGGCTCAAACTCAACATATAAAATATACTTTCACCTGTGGCCTCAAGTACCATGAAAAATTTTATCCACCCCCTCCTCCTCACAAAATAATTCTTCATTTAGGTAACTCTTAGACACATGTTTACAAAGTTTCTTCCCACCTGGCTTTCAAAAAATGAAAATTTAAAAAATGAAAATTTTCTATACATTTTTATTAAGAATTAAAACAAAAATCATACTTTAATAATTTGTCAGTAAGAAGAATCTTCTTCTTCTTGGCTGATTCTCCTTTCCGATCTTTCTGCTTTATTTTCAATTAAAGCAATTGAAGACATTGTACATTCCTTTCCTTGAATTATACTCACTTGATTGACCTAAGCACTATCTCTACTTCAAGTCTATCATCACACTATCTGTTCTCATGTTATCCCAAAGGATCACCATGTTTCATACCGCAAGGTATTCAGGCTTTAACTTAAAGGATATCAAATCCTTATGCTACATCAAAGCGGTTAAAAATCCTGAGATTTCTCTCGCCTAAGCACGCTTAACTTCATAGCGTCTATCGAATCTGGGTACTAATACCGGTACACATACCACTGGGTTATACCGACAACTCTCATAGGTACTAGTACGGCATAATTGCCTCCCCATAAATGCTTGGTACTTTCCCTTATCTATCTATTGACCACCACTGTCAAGAACTTAGTCAGAGACCTCGTCCCCGGAGCCACGCCCCGTTGCACGCATGGTGTTCGGCCTCTACTAGGCAGGGATCGTCCCCTCAGGGTAACTTAGTAAGTTACTATTTCTACAGGGAAACTTAATCAATAGGTCACTGTTTCTAAAGAGAAACCTAAGTAGTACCGACTCCTCTGTACTGCTTCCCCTTGAGACACTGGGCGGGGATTTAATTCAGACTCAAATTTACATATCCGAAGTCCTAGAGTTTAGCAATAGAACCAGAATATGGGTTCTTAACTTAAGTCTCTAGGGTCTTAACTTACCCGAGCCTAACCCTTTTCCTGTAACATCCCATTTTCGAAAAGTGAATTTTTTTTCCATATATCAGAGTAGAGCATCGGAGCAAATAAGGTATTGAGTAACTGATACAACAATAACTGTGGCGTAGCTGCCTGTTGATAAAGAATGATACATTTATCTGTTCGAATGTTAAATATCCTCGGTCGGGTCTTTGCGCGGTCTTCATGCGTGCTGCTTACTCCGCTTACTCTTATCTTCCGTCCTCGGGTCTCTGTACCCTGAAACTATAGTAAGAGCTGAGGTCCAATGCCCATCGGACCTCAGGTAACGGTTAACCTCATGCTTATATAAACAATATATGCACAACAGATATTTCTAATATTACAACATTGACCAATCCGGTACGTCGTATGATCATTTGATAACAACTACACTAACATGTAAAATTATCCCTGTTTGCAACATCTGTGCCACGATGTATGGTCGTGTCCTCAGCGCTAGGAAAACATAACGGCATTATTATGACTATAACTCGTGTAGAGCTGTATTTGGTGATCTAGATACGGTTCCCTAGTCACAGTGCATGTCCAGGACAGGGTCCCATTCATGGCTTTATGAAAGTATCCACAACATATACAAGCATAACCATAAGCATTAGAATCAGTTTTACAGTACGCCGCGAACGTACATTCGTCAACGGAAATTCAGTACGTTTGACAACCGGAACGTGATCGCAGATATCCTATAAGTACAATATCGTACTTAGTAACAATCAACATTATAACAGACATTTTAGGCACAAATGACCATTTTGCCCCTGACTTTACTAATTGACTAAATTTTGCCAGAGCTTCGCTACTTTGACTCTAATCTTCCAAATTTTTTGCCATAACTCTATCTCCAACATATTTTCGAAATAAATATCATATTTAACCCTAAAACATGATATCAAAATAATACTTGGAAGATTAAAGATCAAACTAACATCTATACTAGAACTACCGAATGAAATACTAGAACTTAAAACTAGGGACCGAAGAAATTACCCAGAGCTTTGCTACTTTTCCTCAAGAGCTCTTCCTTCTCTCTACCTTCTCTCTAGATTCAAAATATGCAAGAGGAAATTGGTGTGGAAATTTTGCAAAGAGTTGAAGGCTATTTATAGGGAAACAATTCACTATTCATCACTTTATCATCTTGAATTCTAGCCATTGGATCTAGATTTTGTTTCAAGCTTCATCCTCCACCCTTGGATTGCCTTGGCCGACCTCCCCATGCATCATCCCTCCAAAGATGATGTCATCCAAGTGATGTCATCCCTTGCTTTATGAGTTTCTACCGATAAAGTCCTCTGTTCGGTGTTCTAATCGCGTAATCTTAAATAATCTCAAATTTTCCTTAGCATAACCTTGAAGGTCTAAGCTTCCTCTTGAGAAATATTTGAGTTATCAAAAATTATGATCCCATTAAGGGTATTTCCTAGCCTGCTGATCATTTTAGAGCAAACCCCGTCGGTTACGGAAATGACTTCGGGTAACACCAACTTCGAGACAAAAATTCACTGATTCATAATATGTCCAGATGTTTACTACTTAGTTCAAGGATTTCAAGATAGGATTTAATTTCTATCGGTTCTCATTTATCCTATTTGCTTTTTCAACAAATATCTCATTTTATCCCAAAATATCATGATATTTTTACCATTTTTCTCCCAATTTTTTTCAACAATTTCGGCTAGCTCCCTTTTTGAGTTTTTATTTATTTTTTAATTAGTTTATATTATATTTTAATTATCTTCTATTTATTTTACAAAATTCTCCTATTGGTCCATAAGTAATTACATGGATTTAGGCATTTTAATTTGCTAGAACAATTATAGACCTTTGATTTTACTTTGATAGATTCAATCTTAGCCATTGATAAATGTTTAACTTGTAGAAATTGATTAGTAAGTTTAATTAGGGCCTTAATCATATGATTAGTAATCTTTTAGGATTTAGGGTTTTCATACATTTAATCTCATCCATTTCTCTTAATCATTTCTAATTAATTAGCATTTGTATTTATGCTAATCTTAGCCATTAATCATTAATTAGGGTTGTTCATAATTATCTTCGATAATTTCCCCTTGATTCGTGCTTAAATAATTAGCCAATAATTATTTATTTAATCACTTACTAATTGTTGATAATTTTCTTAATTAAGATTAACCATTTTCTCACAACTATTGTACTGACATTGATATTTAATGCTCCATGTATTATATTAAAAATCATAGAGTCATTTAGGGTTTCCAAAATAATATTTAATTTTTCCTCTTTTATTTCCAAGGGAAATAATCCCAAAAATTACCTAAATTAGAGACAACATACTTTCCTATTTTTAATAAATATTTAATTGCCTCTTAGGATTTATCATAACATTCTCAGGGTATTCTATGACCCATAAGTGTATTTAGGGCTTTTTGACACTTTATTCCTTCTAATTACAAGACAAATTACCCTAGAAAATAAGGTAAATGTGACACAATATTTGAGACCACATATTCACCTATTTCCAATAGGACTTATTTACTAAATTATGATACTTATCATAAGTGCGATTTTTAGGGTATACGTCCTTTCTGTATCACATAACCAATATTATATCAGTACTCCTAACCTAGTCGTCCAAACCATGCTCTGAAACTAACTCTGATACCAAAATGTAACACCCCAAATTCCATACCACTTATTATTTAAGAAAACAGTTTTAGAAAAAAAAACAACAGAGTTTGAGGTGCTACATCAGAGTAATGCGTAACGTAGAGCATGCACTAACGTTTGGACAATGAGTAATTGATATAAAAATGCCTTGACATATGATGATGTCTGACATATGCTGGTTAAATTAAATATTTCCCGAAGGAATATTCATATGATACAATAGTACATGACTTGTATAATTACATCTCTTGAATAATAACTATACATCCTTAAACCAAGCCTTAACTAGACTTGTGGCTTGGAACCCAATACAGTTAATCAAACCCATTTGGCCAGGCCGGGTAAAGTCTAGTGGAAGTCTCACCGTCTTTCACGGCGACTTATGGCTGAACCACATAGACCGACCCTTTCTTGGTTTAAGCACCAAATATGGTTTGATACACTCTATTGAATTCATGCCAGAAACTAGACCCTCTTGTCCTTCTTCTGACATCTGTCTTGTCTGGTGCCTCTTCACGGCTCCGTCCATCCATACCTCTTCACGGCTCCATCTATCGGTGCCTCCTCAGTTCCAGGTTCCTTTCCTGAACTTTTAGTCAAGGCTGAAATTCAACCTATTATCTTTCAGAGGTGTAAACTCTCTCTGTATATATTATTATTCATATGAGGGAAAAGCTACATTATATATAGGCTCACAAAGGAGCACACACGGTGAGAAGAAAAGGGAAGGAATGAGAAATACAATCAATGACAATAAAACACCTAATGATCTATGTCCTAAAATAGAATCACAGAAATCGGAAATGAATCAGATCCTATAATCAAGGCAAGGATCAAGGGATCCTAATAATGTAGAAGGATTTCCTAATTCTAACACTCCCCCTCAAGCTGGAGAGTATATGTCGATCAATCCCAGCTTGCCACGAAATCCTTCAAACTTCATTCGACCGAGTGGTTTAGTTAGGACATCTGCAATTTGGTCTGCAGAACTTATGTGAGATAGTGTCATAATGCCTGCTTCAATCTTCTCTTTAATAAAGTGTCTGTCTATCTCAACATGTTTGGTTCTATCATGATATCTTGGGTTCTTGACCATTTCAATGCGGCCTTGTTATCACACCCGAGTTGCATTGGTCCCTCATGTTGAATTCCCAACTCGTCGATGTCGATAATCCAGATTCCTTCACATACTCCTTTGTTGACGGCTCTTAGTTACGCTTCAAAGACGATTGGTGACACCACTGCTGTTTCTTGCTTCTCCAGTAACTAGGTTTCCCCACACGTATGTACAGTACCCCGAGATTGACCTCCTGGTCTCTCTATCTCTTGCATGATCTGCATCAGTGTAGATTTCTATGTTCCTGGTAGTACCTTTCTTAAAGAATATTCCCCTTCCAGGATTAAGCTTTAGGTAGCTCAAAATTCTGTGGATGGCCGCCATGTGTTCTTCTTGGGGCTGATGCATAAACTGACTTACTATTCCAACTGCATAGCTGATGTCAGGACGTGTGTGGGTTAAGTATATCAATTTTCCCACAAGTCTTCTTTATCTCTCTGCATTGGCTGAAATACCTTGTGGTTTGATCTCTAAGTGGCATCCCTCTTCCATTGGTGTTCCTTCTGGTTGAGTGCCTAACATTCCTGTCTCATGTAACAAGTCTAATGTATACTTGCGTTAAGAGACATTGATGCCCTTCTTGGTTCTTGCTACTTCCATGCCTAAGAAATACCTCATTTGTCCAAGGTCTTTTACCTGGAATTCAGTTGACAAGTCCTGTTTTAGTTCAGCCATGGATTCTTCATCATCCCCTGTAATGATTATGTCATCAACATAGACGATCAATATGGTGACTTTGCCGTTAACACGTTTGGTAAACAATGTGTCATCAGCTTGTCCCTGAGTATATCCAAGCCCTTTCACTGCTTTGGTGAATCTACCGAACCATGCCCTAGGAGACTGTTTCAGGTTGTATAATGACTTCCTTAGCTTACACACAGAGTTATTAGGAGCTAAAACTCCATCTGGAATTTCCATGTATACTTCTTCCTCTAGATTGCCATTTAGGAATGCATTTTTCACGTCCAGTTGGTATAGAGACCAATCCAAGTTCGCTGCAAGTGATAACAATACTTGAATGGTATTGAACTTGACCACTGGAGCAAATGTCTCTTGGTAGTCGATCTCGTATGTCTGAGTATATCCTTTTGCAACAAGTCTCGCCTTGTATTTGTTGATGCTGCCATCGGGATTGAATTTTGGAGTGAAGATCCACCTGCATCCCACTGGTTTCTTTCCTTTAGGAAGAGTCGTGATCTCCCATGTTCTATTTTCCTTGAGTGCCCTCAATTCCTCTTCTGCAACTTGCTTCCAATTTGGATCAGCCATAGCTTGTTGAAATGTATTTGGAATGATTATCTGTCGTTCCTTTGAATGGGAGAGATAGTTCTACCAGTGTCAATCTCAGTTTCTATCTCTTTTCGTGATCCCGCATCCATCCCTGAATTGATCTCAACATGTGTTTCCAGTTCATTGAGTTCAGGTTGAGGTGGAATGTATGTGTTAGGCTGGTTTGTGGGAGCAAGTGAGTCAAGAGAGGATATAAGGTTAGGTGATTCAAATGATGTGTCAGGTGAGTTTGTGGTGTTGGAATTAGATGTTTCCAAGAATAGCCATTCAATATCAGAATACTCCCCCTGAATGGGTAATTTAGGATAATAAGCTTCGTCTTCTGAGAAAACGGTGTCCCGGGAGACAATGAGTTTCTTGGAAGATGGACAATAGCATTTGTACCCTTTCGAGTAGAGGAGTAGCCAAGGAAAATGCACTTGTCAGAGCGAGCGCCAAATTTGTTGCCCTCCTTTTTGTGAACAAAAACAACACAACCAAACACCTTGGAAGGTAATGAATTGATGAGGGGACAATTTGGAAAGAATTTCAGGAGATATTGAAGTGGGGTGTCGTATTTGAGAACTTTAGAAGGCATGCGGTTAATGAGATAAGCCGCGGTGAGGATGGCATCACCCCAGAATATGGTGGGAACATTTCTTTCCATTAGCAAGGCACGGGTTACTTCCAACAGGTGACGGTTTTTTCGTTCGGCTACCCCATTTTGTTGAGGGGTGTAAGGACAAGACGTTTGGTGATGAATTCCTTGACGATCAAGAAATTCTTTAAAGGCTGTGCTCATGTATTCTTTGGCATTATCACTTCGAAGCACCTTAATGGATGTGTTGAATTGAGTTCGCACAAAGGTATAGAAGTTTTGAAAAACTCTGGCGACATCGGATTTGTCTTTCATTAAATAAACCCATGTGGTGCGAGTGTGATCATCGATAAAAGTGACAAACCACCTGGTATGAGTGAGAGTAGCTATTCGAGCAGGGCCCCAAATATCACTGTGAATTAATGTGAATGGGGAGGTGGGAGTATAGGGTTGTTTGGGATATGAGGATCGTGTCTGTTTTGAAAATTGGCAAGTTTCACAATGAAAAGGAACAAAATTTTTATTGAATAAGTTTGGAAACACATGTTTCATATAATCAAAACTAGGGTGGCCTGATCTACAGTGCCACAACAGTATATCATTATTCTGTGAATTCGAGCTAACCAAAGCTCGTCTTGCCTTCCACGTTTCTTTATTCTTTGAGGTTGACCCTTCAAGGTAGAACAATCCATCCCATTCTCTAGAAGTCCCAATCGTCCTCCTCGTTCTTAAATCCTGAAACACACATAAACCATCATCAAAGATCACTCGACATATTTTACCTCTAGTCAACTTGCTTACAGAGATCAGATTACAGGTAAGTTCCGGTACAAACAAAACATTATGTATTGCCAAGTGGTCAAATAATGTAACAGTACCAATACCCTCAACTTGTGTGAATACACCATTAGCTACTTTTACTTTGAGGTGTTCATGACAGAGTTTAAGGTTATGGAATAGAGTTTTGTTACTGGTCATGTGATCCGTAGCTCCTGAGTCAACAATCCAGGTATCGTCATTGGTCATCACAGCGTTGAGGGCAATAATAGAATTACACGATTGTACAAGATTCACGCCGGGAACGAGTTAGACTTATTCATTGTTCGAGCATTCTACGGAATATCTGTAATTCCTCTTGACTAAGGTGATTGTCACTCTCCACCTTTGGTCCAGCTGTGGTCAGGTGACTTTGGAAGTTTGATTTCCCCCCGGGGGGTTTTCCATGGAGTTTCCAGCATTCTTCCTTAGTATGACCCTTTTTCTTACAATAGTTACACCATTTATTGGTTTTGTAGGCTCTAGATGGTCCCTGAACTGCAAGAGCTGAGCTTTCAGTGTTGCTTGGTCCTTTCTGGTTCAAGAGTTTCCTACTTTCCTCGAATTGCACAAAGTTAACCACGTCAAAGAGTTGTGGGAGTGGCTTTAGCCCCATGATTCTGCCCCTTACCTCCTCGAAAACATCATTTAGGCCTAAGAGGAAGTCGTGTGTCCTTCCTTCTTCCACAATTCATTTGTGCAATTGTACATCTTTGAGAGTTTCCCAAGGGTGGATCTCAAACAAGTCTTGTTGTTGCCACAATTTCAACAATGCATTATAATATTCAGTTACTGACTGATTACCTTGTCGTAGATCCCGGAGTTGTCTCTTTAGGTGAATCAGGGCAGTAGTGTTTTCAAGAGAGGAGTAGGTCCTCCTAGCGGCATCCCATATTTCTTTTGCCGTGTGTGCAAGCAGGCTAATAGCCATAATGTGATGGTCTGTAAATTCTGAAGCCATCTCTGAGGTTTTGTTTGGTACTGGGTTGCTGGATATAGAAGAAGAGGATGAGGAAATTTGAGTTTGGGAATTAGTTCCGGACATAAAAGCAATTGGTAGTGTTCCGGTTGGAATTTCAGGAATGGATCCAAATAGAGGAGGGAACTGTGAGGAGTCCATGGTTCTGGAAGAAGGATGGTCGCCGGAGACACTGTTCACGGCCGCGCGTGGTGGTCACGCGCCGGGACAGTGGTGGCGCGTGGTGGTCACGCGCCGGTCAGATGGTCGGCGTTCTTCTGGGTTTCGCCGATCGGAGGCTTGCGACTCCGTCTGTGGTGGCGGTGTGATGACACGCGCCTCCCTCTGGTCAGATCGGGGTTGCTTGTTCTTCCCTGTCTTCTTTCTCTCTCTCTCGTGTTTTGCCCTCTCTCTCTCTCTCTCTGAGATCGTGGCTTTTGTTCAGGCTATGGTGGTTGACGGTATGGGAGTGAGAACGTCACTGGAAATGTTCTCTTTGGTACAATCACAATGACCGGAAGTCATTGTGACTGTGATAGCGTTTCTGGTCCACCGTAGAAGCCTTTGAACAGAGGCACACTAACTTGCTTTGATACCATATTATCTTTCAGAGGTGTAAACTCTCTCTGTATATATTATTATTCATATGAGGGAAAAGCTACAATATATATAGGCTCACAAAGGAGCACACACGGTGAGAAGAAAAGGGAAGGAATGAGAAATACAATCAATGACAATAAAACACCTAATGATCTATTTCCTAAAATAGAATCACAGAATCAGGAAATGAATCAGATCCTATAATCAAGGCAAGGATCAAGGGATCCTAATAATGTAGAAAGATTTCCTAATTCTAACACAACCAAAATTGAACCCCAGGTAACAGTTAACCTCTATAGCAGATATAACAATATATGACAGATATTCATTACATATCAGCATTAATCATACATAGCACACAACAGATGTAAGATTACAACAATACATAAGCACACAGCAGATGTAATGTTAACAACACAACAGTACACAGCACACAGCACATGTAGTGTTATCCATGTTTGCACTAACCAATGCCACGACAGCTCCTCGTGTCCTCAGCGCTAGGAAAACAACACTACGGCGTTATCAAGACTATAACCCGCATACAACTGAATGTATATAAACTGTGACCTAAGACCAAGTCTTAGCTACTCTATGAATCATCTATCACATATAAGCATATAAGATATAGATGATTAAAGTTACCAGTACGCGTACGTACCTTTAACCGTGTAATTACCAAGACGCCCGTCCTTTGAATCCAACTCAATCCGGACTTCCCGGATATCTTATACATTATCGTCGGATTATTTCATTTTCCATAACTTATATGATATTACACTTAATATCATATCACTTAGAATAATATCAAAAAGGATATTTTCACCTTTTTAGACATTTCTAACCTTGGTGGATTTATTATCCCACTTTTACCCTTATTTTCCGTAAAAACGAAATACTGGATTTTCTGGGCAGATTTTTCAACAACTTTGAAAAATCATAATTAATTCTAAAAAAATCCTTTTTGAGTGCTTCAAAATTCCTCATGACCCTTGATATGTATATTTTCAAGGAAAAATATTCCCAGAAGCCAGAAATTCACGGATCATTCCCAGTTTAATATTTTCTCAACGCTGCCCAGTTTATAACTTCATAAATAAGGCTTAACTTCAAAAATATGTTACTACTTGTGTAGAACTCAAAATGTTTCATATTTTATATATTTGGAAATACCTACATGTATAATTTATTCATGAAACATTTCATGATTTAATGACTTCATTTAAAACATAAAATAATAGCATCTTTTTCGTTGGCTGCACAAAGCTTTAAAACCGAAAATCCTACAATTTTCACAACCTTAATATATTGCTTTCAAAAATTATTCCCCCACATGTTTTTCATAAATTTTAAATTCCTTGAACTTAAAAACATGCAAAGGAATTTTCTCCACAATTTTCTAGATCAAACTACTATTTTATCAAGAACTAAAAGCTTTAAACTCAAGAACCTTACCTTAATTGAACTCCTTCCTCCTTCTCTTACTTCCATTTTCAGCTCCCTCTCTTCTTTACAATCAGATGTTTGATTGTGTTTTGATGTGAAGAATGAAGAGGAGAGCTTCCCTATTTATAGGAAAAATCCAAGTCCTTACTTCCCTTACAAGTTGTCTCTACTTCCTCAACAAGTTGTCTCCCTTCTTCAACAAGTTTTCTCCCTTCTTCAAGGCTTCTCCTACTTCTTTGACAAGTTGATGATGTCATTGATGACTTTTAGGGCTGATTTGTTAAGCTTAATTAATTTCCTAATCAAGTGTTTAAATGCCCACTAATTACATGTGCCATTGCATAATTGTTGTGTTAGCTTAACCATTGTAATTAGTGCTTATTTGACAAATATGATTTCATTCTCTTTGGCTTAATTATCTTCAAATATAATTAGCCCTCTTTTTATGCTTTTATTTTGTCTCTAATTAATTAGAAGAATTATGCAATTCATCTTAATTAATTGCAAGCTAATTTGTCCATTATGTGCTAATTGACACTTAATTCGATTAAGTGTTTTATAATTCTTTCATGGCTCACTTACACTTAAAATAGCCATTATTTAATGTGTTAATTATGTCACATTTTATTGTCCTAAATATGTAGTCTCAAATCCAACCATTGGTTAATTAATTTCAAAGTGAAATTTGGATAAAATTATAATCAATAGATTATAATCATTTGAGACACATATTCACCTTTGTATTTTGGTAACTATTCATCAAAATACAATGTTTATAAGGATTATGAAAAACAGGGTATTACAGTTAGGCCTCTATTTATAGGAAAAATTCTAAGCTTATGTAGTCCCTATTACATGTGATCCATTTGCTCTACTTTAACCCCAACCACTACATCAAAAATGCAATTTATTAAGCTCCATCCTCTCCCTCCATCTTGGTTGTCGACATGCCTCTCTCCCTAGCCCTTAGATTGATTTTTCATGTGGCAAAAATCCAATGGTTTAAGTCTCTAATTGGTTACTTTAATTATCTAAGGATTTAGGCTAATTAAAAGATTAATTTAGGACCTTAGGATTGGATTACATGTGTCAAAAACTCATCCATTCTTCCTTCATGTGCTAGTTTCCATATTTGACTTTTCAAAGCTGATTAATAAAGTTTAATAAACATCTTAATCAAGTGCTTATATGTCTTTTAATTAAACTTGTCATTGGTTAATTTAATTACATGAAGATTTAGGCTTAACACTTTAGATAATATCCTAAAAACACTTGGCCCTCATTGCTCCAACATGAGTAGGCGAAAATGTGGACCTTTGGAGCTGTTTCATTAAGCTTTAATTAATCCCCTAATCAAGAGCTTAAATATCCTTTGATTTTAAAGTGTCATTGCCTAATTGGTTTGCTACTTAATCAAGGTAATTAGTGATTTATTAGACAAGATTTATGCACTTAAATCTTTATTTATTTCCAGTGTCTTTTTATCAAGTTAAAAACATTTGCAAATAATCTTAATTAGTGCAACTTAATTGCCAATAGATATTTGCTAATTATTTGCCAAATTGCTATGTTTATGAGAATATGTAAAATTAAGGTATTACACTTTATTTTTTTACAATTTCACTAAAAAATAGGCCTTTTTTACCAATAATTTATTTTTGAGGCAATTTAATTTTAAATAATTTCTGTAAGCCTCAAAATATCTCAAGCCTCAGAAATATCTCTTTTAACTTATTAAACGGGTACTCATAAAAAACTGGATGTTACCCTCAGTCGGTAGACTCTTCAATCAATGGGCCTTTTTTTCGAGCAAAAAAAAAGGGCCTTTTTAATAAAACACTAGGAAAATACATTTAACTCTATTCAACATCGCCCTTCCACTAACCTAGTTTATTCATAGGAGCTACCACTGTTAGGAGGGTCGTCCTTGCCACTGCCGAACCCGAATCTGGATTAGTCAGAACCGAAGGTCCTGATGAACCGAGTGGGATACCAAAAAATAATACTCTAACATTCTGCATGTTTTACAATATAACATTTTTATTTAATTTTTTAATTTTTTTTTCTAATATCTCTAACTAATTATAGAGCCTTTTAAATAATCAATCAAACTCCCTTAATGACAATT
This sequence comes from Acacia pycnantha, assembly GCA_025563575.1. Lineage (NCBI taxonomy): Eukaryota > Viridiplantae > Streptophyta > Magnoliopsida > Fabales > Fabaceae > Acacia > Acacia pycnantha. Next base: position 962,010 of record JAMWYP010000196.1, on the reverse strand, counting down.
TTTATAAAAGGTAATTTTAATTTCTTTTTTTGAAAATTAAATAAGTAATAAAAAGTTGGCAAAAGTTTAGGTGCTCCCCCTCTCAGTCAAGTCGTCGTCGCTTAGTGTGGAAATTTTGGCCCCTTCCTTTTTTGACCCATTCAAATATTCAATAGCTCTTCGTTCCTCTTTCTTCACAATTTACGGGGGAAAAAATCAACAGCTAATTAATTTTTTAATCTTATACTAGTATATATTGCTATCACTTAAATTTTAATTAGTGCCATATGATCTTTTGCATGGACCAATATCCTCAAGCACTCCGCATTTTTATAATTCTAAAAACATGATCATTTCATACAATTTTAAATTAAAAAATCATCATGCATCTAATTTTGAATGCAAAATTAGCAAGGCTTTCATTGTTTTTCTTAATATGGTTACCTGAATGGGTCTTATTCAAATATTTCCAGACCCTATTAGGATTAGAAAACTACTTAAATAATTTACTCCAACCGGCCCACAATGACTCCATATACTTCAATTATAGTCTACTCCCTCTTGTCCTCAATATATGACATATTTACCTATGATTAATTTAAGAAAGCTAGTTAAGTTAGTTAAAATAACATACATTTTTTAAAACACCCTAATCATCTTCCTAAATTCCATCATTCTCTCTCCTCTTAGATTATTGTTGAGGGAACATCAATATGAATAAATTAAGAAAAAATTGACAACCAAGATCAACTCCCCAAATATATCTTATATTAAGGAGCGGAGGCAGTATCATTTAAGTTACCTCATTTTCCAACTAAAGAATCAGTTAATTGGAAACTTTCACTTTTCTTTATGTTAAATTCTGATGATTTTGTAGATAGATTTGACACCCGGTATGACTTGGGTTAGTCTCATATCTATGGGTGGTTCAATATATTTCTTCATTGCTCAGTGGGTATTACATGTCAATATACCTTAACCAAGATGTCTCTGTCCTACTAGTATTAGTGTGGAAGGTTAAGTGGGAAAGAGTAGGAATGGCTGATCCAAGCCCCAAAGACGGTGTTTAAGACCTTTTCAAAATTTGGTTATGCTTAATTGATCGGGGGTACCTGTATGTGGAAGGAAGGTAAAATATTTTATTGGCCAACTGTCTAAGGAAAGTGCAATAGATAGACAGCTCAGAATCATCAATTTGGGCCTGTGGGCCTGTTCAGTAGGACTGTATGCACTGTTCATCATTGGGTAAACATATGCTTGTTCAGTGTGATGATTAACACTGCTCATTTTCGGGTTAGATATGTGCATGTTCAGTGTGTATGGTATTATTGTTCATCATCGGGCTGGAGTTATGTTTCCTTTTGCTGTTATCTATTTGATTGTACTTTCTCTAACAGTATGATGAATGTTGTTCTCCTTAAGTACATTCTTGTCCCAAAGAATTTGGTTAGGAACCATTTTTGCAAATGTGTTCATAGAAACAGATTTGGTAGCCGGGTGGATTGCTAAAGCTTCATCTTTAGGTTGGGTATTTTGACCTTTGTCCTAGTTGCAAGCCTATTTGTTATATGGTGTGAAAGATGTACGAGCTCTCTTCTTATGTTCTTGTTGTATTAAATAACTTTTAAATACTTGTTTCTTTACCATTTTAGCTAGTTTATGGCGTTTACTTTCTCATTCTATTGGTGTTGGTTGTTTTAATTCTACCCATGAGACTTTGTAACTTAGTTTGTTGGAGGGAGGGAGGAAGCGAGCGAGATATGGGTGCTTCTTTGTAATAGAAGACTGGAAATTTTCTTCGTGTACACACTGAAGCTTCCTAGAAACTCTCCCTTATGAAATTGCGTGTTTCAGGTAAGAAAATTAAATATAGATAGGTCTCAAAATTTTCATATTTACAAATTAAACTTGCATATGATGTATAATTCGAATTTCGTCATTCACAGAAGATATTTCCAAAAAAGTTTAAATTCTCTATGACCTATTAGTTTTTAGCTTTCTTGTCTGGGCTTATATTTTCTTCGTCCACTATCTATATATATATATATTATAACGATTAACAAGTGTTGTATATACACACCCGCTTTACTTGTTTAATAAGAAGTGATAGCACCAAACATATATCAATTTAAATCCCAGAATAGTATTCCTCGATGTTTGCTCAATCTTTTGTAGGCCACCAAATAATTTTAATAATTATATATCCTTTATTTCGTTACAATTTCACTCAAAAATAGGCTTTTCGACCAATCCTTTATTTTTTGAGGCAATTTAATTTTAAAAAAATTCTGTAAGCCTTAAAATATCTTAAGCCTCAGAAATATCTCTTCTAACTTATTAAACGGGTACTCATAGAAAGCTGGATGTTACCCTCATCAGCAGGTAGACTTTTCAATCAATGTGTCGTTTAAATAATTAGTTTATACATAATACTCTAACATTATTCTGCATGTTTTACAATAAAGCATGTTTTCTTAAATTATTAATTTTTTGTAATATCTCTAACTAATTATACAGCCTTTTAAATAATTAACCAAACTCCCTTAATTAACAATTTTTTATAAATGATAATTTTAAAATCTTTTAAAAAATTAAATAACTAATAAAAAGTTGGCAAAAGTTTAGGTGCTCCCACTCAGTCAAGTCGTCGTCCTTTAGCGTGGAAATTTTGGCCCCTTCGTTATTTGCCACATTCAATAGCTCTTTGTTCCTCTTTCGTGACAATTTGCATAATGATTTTTTTCAATAGCCAATTAATTTATTAACCTTATATATTGCTATCACTTCAATTTGAATTAGTCCCATCTGATCTTTCGCATGGCCCATTATCCACATGATCTTTTCATACAATTTTGAATGACGTTAAATTATAAAATCATCATGCATTTAATTTCGAACAGAAAATTGCAATAATGTTACATGGTGAACTCTGGTTTACGGCATTTTCTGCCGTTTTGCTTCTATAATTTGTCAGTGCTCTATCACTTGAAATCATGATCTTCAGTTTATTTACATGCTTTTATATTATTGGTTTGAAATTTTGTTTATAACTTTTAGAGAAAAAGAAAATGACATATAATGAAGCATTAATTTATATAATATTTACCTCTTCACTAATAATCTTTTTCTGTATTTGTTGGCATCTTCGGCACCGAATTATATCATATTTTTAAAGCATATAATCCATTAGTAAATGAATGAATATTCCCAAACCTGGACCTTCTAAAGGAGTCGCGCCCTTTGATTAAAAAAAACAAAAAGGAGTGGCACCAAAAGTCAAAGTCTGCAATTACCGACTTTACTAAAAAAATATTTCAGTGATAAAGCGTAACTTCACTAGAGTCTTAGGGCTTGTTTGGTTTGAGGTTGCTAGAGGGAGGAAGGGGAGAGAAATTTTTTTTCCCTTCCTCTTTATTAAATTGCCCATAAAATTTTTTAAATATTTTAAATATATACTCTCAATAAAAAAAATATTCTTTTCATTAATGAGAATTTTGTCAATATCCTCCTTTCTACTCTCTCCCCTCCCCTCAAACCAAATAAACCCTAAGAGATTAATAAATACTATTTGAAAGGACCCATTGCCACTCTCTCTCTCTCCTTGTTCAGATTGCTTTCATATGTTTATTTTAAATTATAGAAAGCAATCTAAACAAGGGGAGAAAGAGAGTGACACCTGGTCCTTTCAAAATGCATGCTAATGTCTAGTGAAGTTACGCTTTATCACATAATTTTTTATTATTATTAATAAAGTTGTTTCTTTCAGTAATTGTTGACTCGACTTGGCTCCCTTCTTAGGTAAAACGTTATTTGTTTTTGGGATAAGGTGCGATTTGGCCAATAAACTATTGATTTAGGAGCATCCAACACAATTAACTATTAAGTGGACCAAAAATACCAACAAACTTTTAAAAATAAGCGTCCAGCACAACGACGTTAGAAAAAAAGTTAACGTCCGTTATCTAAGGTGCAGATTGACCAACGAACTTTTACTTCAGGAGAGCCCAGCACAAAAAAAGTTTTACTCAGAAGCGCCAAGCACAAAATTCTAAATTTTACTAAATTAAATAATTTTTTTCTCAAGTGTCATTATTCGAAACTACTTATATAGATATCTATGGACAAAAATTACTCATTCTTCAATTTTTTCAAAATTATAATTTGCTAAAGTAAACAAAAGTTTTAATTAAAAATATAATTATATGATTTAAATAAAAATCAAGGTGTTTTATAGTTCATTATATATGTTAAACAAAAAAAATATGATTTATTTTTATTTTAGAAGAAATTTATGTGAGTTAAATAGATGAGGTGTGTGGTGGAGTTGTGGCTTTGATACCAACCGGGAGGGTGGATGTATCAGGATCCAAATGACTGTGTAGTATCACTAATGGAGAACTAGAAGATCTCAGACACAGACACCAACAAAGTCATTGGGACCTTGATCTATCCTATCTATCAATTGGGATAACCCCAGAGAGTCTGATAAACTGAAAATTATGATACTGAAACCGTGTCTGTAGAGGAGATCCTATAATGAGGAGAGAATCCAGTGGACAGTCCGAGCCTATTGAGCCTCCATGCTCCTGCTCAAGGACACTTTAGGATTCAGGCCTCATCCCAAGGCATACAATACTGACAGATTCAGTATCCTGATTTTCAATACTCTCTCATAGTAGATCGTGGTCCTTGATTCTGTTCTGGTGCACAGGATCCTCTAAAAGAGGCAAGTGCAGAGCATACTTGGAACCTAAGGAGTAGATAATACTACCATACTAGAATATTGGCTTTTAGAAGCAAGAGGGAGAACTTAGAAGGATTCCATAGAAACACTCTAGTATTGAAATGAGTTTAACTTTTATTTTTATAAAAAGAGCTTAATGGATATCAATATTGATACTTAATAATATAAATCCGGCCTACGAAAGTCCCATATCCATATAAGTAATAGATCATTTAATTAACAACTATAAAGTTGCCGGATTTGTATTATTAAGTATCGACGTTGATATCCATTAAGCTCTTTTTATAAAAGTAAAAAAGTAAACTCATTTCATTTCTTTCAGGATATAATAGATTTTTTAGATTTTTAAAATTTTATTAACATTAAATGAATTTTTTAACTCACATAAATTTCTTCTAAAATAAAAATAAATCATAACTTTTTTGTTTAACATATATAATAAATTATAAAACACATTGAGTTTTATTTAAATCATATAATTATATTTTTAATTAAAAATTCTGTTTATTTGAGCAAATTATAATTTTCACAAAATTGAAGAATGAGTAATTTTTATCCATAGATATCTATACAAACAGTTTTGAATAATGACAATTGAGAAAAAAAATTATTTAATTTAGTAAAATTTAGAATTTTGTGCTGGGCGCTCCTGAGTAAAACTTTTTTGTGTTGGGCACTATTGGAGTAAAAGTTTGTTGGAGGATCTGCACCTTAGATAACGGACGTTAGCCTTTTTCTAACGACATTGTGCTGAGCGCTCTTTTTTAAAAGTTTGTTGTGTTGGGCGCTCCTTTTTAAAAGTTTGTTAGTATTTTTAATCCACTTAATAATTAATTGTGTTGGACGCTCCTGAATCTATAGTTTATTGACCAAATCGCACCTTAACCCTTTGTTTTTCTTTTGAGTAACTTATATTGATGAATCCACCTTTCTCATATCATCTACAACTATTATTCGTCTCTTTTTTCTTTCTCTTTTATTTGTATCTTTTTTTTTTTTTTTAGTAAGTGCAAAGTCTAGGTTATAAAGTTGGTGAAATTACAATAATTAAATAATTAAATTTCTTTTTAATATTTTATAAAATTATTATTAAATACTAAATTATATAAAATTAAATCCAAGTTTAGGGTTTTTACTTTTCTAATTTATAAAATCAAGTCGAGTCATTGGTAAACTCGTGATCATTGTAAGTTCGGTTAAATTCACAAGTTTATATGCAGAGTTTTCCGTTTTTGTATTTTCAACTTACAAAACCGTGTTTACTCACCTTTAAACTCGTGTTAACTTTTTCAATTTGATCATATTCAGTGGATATAAATGAAAATTTTATAGAAATTTCTTTGTTAAATATAATTAATTATGAATGTTGATGGATTTAATTTTAATTATTTGGATTTAAAAATATTTTAATCAAATTGTTATTATTTTTTATATTATAATTATTTAATTATACATTATTAATATATATTTGACGGTAAAAGTAAAATCTTATAAGTTTACGATTCAAGTTCACGATACGAGTTTACCTTACTTTCATGAGTTTATTTAAACTCGTGAGTTTAACAACCTTAATTCAAACGGACGGAATAAAATCAAATTTTTTTTCTTCGTGGTCAATGAATTGATCAATTGAACAGTTGGTAAGAGAATGATGATATAATTTGAATTAAAAATAAAAGAACCATAACTACATCATAATTGACTGACTTCTGGGCTAAAAAAAAAATATCATAATTAATTGACTAATAAATGGATAGGCTGGGACATAGATCGAACCGTCCAGATTTAAATTTTTCTTATTTTCTATTTTTTTCAAAAAAAAAAAAATTTAATGGGTTAAGAATTTAAAATAAAGATAATCCTTAAGTAATATATTTTTTTTAAAAAAATTTATTTAAGAATCACCAAATTTTTTTTAAACAAATTAAATGTAGACCGTCCAGATCTCATCTAGATAGTCCAGATGGGAGATCTGCGCCCTCTGCCTATCCAAAGGATAGGCAGTGAAACGCGTTCCTATAAAGGCACTTTCTCGAAGATGCCATCCAAATTATTTATCCTTTTAAATTGTGATTCATTGAAGCTTGTTTTTTTTTTTATTATTATTATTCATTGAAGCGTGTTAATTTGGAAGGAATTACATGAGGGCAACATCAAATTTTGGTAACTATTAATTTGCAACTAGACCAGTGAGGGGCCAGAAAAGTTGTGAGAGTCTGAAGCTTGGCAATATGGGCTGTGGTTGTTTTTAGACGAATGCAAGAGTGAAAGAGAGAAGGCAACTGAAGAACAGAGTGGGCTTGTGGATTTTTTTTTTTTTTTTGACTTGCAAAAATGAGGACATAACATGAGCAAAACACATTGCTTTGCCGGTTGAAGTTGAAGTTGACAGAGGAATTTGCTAGGGAGAAGCAAGTTTTTGGTTGAAGTTTGTGAAGGAAGAAAACAAATGTTGGCAATTTATATTGTTGTTGTTATCCTGAGCAGAAAAAGCTTTATTGTATTGTAAGAACTTATAAGCAAAAAAATATAAATGGTTTCCCAAAACTGCTAACATGCTACAAATGACAAGTGAGTTTATAGGCATTCCTCAATAAATAATCAAACTAAGCTTGGAAGGCATTCATATTGATCACATTTTACAACTCGCGGGAAAGGATTGTAATTTGGCCCTGTGGTACATGGAACTTGTCTGCAGGAGATGAAATGGGAAAAAAAGGAATAAAACCAAAAAATATATGAGAGAACAATAAACATATGTAACAGAGATATTTGTTGAAGTATTTTGGCACACTCATTTTCATTTAATAAAATACTAAAAAGAAATTTCTTCCCCATATTCTTAATATTTTATGCCCTATAGTTTAGAAGTAAATTCTGATCTTAAATGTAATAATTTTTCCCTATTTTTTCTCTTACACAAGTATTTAAGAAAAACATATATGTTGTAACTGCAATTTATTTAATTTCTTTAATTTTCTCAAATTAAATAAATATGTGTTGCATTAAAAATGAGTACCAAATCATGATCAAGTAAACATATACATTTGATCTCTAACTTTTAGGGTATGTTTGGTTTGAGGGAAGGTGATGGGAGGAGGGAAGGGGAGAGAAAAAAAGGAGGGGAGAGGAAAATATGTGGGCCCCATTATACTCAATTTTTTAAAAAAATTTCCCTCCTCTCATTTTTTTTCTCTCCCTTCCCTCCCCTCCCCTTCCCTCAAACCAAACATACCCTTAAGTAAAATTTTAGTTTGGCCCCTTAAAATAAAATGAAATTAGTTATGTAAAATAAAGACATAAATGGGAAACCCTAGGCTCTAGGGGCTCCTTTGTTCAATCCCTTAGGCTATGCATGGTTGGGGGTAGAGGAGGGGAGGGTAGGGAAAATGGAGGGAAAAATTTAAAGGGGGAAAATTTTTGTGGGCCCCACTACAAATAACTTTTCCCTCCATTTTTCCTCCCCTCCCCCACCCCAAACCAAACAAAGCCTTGGTGATTAGGATTGGATTCTCTTTAGGTAGGACAGGGGGCATCATCATGACGATAGCTAGGGGCAGCCTTTGAAATGTTGTCCATTTATTCAAAGAGCCGTGTGGAAAAGTCAAGCCTAATTGAACCGTGTGGGACCATGTTATCCTTTTTTTTGCTCAAATGGAACTGCATATATTACCAAACCATGACAGTACAAATTACAACCAACAAAGCAAGGAGAAATAACCAACAGAGCTGAAAACTACTAAACTACAACAGGATAACTCCAAACCGGGAGAGAAACAGAACTCCCAGAAAAGAACAAAGTCTAACAAAATACATTACATCGTCTCGATTACAGAACTAGAAGAGGGGTCAACATCCACAATGCAATTAGCCACCCGAGCATCCAAGGTTAGAAGAGATGACGAAGAAGGTGTTGGCTCCTGAACCCACCCGATCGGGTACACCTCCTTAAAAGCATTCGCTGCAATTAAATCAGCAACTCTATTACCCCTTCGAGGAATAAAAGATAAGGAAAACCCAACCTTGTGAGATAAGAGACTAATAATATCATGAACTAAACTCCTACTCTGCCATTCACATAAATTAGAAGATTTAGCATCAATACAGGAACACAAAAGTAAGCAGTCAGTTTCAAAAATAGCTTTATCAAGACCTAAATCCATGGCTATCAATAAGGCCCTCCGCAGCGCTAGAGCCTCCGTTATAAAGGTTGAAATAGACTTCACCTTATCTACAAACCCCCACTGGAAGGAACCATAGTAGTTCCGACACACAATACCAATAGCACCTGAAACCCTATCAGATGAAAAGGCTCTATCGGTATTTATTTTAACCACACCAGGTTGAGGGGGGGACCAACGAGCACACTGTGAAGAGCCCCTTTCCATACTCCCTCTCGTAGCCCCAATACACTCCAAGCTGCCCCAAAAATCAATATTATGCCTTCGAGCAAATTCCACAACAGGAAGTGGATTAGGGGCAACCTGGTTAAAAACCCACTTGTTTCTCTGTTTCCATATCCACCATAACAACCAGCAAACAAGCGAAATATCATAAGGGTTGAGCACATTAGAACCTAAAATCTGTAGCCACCAAACATTAAAATGAGAAACAGTAGAAAAGTCAAGATGACCCCCTAGGCTACTACCAAACCATGCGCACCGAGTCCAAGAGCAGCGAAAGAAAAGATGTTCAATACTCTCTTCAGCTTCCTCACAGATAGGACAGGAATTCATAAGAGAGCGCTTCCTTTTGAACAAGGCAGCATTAGTGGCCAGAGGACTATTTATTATCCGCCACATGAACTGTTGAACCCGAGGAGTAACTTTAATCTTCCACACGGAACTCCAAAAAGAATTTGGCAAGACCATTGAAGAGCTAGCTCTGTTCACATCAATAAGAGCTGATTCTTTCTTCCTTTGGTATCCCAATTTCACCACATACTCCCCATTCTTTGCAAAAGTCCAAAGCAATTTATCCTCAAGCCCATTAGTTGGTATAGGAAGAGAACGGATAGCACATTTAATCTCCTCCGAGAGAAACTGAGAGATAGGGGAAAGATTCCAAAAGCCATCCACAATCAAATCACTGACTCTACCATCTGTCACAAAGGGATTATCACAACCTAAGGGTTTCACAGGGAAAGTGACTCCCGGCACCCAGTTATCCCCCCAAATTCGAATATCCCGACCTGAGCCCAAATCCCATCTCAAATCGGCTCTAAGAAATTCTCTCCCATCCACAATATTAGACCAACACCATGAGGCTTTAGATCCTTTCCCCACATCAAGAAATTCACTCTGGGGAAAGTAGACACTCTTCAAAACTTGAGCCCATAAGTCCGTAGGCCTCATCAGAAGACGCCAAGCCGTCTTAGCCAATAGTGCATCGTTCATGGCAATCAAATCCCTAAATCCCATACCACCATGAGTCTTCCTTCTTGTTAGAAAATTCCAAGACTTCCAATGAGTCTTAGCACCAAGAGCAGTCCCATCCCACCAAAAATTAGCAATTAGGCTGTGTATCTCTCTGCAAGTCTTAAGAGGGAATTTAAAGCAATTCATCGGATATATAGGAATAGCCTGAATCACTACTTTAATCATTACTTCACGACCCGAATAGGAGAGAAAAGAATTCCCCCAACCCTGAATCTTACTCATGACCCGCTCTCTAATATAGGCTAGAGCTTGATGCTTAGTTTTCCCCCAGATACTTGGAATGCCCAAATACTTACCAGGATCCCCAGATGTCGGGATATCAAGAATGTGGCCAACCGCTACCCTCACATCCTCCGGGGTATTAGCCGAGAAAAAGACACTTGATTTGTCTAAATTAATACTTTGACCAGAGGCAGCACAATACTGATTCAAGAGATAAGCCAACTGAATACAATTATTCCGAGAAGCATTCATATAATTAAAAGAGAGCATCATCCGCAAAGAAACTGTGGGTAAGAACCGAGCAACTCCGACTCAGCTTAATACCTGTTAAGATATTGCTCTCCTGATTCTTCCTAATCATACTCGATAGAACCTCTACTACTAGAATGAATAAATACGGAGAGAGCGGGTCCCCCTGACGCAAACCCCGAGTAGGGGAGAAAGTGCTAACCGGATCACCCGAAATACAAATATTCATTTGAACAGATCTTACATATTTCATAATTAGAGCAACCCAAGGAGCACAAAAACCAACCCTCAATAGAGTCGATTCCAAAAAATCCCATTCTACTCGGTCATACGCTTTACTCATATCAATCTTCAATGCAAATTCGTACTTCCCCCCGTCTTCTTCCTCTTCAAATAATGATACACCTCATGTGCTATAATAATATTATCCTGGATACATCTCCCCGGCACAAATGCACTTTGATTTTGAGAAATACAACCATCCAGTAAGGGCCTCATTCTATTAGCCAAAAGCTTAGAAATAATTTTATAAGAAAAATTACACAAGCCTATAGGGCGAAATTGAGAAACATATTTAGGCCTATCAACCTTAGGGATCAAGGTTAAATTAGTTGCATTAATCAAATCTAAATCAGAATTACCAGCAAAAAATTCCTCTACTAAAAGACAAACAGAATCACCTATTTTCGGCCAAGAAGAATGGTAGAAAGTACCTGAAAAACTGTCCGGACCAGGAGCTTTAGAGCTACCAAGACTAAAAGCAGCCGCTTTGATTTCCTCTCTAGTAAGAGGTAGCATGAGTTGATATATGCATTTCCTGTTGTAAATCGAAGTCCCAAGGGACTTTTTGATATTATTTGTATTAACAACAGGAAATGCATGTATTTACAACAAGAAATGTATATATTTACAACAAGATTTAAACACCTGGCCATTTACAACAGGAAATGTATGTATTTACAACAGAAAATGTATGTATTTACAAAAACATTTAAAATAGAAAGGTATGGAATTGATATAAGTTTGGTTGGATGAGTTAGGAGAAAAATGGGTGAGAACCATCCTAAGAATGGTAGATAGAAGATGCCCCATAGTTGCTTTGGAGCTAGGTTGGAGGATGAAACTTGAACTAAGTTGTAGTAGCAAGTAGTGACACCCCCACTACATTAGATCATTATCTTCATTTTCTAACTAGGGTAAATAAGTTATAAATGCAGAGGGGTGCTAGAGGTTTAATTTTTCCTTTTTGAGTATTGGTGAAATACTATCCTATACCGCTTACCTAGGACACCATTTTGGGTAAGTAGGATTCATAAAATTACTGTCTACAACCTAGCAACCAATTTCACTGAGCTGATAGCACTGTTACGATTGTGTGTTAACACAAGCAAGAATGAAGACTAGTAGTATGAAATGTATTTTTAGTAGTTTTTATTGGTAGTTGTGTGGTTGTACCTATTTAAAGACAGTACATGAACTATTTATGCTTAAATATTTTGAGCTAGTAGGACGTTGTAAAATGATTTACGGACATGGCTCTCTTTTATCTTGTGGCCAAAATCAATAATTTGCTATCAATTTGTGAAAATAATGTCCATTTATTTATTCTTCTGCTACTTTGTAGCTAAACCTTAAAAATGGCAAGAGGGAAAGGACCAGGAAGGCCTAGGCGAGAACAGGAGGCACAAATACCTAATCCTCAAGATAATAATCTGATACGAGAGATGATGGGATTGATCCGAGAGCAGGGGAACATGATACAAGGAATGCGAGCGGAAATAAATGAAATCAGGGCTCGACAAGACCGAACATCTGAGGAGCATGAGAATGAGACAGACAACAACAACAACAACAACAACAACAACAATAATAATCATGATGAACAGGAAGAGTCACAGACAAACCATCAAAATAACAGGGCAGCGGAGACATCAATCTATTGGGTTTCTAAATTTTGCAAACAGCAGCCGCCAGTTTTCCGTGGTAGATTTGATGCAGCGGAAGATTGGATTCTCCGTCTTGAGAAAATATTTCAGGTCTTAGAGTGCCCAGAAGAGAGGAAGGCCCAGTTGGCCATTTATAAGCTGGAGGGGGACGCTGATCGTTGGTGGCGCAACACGGAGACGACTTTACGTGCCCAGAATGTTCCTATCACTTGGGAACTGTTCCAGGAAAAGTTTAATGCACAGTATCATCCTCCTTCCATTCGTATCGCTAAGGAGTCGGAGTTTCTAAATATTAAGCAAGGAGATAACGAGTCTTTTGAAGACTACTATGCCAGGTTTACTCGTCTATCTCGCTACTCCACTTATCATAGAAACCCTAATGCTGAAAGTAGCTTAGCAGATGTCTTGGTTCGCGGCCTAAAATTTGAGATCAGAGAAAAGCTTATAGCTAGACAGTTCCATGTATTGAGCCAGGCAGTCGAAGAGTGCAGAACTGTTGAGCGAAACTTGAAGGAATTATATGCTTCTAGGAGACCTTTTCCCCGCAGTGACTCTAATCGCGGAAGCTCCTCTTAGAAAAGGAAAGGGCTATGGAACAAAAACCGCGGAAACAATAAGAAGCCCTTTCACCCTGGACAGCAGAACTACAGGAGGCCAGTAGAGCCTCAGAATTGTAACAAATGTGGCAAATCTCATCCAGGTGTCAGTTGCAGCGGGCAAGTAGTCTGTTATACATGCCATAAGCCTGGGCATTATAGCTGCGACTGTCCTCAGCAAGCTACTGAGAAGAGGCCTCAGAACCAGGGTCGTGTATTCGCCATGACACGAGATGATGCACGCAAATCACCAGAATTAGTCCAAGGTACCATCTCTCTCCATGGTTGTTTGTTGCATGCATTATTTGATTCTGGTGCTAGTCATTCATTTATTGCATACGATTGTGTTAAACGTATGAATTTGAGTGTTTATAAATTACCCTATGATTTGATTGTGTCTACCCCACTCGGAGTCAAATCTGAGACTGCTGATGTATGTTTAAATTGTGTTGTGGTTGTTGATGGACATGAGTCAACTGTGGACTTGATCTGTTTGCCGTTGCGTGATATCGATGTAATTTTGGGTTTAAATTGGCTGATGGCCAATAACATTGTACTGGATTTCGGCAATAGAAAGATTATATGTCCTTATCAACAACAGAGTCTCAATGCCAAAGCAAGTCTTGGCTTCCTTTCAGCTACTGAGGCAGAACAGTGCATTAAACAAGGATGCCAAGGGTATGTGGTGTTCTTTTCTGTACAGACAGAATCGGAACCTTCTCTGGATGACATACCAGTGGTAAACGAATTTCCTGATGTGTTCCCTGATGACCTCAGTGGTTTGCCACCAGAGAGAGAGGTGGAATTTGCAATTGAGGTCGTGCCTGGTACTAGACCGATTTCCAAAGCACCTTATCGGATGGCACCAAATGAGATGGCTGAATTAAAAAAGCAGATTGAAGAATTACTGGAAAAGGGGTTTATTCGCCCCAGTGTTTCACCTTGGGGAGCCCCAGTTCTCTTTGTCAAAAAGAAGGATGGAAGTCTAAGACTCTGCATCGATTATCGAGAGCTTAATAAGGTAACAGTGAAGAACAAATATCCCTTACCCAGGATTGACGATTTGCTAGATCAACTATCTGGTTCCTGTATATTCTCGAAAATTGACTTACGTTCAGGGTACCATCAACTACGTGTTAGGGCTGAGGATATTCCGAAGACAGCCTTCAGAACCAGATATGGACACTATGAGTTTCTTGTGATGCCGTTTGGCTTAACCAATGCTCCTGCAATCTTCATGGATTATATGAACAGAATTTTTTGGCCGTATCTGGATCAATTTGTAGTTGTGTTCATTGACGATATATTGATCTATTCAAAGAACCGAGAAGAACACGAATGACATCTGCGACGTGTTTTAAGCATTCTGAGAGAGAAGCGACTCTACGCTAAACTTAGTAAATGTGAATTCTGGTTATCAGAGGTTAAATTTCTGGGTCATGTGGTTTCCAAAAATGGTGTTTCAGTGGACCCCAGTAAGGTGGAAGCAGTATTAAGCTGGAAAAGACCAGAGACTGTCACTGAGATTCGCAGTTTCCTGGGTCTAGCTGGGTACTATCGTCGGTTCATACATAATTTTTCTCGGATTGCGTCGCCATTGACGAAGCTCCTTAGGAAGAACCAGTCTTTTGTGTGGGACGATCAGTGTGAGGAGAGTTTTCAGATACTGAAGGAGAGGTTGACGACAGCGCCTGTGTTGATTATCCCAGATCCGAGTCAGACCTATGTGGTCTTCAGTGATGCTAGCTTGCAGGGATTGGGATGTGTCCTGATGCAGCAGGGCAGAGTTGTGGCGTATGCCTCTCGTCAGTTGAAGCCTCACGAGTTGAATTATCCTATACATGATCTGGAGCTTGCAGCGATTGTCTTTGCTTTGAAAATGTGGCGACACTATCTGTATGGTGCCACAGTTGAGCTATACTGTGACCACAAGAGCCTCAAATATCTATTTGATCAGAAAGAACTTAATATGAGGCAACGTAGATGGATGGAGTTATCGAAGGATTATAACCTGGAGATAAAATACCATCCGGGTAAAGCTAATGTTGTCGCAGATGCGTTAAGCCGGAAGACAGTACAGGTAGCATATATGATGATCAAAGAGCAGAAGCTATTAGAAGACTTCAGAGATCTGAGTGTGTCAGGCCAAACCCTTGTGAATAAAGATGCAGTTCATAGGGTCTATATGGCTAACCTCCTTGTCAGCCAAGAAGAGAATAATCTATGCACAGAAATAGAAGAAGCTCAGATGCAGGATGATCTAGCGGCATCCATTCGAGAGAAGATTACGCGTGGCGAAGAAACAGAATATGATATCTCAAATGGCTTGATCCGGTTCAAGAAACGAATTTATGTGCCATCTAGAGATGATCTGAGACAGAAGATTCTAGACGAGGCTCACAAGAGCAGGTATACTATTCATCCAGGCGCAGTTAAGATGTATCGGAATTTGAAATCGCAGTTTTGGTGGCCTGGAATGAAGAAAGAAATATCTGAGTATGTGGCTAGATGTTTGACTTGCCAGAAGATTAAGATTGAACATCAACGACCAGGAGGACTCTTGAAGGGATTGGAGATTCCTGAATGGAAATGAGAGAATGTAACCATGGATCTGGTAGTGGGTCTACCCAAGATCAGGCATTTGGATGCAATTTGGGTAATCGTTGACCGACTCACTAAGTCTGCTCATTTTCTTCCTGTCAGTGTCAATTACTCTCCCGAGAAACTGGCGAGATTTATATTCGAGAAATAATCAGACTTCATGGTACACCAAAGAGTATTATCTCTGATAGAGATCCTCGGTTTACTTCTCGATTCTGGCAAGCTTTACATCAAGCAATGGGGACAAAATTGAAGTTCAGTACTGCCTATCATCCCCAGACAGATGGGCAATCAGAGGGACAGTCCAAACACTTGAAGATATGTTGCGAGCATGTGTCTTGGATTTTAAAGGAAAATGGGATCAATATTTACCTCTAGCTGAATTCGCATATAATAATAGTTATCATGCTAGTATACAGATGGCTCCGTATGAAGCTCTGTATGGACGGAAATGCCGATCACCTCTTTGTTGGGCTGAGTTATCTGAACGGAAGTTGTTTGGACCGGAAATGGTAGATGAAACTTCCGAGCAGTTAACTTAATCAAAAAAGGCTCTAGCGGCTCAAAGTAGTCAAAAGAGTTATGCAGATAAGAGAAGGAGACCTCTAGAATTTAATGAGGGTGATCACATATTTTTGAAGATATCTCCGGTTACTGGAGTGGGAAGAGCCTTAAAACGTAAGAAATTAAGTCCTCGTTATGTCGGTCCTTTTGAGATATTGAAAAAGCGAGGATCGATGGCTTATCGGTTAGCATTGCCACCAAGTCTCGAGTAGGTTGCATGATGTTTTCCATGTCTCTCGGCTAAAGAAATATCAACCGCACCCAAAGCATGTCCTTGAGTATGAGAATGTCGAGGTACGGGAAGATCATACCTTTGTAGTAGAGCCGAACAGTTATTGATTATCAAGAGAAACAAATTTCAGGCGTAAAAGTATTCCTTTTGTGAAAGTGGTCTGGAAAGGGTTATCTGATAGAGAAGCGACATGGGAAACGGTTGATGATATGAAGGAGAAATACCCAGAGTTTATGTCTAGGAGCATGATAAATGTATAAACAAATTTCGAGGACGAAATTTATTTTACGGGGGAAGAAATGTAACACCCCTAATTTTTATGTAAATTTGTCAAGGAAATATATGAATTTTCCCCAAGTAAGTGGAGAGTGGTATATTATTTTTCTGACAAGATAAATTAATTATTGGGAAAATAATGTTGAAATCTTCGAAAAGATGGCCAATAAATTTGGTTATAAATAATTGGAGATAAGTAATATCAAAGAAGGCAAAAATATATTTTTCCTCAATATTCTTATATTTTTCGACCAATAAAAGAAGGGGAAAATTTTGATGAAAAATTAGTAGAGTTTCAATATAAGTCTAATTTACCTTAGAAAGGTGGACATTGGATAAGACTTATATGACATAAGATCACACTTCCCAACAGTAGCCATCACGTTGTACGAACAAGAAAATAATTTATTCACTAATTCCCAATGTGAGAAAGATGCAAATGGGAATAATGAAAGAAAATAATATATATGTATATACATTTCTTCTCCAATACTTCAATGCATATGACGTTGTGAGAGAAAGAGGGATGTGATGGGTCAATTGAATATTAATTGAGGGGAGGAGGGGTGAGCACGTGGAACAAGGAGATGAGGAAAAAAAAAAGATTAAAATTTGCTACCCACTCCTCTGAACCGCCGGACAAGGAAGAGGAAAGAGGAATAATTATAACTAGTATTGAGTCTAAGTACACAGGGACCTAGGGAAGTAAACTGAGAAGAAAAAAAAAAAAAAAAAAAATAATAATTTGGGGTTCCTTTAATCCGTTGGACCAGAGAGAACAAGATAATTCAATTGGGAAGTAATGACGCACGTGGACCAAGGTAGTATTGGATTCAAAACAGTTTTTTTTTTTCCATTATCCTATTGTGGTCGGACGAAAAAGGGATTAATGGAAATATGAAACAAAAAAAAAAAATCTCTAATCCTCCCAAGGTGCCGGACGTGAGAGACTTTGAAGAACCAGAGGACTTTTTTTTTTCCTCCAAAACACCCAAAAGTGTCGGCTGAGAGAGAAGGATCAATGAATAAGAAAATATTTTTAGATTATTCCAGAAGAGTGAAGAGAGATCTAACACCGACTTTGGAGATTTATTTAAAGGGACATGCCCTCCCATTTTTGCTGTTGGTAACGTCTGTAGAAGAAAGGAAGAAGGGGACTGTTGAAGACGAAGACGCTAGCAAGAAGACACAACAAAAGTGGGAGCAAACGATCAAGAGGGGGAGGTAAGATATGTAGGTATTTATTCAACTTTCTTCTACCTTGGATCTTGGGAGTTAAACATTGTTGATGAAAGCTCTTCCCTTGCTGCGTGAAGGATTAAGAACGAAGAGAGAGGAAGAAAACGAGAAGAACAGATTTTCCAATCAAAGATATATTGAGACCAAGTAAGTTACAATTTTAATTACCTTATGATTTCCTAATTGTCAAATTGGAGGTGATGGAGCCTGGTTGCGTTTTGTTCATGAAAAAAAAAATGTTTGATTAATAGATAAAAATGATGAATGAAGGATTGTATCTAAGTCTTGAGGTTAAGGAAGAAAGGTTAGTATGATAGTAGAAAAATGGTTGTCTCTGCCAACTTAAGGACGTGAGGAAGCTGATTCAGATTCATTGTTGGGTGCTAGTGTTTTCAACGTTTCAGAATAGAATTTTAGGGATTTAGAGATTTTGAATGATTGGGAAAGGCCTATTTTTAAGTCAACAAATAAATATTTTAAAGAAGAGTTACTTATATCTATATTTTGGTAATTGTAGGGAAACTTTGATTCCCGTGTCGGAGGAAAATATTTTACTGATATCTGTGGTTAGCTACCAGGTAGTAACCTTAATCCTCATATGTCTTGTATTGCATTGTATGTTTGTTTTTCCATGATTGTGGACCCATGTCTCCCGAAAAGGGACATGCGTTTGTGTGCATTCAGTGTGGTCTGGGTTCAAAGCCCGACTACTGTGTTTTCCTGGCGCTATGGATCCGGGGCTTGCTTTGTTGAGCAGTCCTGTGTTTGTTTCTAGGACATTTAGTCCTTCCGCAGTTAACACGGTATACTTGGTATGTTGTATTTGTGTTACTGCGCGTTTGTTACTGAATGCCTTTATTTGATGTTTTTCCTAATTATGGTTGCATACATACACTGTTTATGCATTTCATATGAGATTAACGGTTACTCTGGGATTCATTTATGAATCCCAGATTTTTGTAAAGCTACAGGAAGCACTTTGAGGGCGGGACATGCTTTGCTGCGTTAACCTCTGATGCATGATAATAAGTAGTAATTAGGTAATACGCGGTAATTATATAAAGGATTCCCTCTATCCGCCACCCGAAAGGGCGAGGTCGGTAGGGGTGTTACATTATGCTTCTTCGCCAGACTGTTTGGTGCAACTGGAGGAAATAATGGACTGTCACAGAACTCAAGCTCAAGTAGTTATTCCCGGCCATGTTCTATAACGTAGATCTGTTTGATGTTCAACATCAGATAGGCAGTTATGGCGAAGCATTTGAATTGTATGAGCAAATCAGACCGGGGAGTGATCTGGTGTTGCGGTGGAGGGAGGCACTCACGGCAGCCGCCAACCTTGACGGCTACGACAATGCAACATTTGGGTAATATTCTAAAACCTCTCTCATTTTTTTTAAGAAAAAAAAAAGAAAGAAAGAAAAGGAAATAGGGAAAATTAGGTAAAAAGTTTCCCCGGAAAACTTTTATGCAGAATGCCCCCAAAAAAAAAAAAAACCACTTAACAATGAGTTTTGGTATCATCAACCTGATAATAACCAAGAGGTTGCCATCACCTATAAACTGTCATGACTTAATTTGGTTGATCTAGATTAATTATTTCTGTTTTTCAGTAAAAATATTTAAATTTGTACATAATCTAAAATATAAATAATAATTGACAATTTTCTTAAAAATAATATTTTTATTTAAAAATTATAAGCTGCAAATTTTAAATTTGTGAATGGTGCAGATACTATTACAATGGTAAGCGTCATTGTCCTGAAAAGTAGTTTCACATAGTGGATTAACCCTTTCTATTGGATTGAGTTTCAGATCTAGAGCGGTTGATATTATGTTTTTTTATTTTAAAAAAATAGTATTTAAACCAAAGTCCTCATCAAAGAAATTGGTTTCTATTACTACATCCGGTCCTAATTATAAAACCTTAACTTTTTTTTGAGAGATTAAGAAAGCTAAATAAGTTACTTAATAATTTTATATATTGTGTATCCTTATATTATGTATTAGTTTATTAGTCAAATTAATTAGTTTGAAAAAATATATATATACAAATACTCTAAAGTAATTTAATTAGCTTTCTTAACATCTCCAAAAAAGTCAAATAAGTTTTATAATTAGGACCGAAAGTATATTATATTATACTACCTCTTGTCCTAATTATAGGAACACTTTTGTAGTGTAAATTGTACTACAAAAGTGTTCCTATAATTAGAATCTTAGGGAGTACTTGCATAAATTCTTCATTTCTGCAGTTCTTACACACGTGTTTACAATATTTCTTCCCAACATGCATGCTTGCGAAATTTTCAAGTTAATAAAAATGATTTTTAAATAAGAAAACTATTTTTTGTCAGACTGACCGTTAAGAGATGATTATATCTATATTACATTGTATACACATTAAAATTAAGATGTGGCTGAATTTTTTCTCCATAATGCTTACACTAGTGCAAAAAAGGGCTTTAAGACCGTCTCATTTAGACCGAATTATAGAGAATCAGGTTTTAAAAGTATGACCGGTGGCAGTTTCGTAAATATAAAGAACTTTTTGGACCGGATTGTAAAAGATCCGGTCTTAAAAGTATGACCGGTGACAATTTTGTAAATATATAGAACACTTTTAAGACCGGGCTGTAAAATATCCGGTCTTAAAAGTATCACCGGTGGCAATTTCGTAAATATTGTGAGAAGACGCTGATCAAGTCCGAGAATGCGATGATTTATTCCTTCGCTTAATTGGAATTATATACAGATGCTAATAAGTAAATAAACCTAGGCAGTTCCTATAATTTAGGGATTACAATCAAGAATATAATTACGAAATTTATAAAACCATGATCTGCTAACTTAATTCCTAAAATCTCTCTAACATCTTAATTAAGATTATTACAATCAATAATTTAATTACGAAATTCAAAAAATCATGATCTGCTAACTTAATTCCTAAAATCTCTCTAACAACTTAATTAAGATGATTACAATCGGTAATTTAATTACGAAATTCAAAAACCTTGATCTCGCTAACTTAATTCCTAAAATCTCTCTAACAACTTAATTAAGATAATTGCACAATATAATCGTATACGCTAACTAATTAAATAAATAGAACACTTTTAAGACCGGTTTGTTTCAAATAGACGGTCTTAAAAATACTTTAAGACCGTCTGTTGGAAACAGACGGTCTTAAAAGTGTAAAAAAAAATTATATAGAACACTTTTAAGACCGGTTGTTTCAAACAGCCGGTCTTAAAAGTGTAAATATATATATATATATATATATATATATATATATATATATATATATATATATATATATATATATATATAGAACACTTTTAAGACCGGCTGTTTCAAACAGACGGTCTTAAAAGTGTAAAAAAAAAAATTTATATAGAACACTTTTAAGACCGGTTGTTTCAAACAGACGGTCTTAAAAGTGTTCTATATATTTACGAAATTGCCACTAGTCAAAATTTTTTTTTTTTTACTTTTAAGACCGGTTGTTTAAAACAACCGGTCCTAAAATTATACTTTTAAGACCGGTTGTTTCAAAAAATCGGTCTTAAAAGTGTTAAAAAAACTACATTCGCTAAACCTGTTAAGTCCGTGAGTTTGCTTTGTCTTCTTGGTGATATAACATTTTCTTAGATATAGATTCAACGAGTGTCCCAAGAGTCTCACGAGCAAATCCTCAGCAAGAAGAATGTCATCCTCTTCCTCTAACCTACTCGCAATCTTCGTAAGTCATCATAAGAGTCGCACAATCAAATCCTTGACAACGTTGGCAGTGAGATGCTTCGAGGGTTTTGCGATGGAATCGACTCCAATCCTCAGCAACAGCGAAAGCGTACTACTTTGAGGATTTTGGACGACGGCGACTCCTTCCTCTTCGATCTATGGGTCCTTCCACGCCGCCTTGGCATAGATCCGGTTTGAAATCAAACCAAGATATCTTCTTGCTTAAGTCTGTTTATTTCCTACATTGACCGCTCCTGCTTAGATCTGGACTTCGATTTTGGTTGCTTGAAGCTTTGCTAGCACCGACAAGAGGATCCTGCTCAGATTTGGTTGCTTTAAGCTTGTGATTTTTTTGTAGATCTGGACTTCAAATTCGATTTTCATGGTGAATGATTTTTGTTTTTGTTATTTTTGTTTATTTCTGGACTTTGTAATCATCTTTTTTGTTTTTCTTGTTGTTGTTGTTGCTTCCAATCTTCTCTTGGTTCTCCGTCGTTGATGAAGGAGGGACATTCAAAATGTTGCCAAATCTGGTGATTTGGGACCGATTGTTTCATTTGAGTTTTTTCTTTTATTATTATTATTATTTTGAAACACTTTTAAGACCGTGTAAAAGTCCGGTCTTAAAGGTCGACTTTTAATACCGCCTGGAACAAGACTGGTCGCGGGTCCGGTCCTAATGTACCTGTTTTGTCCGGTCTTAAAAGCCATTTTTCCACCCGTGTTAGTAAGAGTCCAACTTGTTAAAATAATCCAACTCTTTGCCAAATCATCACACTATAACAAAATTCCTAACAGTCAATCATTTAATAGTTTAAAGGGTAACGGTGTAAAAGTTCACATGAACTTTTACCTAAAGTGCACTTAACATTATGCTTTTTGAAAGGTACAAAAATACAAATAAACTTTTAAAATCAGAGTAAAAATCTCATCCTAGTTAAATTCTCTTCGCAGACGTTAAGTAGAGTATGAATACCAAAACACCCCTAAACTCAAAATTCCCTGGTTTTCAACCTCAGTCGCATCTTCTTCTCCAATGAGCTCCATCCACTGTTCAATTTTTTTTTTTTTTTTTTGGGAAAACTCACATTTTCAATTGTTTTATAGATCTTCAACTCACAAACTTCAAATCGCATAAAAAAATATAGCATATTAGAAAACATAATTTTGCAATAACAAAATAGTAAACCTATTTTTTCTATCATTGTTACCTAAGTAGCACCGACACAGCAAATTTGGAGAAAATAACGTGTCCAACACGCTTGAATCCCGGACACGCGAATTAAGCAGTCAACAATTCAAATGGCAATTTCGTAATTTTCTCAAAAGTTGAAGGTGCATTTTGAACTCCAAATTTTGGCCCTAATTGACCGAGCAGTCGAGCATACCATCATCCACAACGCCGAAATCGACGGCGACGACGCTGGTGGAACTGGAATCGAACGCCTCCATCTCTCCTGGAATCGAACAACTCGGTGCGTTGGGCTTGTGGCTGACGAACAACCTTCTTCTTCCTGGAATCAAACGACGAACAGCCTCGCCCTCCGTCTCTCCTGGAATCGAACGACGAACGGAACAGCAAACAGGTGGCTCGTTTCTTTCTTTTTCTTCTCCGCCTATTGCCTAAGTCTGTTTGTTCCTTTCTGGTTAAAAGGAATGGAGATGAGTTTTTGATGCCTTATGTGATTATACTCTCTCTTATTTTAAGTGGGAAGCGTCTGAGAATTTGCAAGTTCAGTTTTCACTATATAGTATATTCTCTTGTAATGAAATAGTATGGAGTGGGGAGTCCACATTGTGTTTCAATGTTTCTGCTATTCAGCCCCTGTTTGCTCTTTCCCTGTTCTTTTTCGGTTTTGTTTGTAAATAGATGTTGCTGCCCTTTCCTTAAATGAACCAGAGTTGGAGGCAAATATTATTAGTGGAGATGTAGTTTAATTATGCAAATGATTTTTCTTTTATTGTATTTTGTTAATGTGAAATACACTCTTTATATTACAAATATTTTTTAATACTAAGACGTGTCGGAACGTGTCGAAATATTAGTATTTTTGAAGTCACGTGTCGGTAACGTGTCGAAAACGCCGTGTCAGTGTCGGTGCTACTTAGATTGTTACAAACTTTATCCAAATCAACAAAATCATCAACAAAATTTTGAAATCCAAATTCAAAAATGAACCGGAAAAATGAACAATGACCTAGAAATATAGAAAAAACAAAATAAAACTAGAGCAATGATGATGGAAGAATAGGAACCCAGAAATATTCGCCAGTGAGAAGTAGCACTAAACCCAGAAATATAAGCGTTTTCAGATCCTATGGGAGATGGTGAGGGTCTCGCCACTGAGGAAATTAAAGAATATGAGAGCTTTCTGCTAAGCAGAGATGAGAGGAAAATCCTTTGAACTGATAATCGAAGCCTTGGTTTTCTTGAGTTGGTGAGGGGTGGAGCTTGTGCAAGGCGGCTTTGTTTGGTTTGGGGGAGGGGAGGGAAAATGGAGGGAAAATTTATTTGTGGTGGGGCCCACAAAAATTTTCCTCCCCTTTAAAATTTTCCCAATTTTAAGAGTTTATATATGTATATTTTTGCACTTCCAACAGCATATGATACTGGACGCACCTTGAGTAAAAGCTCATGTGCATTTTTGCACATTTACCCTAGTTTAAAAAGTGAAGGATTAATAGATATAAGAATAACTGCATAAACTAAAAGGATGTGATAGCAATGAAAAAAAAAGTATAAGGGAGTTTTTGGCTTATTTAGCTTTTTTCTTCTTTATAAAAAAACTCTTTATTATAAGGGCTTAAGGGGCAATTTGGCCAACCAACTATTGGCTCAGGAGCATCCAGCACAAAAAACTATTAAGGGTACCAAAAATACCAACAAAATTTTAAAAAGGAGCGCCCAGCACAACGCCGTTAACCTCCGTTATTTGACCGTTATATAATGTGCAGATTGGCCAACAAACTCTTACTTCAGGAGCGCCCAGCACAAAATTCTAAATTTTTCTAAATTAAATAATTGTTTTCTCAATTGTCATTATTCAAAACTACTTGTATAGATATCTATGGACAAAAATTATTCATTCTTTAATTTTGTCAAAATTATAATTTGCTAAAATAAACAAAAGTTTTAATTAAAAATATAATTATATGATTTAAATAAAACTCAAGGTGTTTTATAATTTATTATATATGTTAAACAAAAATTATATGATTTATTTTTATAATAAAACTCACATAAATTTCTTCTAAAATAAAATAATAATTTTTATGAGAAAAAGAATGTATGATAAATGATATGAGAGAATTAGAGTAAAATATGTAAAAGTGCACTTATTAATCAAATAAATTAGAGTAAATTTATGTATGTATTTTTACTTTATCATGTGAAAATTATTCTTTTCTTTTGATTTTGCCGTTAACTTAATATCATTATATTCAAGATAGATAATGTATCGTTGGGAATATGTTATACGGCAATTGACACAATTGAGCTTTAAAAACCTACTAACCTAAATTTCTTGCTATAATTTAAAGAGGGAAACAAGTTATACTTATAAATTTAGATTAATAAGACTTATATTTAGAAATAAAATAAAAATGAAAATCATATTTAATAAAAATGAAAATTAAAGAATGAATAATTTTTGTCCATAAATATCTATACAAGTAGTTTTGAATAATGACAATTGAGAAAAAAATTATTTAATTTAGTAAAATTTAGAATTTTGTGCTGGGCGCTCCTGAAGTAAGAGTTCGTTGGCCAATCTGCACCTTTGATAACGAAGGTTAATTTTTTGTTAACGACGGTGTTAAAGGCGTTGTGCTGGGCGCTCCTTTTTAAAAGTTTGTTGGTATTTTTGGTACCCTTAATAGTTTTTTGTGCTGGGTGCTCCTGAGCCAATAGTTGGTTGGCCAAAATGCCCCTTAACCCTTATTATAAGAGTTTTTGTAAAAACTTGTTTGGCTTAACTTTTATTTATAAGGAGAATATAAGTTAAAAATATAAGGATCCAAACAGGCACTAAACACCAAATTCTACACTATATGAAATTATAAGGACCCCCTAGATTAGTACTTATAGTTTTATTGAATTTTGGGTTTGGTCATTGTAGTTTCAAATTGTTGGTTTTAATTCTTATAATTTCACAAGGATTTGATATAGGTTTAAATATAAGGATTAAAACCAAAACTCTTTATAAAAGTATAGGGATTAGCTATCAAACTCAAACCATATCTTTATGAAACTGTAGACACTAAGACCAACTATTTAAAACTAGAAAGATAAAAAATAAAATGACTAACAATAGCATCATCCCTTTGATTTTTCTAGATGAAACCGAGAAGGGATTCATAGATATATGCTGGTTTTGTAGGTGTAATACTTTATAAGGGTAAAATAGTCAATTTCTTATTAATTCCCCCAAAGTAACAAAATTTAATTTGAATCGTCGGATTCCTGCGGTAGGCAGGAAAATTTTGGGTTGGGTTTTTCTCCTCATCTTTGTCTCATTATCCCTCATTATCTTTAAATCATATCCGTCGAATCAATTACAATACTACTTTAACATCTCTCCCTTCTTTCCAATCAATGATCTAGATGTGTTGAGGAGAAGAAAAAGAGAAAATAGATGAGGCAAACGCGTTCCTCCCACTAAGACAATATTCCTTCTTTGGTGGTAAAGTAGTCAAACTTGGGTGGCTATTCTAATAAAGGAATTAATTAATTATTAAGGAACTTTCTCGGA